>BPVZ01000029.1:2059394-2077411 GCA_020521535.1 Rubroshorea leprosula | reverse complement strand
AATAAAATAATTAAACAAAATTTTTATTAATGAAATCATAAAAATATATGAATGATTTTTTGGTTGAAATTGAAACCAAACCAAATGGTTCTCTTAAAAAAATAAACGACAATTGATAAAACCATTATTTTTGTTTTGAATAATGATTGTTAGAAGAACATACATAAATAACATTGATTAATATATTTTTTGATTTAACATATTATATAATATATTTATTAAAAATTTATTATTTTTTAATCTAAAATTAAAGTTAAACAAACTTAAAATATAGTTATATAAACAAAACATAAAAACTTACTGAATCAATTGTAATTATATCATATTTTAATGGCTGAACTGAGTAAATGTTGAAAAATATGTTGAATTAAGGATATACCAATCATTTTTTTATACCTAAAACATATGATTAACCAATAGTTCAAATTTAATTACAACTAAAACAAAATCATGCCCACCCACACCCCCATCACCCCAACGATTCCTCCTCCATAATGCCACTTTCCCTATCATCAATCAAAGCGGAACCCCATGAAATTGAATCCAAAAGGGAGTTGTGGAAAAATTAACACGATTTGGCGACTTGTCCCTTTCAAAATTCTTAAGCGCCATCAAAACTCGATTAAAGTTCCCTGGTGCCTCCATCATCACTCAATCCTTATTCATTGTATCACCCAAACTGGGAAAAAATTTTCTTCTGTCCTAACTCTTTCACTTGTAGACCATAACAGCTCAAGTTCCATCTCCAATTCAGAACCCCATAGTCGGATGCACAAATTAACGTAACCCCAAAGTGACCCCTAGAACCTTAACCCACTTCACCATTTTGTTGGTTACCTAACACTCGCCATAGTCCCTAGCCACAGACCCAAATCCAATGCCAATATTTCACCCCAACATTGGGAGAAGTTCACTCACACCTCCCATCCATTAAGCCATCAATCCATGCCCACACCATGTAGAACCAACACCTCATTGCACCACAGCACTCTAGTAGCCTTAAGCCAACCCTCCCCACCAGGAGGGAGAGAACCAGGCAAGATGATATAGATATGTATAGCAAACGCAAAACCCTATTTTACGGGATGATTAAGGATTAATATCTATTCTTTATGGTCTATCAAAAAAAAAAATTATATCAATTCTCTATGGAAATGTGAGGAATATATATTCATTAACCATCTCTTAATTTAGTAGAAATTATAATCATTTGTTAAGGAATATCACATATTCTTAACTTCTCAAAAGAGTGTTCATAAGAAAAAAAATAAAAATTAAGACGCCTTAATAATTTAAATGTCAAGGTTGTTCAAAAATAATAATAATTTTTTTTTATCAGCAAAACGAATGATATATATTAATCAGGAGTATAAGAAATACCCCAAATTGCAACTACAACTATCAAGAAAAATGTTCAAATAAAATGTTCAAATAATAATAATTTAAATGTCAAGATTCTTTTTTAAATTGTTTAAATATTTTAATGAATATTTTTTGTGTTAATTTATTAAAGATATTTTAATTTTTTCATAATTATTCTTAGTATTTTAATTGTCAAGATGTTTTAATTATCCTTAATCACTATTCATAATTTTCCTAAAAAATAAATATATTACTCCCAACTAAACGAGCCCTAGAGAGTAAATGGGGCACAAGAGTTTTTTTTTTTTTTAGGTTGATCGGCCTTAGAGGGCACAAGAGGACTTACGAATTAATTTGAAAAGAACTGTACTTGTAACTTGTGAATAAAGAGAATGAAGTAATGGTGGGAGGAAACCCTCCAGCAATTACTATCTACTATCCTCTTAACTCCCACGTTGACTAAGGGAATCCAATGATGTCAAATTGGGTGTGCTGTATCGCAACACATTAAAAATTAAAGCCTTGTAATTTCTAGAAAAAATGATTGCAGCTCTTCCTTTAAAACCTCTACAAATGCTACCTTGTAAAGGGTGTATTACTTACATTTTTATTAATTTTTTTTAAAGGTTAATTTTAATTTTATAAATTTTATAATTAAAATTATACACGTATCATTGGTATTAAAAATAAAGTTAGTATTTATATTCTTTTTAATAAACTAATAAAAAATATAATTAATACATTCTTAACATATGTTTTGAAAATATATATTAGACAAAACCTTATTTAAAAACTCATCATGAATTGATTTCAAATTTGATATCAAAGAATAAACAAGAATCATTCTATGGGTTTTACTTGGGTTTAAAATAGAACAATTTCAAATAAAATAGTATAATTTCAAATTCTTCTTTGGAAGGAAATAAAATATAACATGGAAATGGTAAAATTATGATAAATTATTGGATTTAGTCCTCAATTTTTATTGTAATTACTGGATATTCTCTCCCAACCTTTCATAATTAATTAGACAAAAAATAGTCCTTAACTTTTTTCTAAATTACCAAACTTAATCTCATCGTTAATCATTTCCACATAGTCCCTAACAGAAATAATAGTTAGAATCTTGTGGGACCATGAGGACCTTAAAATAAGTAAAAGCTTGACAAACTTAAATTTCTGGGATTTATTTTTTTTTTCTTTTTCCAACTCCAAATTTCTGTTTCATTTTTTTTTTTCTTTATCTAATTAACAAAGACTTGTTTCATGACTCAGTCCTAGAAGTTACTATAAAGGTTAGGCCGTGAAATTTTTTTAGATTTGAATGGTTCCGTAAAATTCTAACTAAGATTTTCATTAAAGATTTAATGGAATTAAGTAAATAACAGTAGAATTAGACTTGGTAATTTTGAAAGGATTGGGAGTATTCCTTATCCAAGTTAAAATTTAGGACAATACAAAATATTTATATAAAAGATTGGAGGCTAAAGCAGGTATTTTATTTCTTTAAGTGACCGGGCTTGCCGGTTCAAACTCCACCATTGACGTTTTTCAATATTCCCTAGCCCAATAATTGCCAAAGTCGAAACAAAAAAAAAAAAAAACCCAGATATCTAAGAGGATTTAATTGCATGAATGATAAACTAAAGAAAAATAATTGCGACGCCTTTTAAATCGTTTCCGGTTCAAACTCCACCATTGACGTTTTTCATTCCCTAGCCCAATAGTTGCCAACCTCTAAAAAAAAAAGAAAGAAAAACCCTATATCTAAGAGGATTTAACTGCATGGATGATAAAGAAAATTATTAGTAGACTCTCTAGATTGTCACATTTTTAAATATTTATTTGATTTAATTATTAAAATATAATATATATACAATTGATTTAATCCGTTCATATATTTTGTATACATGATTATATTTTTAAATTTGTCTATTTTTAATTTCAAATTAAAAAATAATAATTTTTAATAAATGTGTTATAAAATATATTAAATCGAAGAGCATATTAATCATTATTCTAAATTAAATTTTGCCATATATAACTCTGTAAGTTAATGTTAAGTAGCAAGTTTATTTATCAAAATAAAAAGTTTGAAATAGTATTTTTAATACATAATTTTTGTTTCGTAATATGATAATTTTATTTAATAAAAAATTTTAAACTCAGTCATATTCTAATATAGAAAACATCATTTAGTTAAAATTACGTGATTTTTTCTTTATCAGCCCTTGAAGTTGTGTGATTGTTCGTAAGTGTTAAGGATTTTGATTTTGACTTGATGCTTGGTGGAGGTGGTGTTATAAGTTTAAGCCTTTTTTTTCCCTTGTGGAATTATATAATGAGAGGGGGTGCTGTTACAAATCTCTAATGGTAATCATTTTTTTTTATTCACACCACCTTAATAGATTATTACAATTTGAATTCAAAATTTCTTATTTTTTGAGTTGTACTTTGTATGTTGACAAAGATATTATTTTGAAGGATATTGATTGATATAGTATTTTATTTAACATATTACACAACACATATCTATTAAAAAATTATTTCTTTTAATTTAAAATTAATAATAAATAAATTTAAAAATAAAATCATATATATAACATATAAAAATTAATATGATACTTATATTGAGGTGTGTCTAACTAAAAAAATGTATCAATCATTTTTTTTATTTCGAATTGTAATGGGTTGAAGTGTGGTTCTCCCTAAATATATGTCATATTTACTCTAATAATAAAGTGATAATTATAATTAATAAAGATGAAAAAAATTAAATAATAAAAGTTTTGATGAGTATGCAGCCAAATAAATAATACATTCAGATGTTTCATTTTTGGCTGAAAATGAAATTGACAGGCAATGGAAAATAAATTATATGAGAGTTTTGCGTGGGGATCAGAGGGAAACGACGACAGTCAACAAAGAATCCCGTATACGTCGTCATCGTATCATTGCATTCCACTTTCGTGTGGAGATTTTCAATCTTTTTTTTAACTCTTAAATTAATTGCCGGCCATTATCTCACCCCGTTACCAAATCTGGTCTAATTTTCTGGAGCTTAAAAAAAAAAAAAAAAAAACAAATCCTGTCTTTGTCTGTCTTTTTCAATATCAATTCTTCATTTATGGGAAATTACTACTCTCTTGCTTCAATTTTAATCATCATATTTTAATTTTTTTAATTTTAATTAGACTTTTATTTTAAATAAAATATTAATAAAATATATGTTTAATAATTAGTTTTTTTATATTATTTTTTTGTTGAATAATTTCATTTGATTTTAAAAAAAATATCAAAATGCCATTTATATTATACTGTACTAAATTTCAATTTGAAACTAAGAGTTAGGATCAACATATATGTATAAATTTTATATTTTTTTATGTAAAATCTTAATTGTTTATTTTTTTATTATTAATGATTTAGATTTATTAACTTTTTCATTTTATTTTTTAAAAAGGTAATTGCCTTTTTATTTAGAAAATTGTAATAAATATCAATTATTTATAGTGAAAATTGAATGATTACAATTAAAAAAAATTATGTATAAATTTTGTATATATGTAAGAGGATTCTATTTAAAAAATTAAAATGAGACAACTATTTGGATGGAGGTAGCACTAGATAATTACTATTTGTAGTATAAAATTTTGAATTGTTTATCTAACATGTGCTCTATGGGCATATATTGATTTTTTTTATAATTAATTTACATTAAAAGCATAAAAAGTGATATTTATTTTAGATAATGGGAATTCTCTTCTTGTTGAATATTTTTGTTTTATATTACGATGGACAATGATTGATATACTTTTCGGTTCAATACACTTAACAATACTCATTGGTTTAATAATTAAGAAACTAATATTTTTAAATTTGAATTCAAGATGAAAAAATTTTCAAAGACAAATTTTAATAAAGACAAATTTTAATAACTAAACCAGTGAGTGTTGGTAAGTGTATTAAATCGAATGGTATATCAATCAATTTTCATCATAATATAAAACAAAAATGTTCAACAAGGAGAGAATTCCCATTATCAAATATCAAGGGGTCTAAACTTCACTACTATTTAAATGATTTTAATAAACTAATTAATTAAATCAAAGTTAACATTTTATATGTTTTACACAAATTAATTATAAAATAATATATTTATGGCATTCATCTTAAAATATACATTATAAAACCAAAAGTTTTTTTTTTCTTTGTTGGAACAGATGAGAATTTTTCACAAAAAAAGGAAAGTAGGATCTGAGAATAAAACTTAAGTCATTTATGTTTAATCACATACCTTCAAAGGAGTGGCCACTAAACTAACTAGTGCTGGAGAGTTAAAAAACCAATTTTAGGAGGGTAATAAAAGCAACTCTTTATAATTTTCTTAATTCCGTATTTTCTAATTTAGTGTGAATAGTATGCTTTAATATAGCTGTACCAAAAAAGTATTAATTATGCACTGAAGCTAATGACAATTTAATCATTAAACAAAAAATATTATATTATTACTACTGTAACTTGAAGTCCAACCTAGAAGTCTTTTTTTTTTTTTTTTTTTGAACAGGTCTTCCAACCCAGAAGTTGAAATTATCACATTAGTGTATATGACATAGGGGATTCCAATCAGAAGCCTGAAACCTATGACAACCTTTATTTGATTCTTTAATATAAGAACGGGACTAATTAGCGTATATAATAATTCATTTTTTTAATAAATTAGCATATAATAATTCAATTAGCATTTACTCTTATTTAACACATATTTTGATATTTATGTAATTTAATAATATAAATATAATATAAATATAATTAATTTTACTAAGTTCATGCATTTTGTGTGTATAAATATATTTTTAAATTTATTTATTTTTAATTTTATATTAAAAATAATAATTTTTAATAAATATATTATATAATATATCAAATTAAAAAATATACTAATCAATATTCATAGTTTTATTAGCATCTAAAAAAAAATTCTATTTTTTATAATATTTTTTATTAGCAAATATGAAATTCAGTTACGGTGTACCACACTCCAAGTCATCATAAACTCATGCATCACACCACCCCTCGAACTAATCAACTAGTCAGAATCAAAATCCTCAACATGCCAACAAAATCTCAAACAAGAAAAGGTTCCTTTGGTGATGAAGGACCAAATCTCTAGAGATAATAAATCAGTCCAAAAAGACTTGGCTATATAGTTCTTGAAAAATATACCTACCCATGTTCAATATTTAACTGTAAGCTTCCGATTATATATGAGGATATATATCAAGATTCTCAATTAATGTGACATTTTTTCCCCATCAATATTGATTTTTTTTCCCGTGAATATCAACTTAGATACTAGAATTAATATAACTCACTAAACTAGTTCGTGTTCGTTTTTCATTTGATAAGTAATTATGAAACATATTCAGAGCTGCTTAGTATAATAGTATAAAATTAACAATTAAAAGTTTCATCTAACTAATTTAATTTAATAGTTTATAATTGTCGTTAATAATAAAAAAATTCGTATTTGTTACTTTTTTTCATTCCAAAATAATTGTATTTTTTGACTTTAAGTTTATCTCAAATTAATTATCATTTTTTATTTTTCAAGGTAGATATATTTTTTTCTACTCTAATTTTATTATTATTTATTTATTTTGATTAATTATCCTATCACAAAAAGTCTAACTTTATCTTTCAACTTTTCCTAAGGGTAATATAGACAAATATATGAATTGTTCTCAAATTCTTAATTTAGAGAAAAAGTAAAATAAAAAAAAAAACAACAGTTAATTTAAGGTAGAAGAAGTATATTAGATAAAACTATAAACTTAAAATAATTTAGAGAGTTACTCAATAGTTAAAAGTTTAAAATTTTAAGTTGAAAATTTTAAATTCGAATCTTAAAAGGTGGGGGAGAGATTTAGAGAAAAAAAAGAATTATTACCTATTGTATAGCTAGTCCATCATTGTTAAATGTATTAACAAAAATAATTTTTGTTTTCATTTTTAAAGTAGACAATTTTTTTTCTTACTTTAATTTTATCCTTATCTATTTACATCAATTAATCATCCTATCACAAAAAATTTATTTTTATTTTTTATTTAAAATTGGTACCATAAAAAATATTTAAAAACTCAAATTGTCAATAAAACATTTATGCCTTCCCTAAATTAATTTTCCAGCTTCGCCGCTGTCCAAATCCTTACATAACTTTGAGAAGAAGTAAAAAAAAAAAAGGCAATTATTTTAAAGATAAAATGAATTAAAAAGTACAAAAGATACCGCAAATGGTTAGTTTGAAACATTCTTATCCATATATTACCATAGAAAATTAGAAGAGACCTGGGTCCAAATTACAAAGTCCTAGTAAAAATTTAACTAGCCAATTTCAGATATATTAAACACATCAATTTTAGAATTTACAAACATATATATATATATATATATATATCAAAATCCATGTATGCATATACATATGCATTGGGATTGTTATATTTAACAATGCATTGTTAGGTGTTGGAATTTTCTGCCTCTCCATCTTTCAAGGGAAAAGGTATACTGCATCTAACCCAGTGATGCATTAATTAGTTTTAAACATGCATTTTCCCCCATGCACGTAACAAAGGTACAATAAACAAGTATGATCGCATATTAAATCGCTTGTTTGGTAGAAGGAAGATGGTCGGATGAACTGCGCAATTGCGACACTTGAAACAGAGTAGTTGGAGATTGCTTATTTAATTTAATAATTGTTTAATTATATTCTTTTTTAGTACATTAATTATATATATTTTTCATAAAAAAAATTAATGCCTCAATATTTCTGTCATGTATTGGAATTTTTATAGAATATAGAGGCGGCAGTGTGCACGATTTGCAATTTGATCAATGAAAAAATAAACTTTAATATTTATGAAGGACGTAAGCAGGATCGATCATTAGAACTGTATTTATACCTAAAAGATTTGAATCCTGTTCAATGGTCGAACTTCAAATGACAATATTAACATAAGAGGATAGTGGCCGTCAATTTTAATTAACTTCTAATTGTATTTTAGTTTTTTTTGAAGTCTTCGATAACAAGACACTGTTTTAATTATTTAATTCAAAATATAGATTTGAAAATAGCAAAATTAAACTTATTGGAAATGACAGAAAACCTCATGTTTTGAATTTAGCGACAGAGGAAACGTCACTTCATATGAGACTCTAAATAAGATTTAGAAATTGGAATCAATGTGCCTGCATGTTAACATAAATTTGAATCTTAAAGTATTAATTATTAAAAAAAAAAAGAGTATTGTGGAGTTTAAAATATATTAAATTATATAATTTAAATTATTAGATATGAGTAAGTTTTTAATATTAAAAATTATTTTCTATATAATAGTTATTGTTTTACAATTTGGTATAATCCAAATTATAAAACTTAAAAGTCATTAATTACAATCAAACGTCTTGCTTTTGTTTATTAAAAGTATAGAAATTGGATTGATTCTCAATAAATGCCATTGGAAAAAAATTAAGGTTATAATTAATTAATCTAAAAAAATTTAATTAATCTCAAATTAAAAATGGACTTCTCCCTTTTGAAACTGATTTTTGATCGTATTTTTTAAATACTTTAAGGTAGGTAACAAACTAAATGAGACCTAACCTTGTAGACTTGATTGATTTAAGCAACTTTTGTTTTTAATTTGGATCACCAAGATAGGACAAAAATTAATATACCCTCTAAATTAATTTATTACATAATATATTTATTAAAAAATTATTATTATCTATTCTGAAATTAAAGATAGATAAATTTAAAAATATAATTATATTTATAAGAGATAATAATTGGTTAAATTAATTATATTTATATATTATATATATTTTAATGACTAAACTAAAAGTATATTAAAAAGTATGAGAAACAGGAGAGTGTAACAATCATTTTCTGTCAAGATAACATATGTAAATCCTTTTCTAAATTTCTTCTCTCCTAAGAAATAATTAAGGAAGAAATCTTTCCTTTTCTTGGTGTAAATAACTTGTCAAAGGAGGTAATAAACTACCTCCTTCAACTCATTAATTCACCCTCATTTTAGATAACCTAGCTGTCGGGGTTCTAATTAATTAGTACTAATATGTAAATATATACCACATGACCAAGAAAAATATTCATTTTATGGTTTAATGCAAATATATGAAGTTTTAGCTACGAGATAAGTACCAGGTTTGATTGATGATAATGTTACAGTATATACCTGTAAAATATAGACATTCTAAGAGAAAAATGCTTAATTTATTTTGGGTACCATATGATATGAGCTGTATGATATAAAACAAATCGACCAAAAAATATTAATTAGTAGATATTTTCAAATTAAAAATTTAATAGGGAACGCAACGATAATTATTTAGGCAGCAAATCTTTGTTTGAATTGATTATATATCACCTTGAGTTATTATTATTATTATTTTTTTTTTGTCTCCTTTTTTTTTTTTTTTTTTGAAGAGCCACCTTTTATATCACCTTGAGTTACTACATAGAGAATACCATGCATAGAGCATGATAACACAATCAAATAATTTTGATTAACATTAATATTTCTTTTTATGGTTTATTACGTGTAATCCAACATCTAAGGAAACGTAGTTTTCATAAATGAATTAGGTCAATATGGAGTTTGCTAATCTTTAAAATCATCTAAAAGGATTCATCTTGAGGTATTTATAAATTGATGTTGAAAAAAAAAAGAAAAGTAAAACACAATAAAGAAATTTGTAATACTATAATTAAGTCAAATAATATTGGTGAAAGTTTTAATACAATTATCAGGTCCATTAAATAGTCTTAATTAGTCAGACGCTGTGGAACGTTTCTAGAAGAAGATTTCTCCTATTATCTCCTTTGAATTCTCTGCGAAAATTTCCCCCTTTTTTTAATTTATTCTTTGCAATTCATTGTCAACATTCAAAGGGCTCTGATTTGAGACTATTTTATTTTTTTCCCACTTGGCAGTAATATATAGCTAACTTATTTGAGTAATTAATTAAAGCATAATTATAATTAGTCGTTATAAGTAAGTTAGTGTTAGGGTTTGGTGGGTCCCACCTAAGACTCAATAGTTTTACGTGTGTCTATGTATATGCCAATTAGTGCAAAATGGAATTAATTAACACAAAAAAAAAATAATACAAGAAATGATATAGTTACAATAATACTATGTAAAATTATAAATTTACATTCTAACATTATTATTAAATAAGTAAATATATATAATATTATAAGTAAACTTTTAAATAAAAAATATTAATCATACAGTAACAATTAAAATTTAAATTTATAATATCATATAATATTATTATAACTATATTATTTTCAATTAAAATGAATAATTATGGATTAAAGATTATTGAGAGGGGATTTCTTCTCCAGGAATATGGTAGTCACTAGATGGCTGCTTGGCACATGTAAAACCTACCATTAATATTGGTTAACTTTGGTTTGCTGACGTGTAGACTTTAGCGTATAATACAAAGAAGATGGCAAGCGTACGTGGTCCTCCTGTTTGCCTTGTTCTACAAGTGAATGTCATGTTCTGCGTTGAAATTAGTGTTCGTATATTTTTAAGGTTACTAATATACCCTCTCACCACAATTTTTTTAAATGGTAAAAGAAAGTATTGCAAAATATTGATCTTTAAATTGAGACTATTTTATTTAATTATTGAAATTGTATAGTTTATATTATAATTAAATAATAAAAATTAAGATCTCCAATGACACTCATATAATAAATGAAGTTCAACTGGGAGTTTGGGACCAAAGTTGGGTTTTATTTATTACTATTAATAATTATGATTAAATATTTTGATATTTAAATATTAAGATATTTTAATTTTTTTCGTTTATATATTGAGTCATACAATATAAAACAATATTTTTTTATCCCATTACCTTCACTTATATGTCTAAAAGTTTAACCGAAAACTTCGTACATTTATTAAAAGAAAAATACTATTAAATGACTTAAACCATTAAAATTTACTTCTGCATGTATTCAGATGATGTCTCTTTTTTTATGCCAACTCTAATACCGTACAAGGTAAATGTGGACTTCACCAAACAATCGGAGATCATCACAACATTTTTCTCATTTTGAGAGATTAAGCAGATAATAACCTATTGACAAAAAGAAAAAGAAAAAAAAAAAAAAAACAAGAAAAAGATCATACCATAACCCTTAATTCTTGACGGACCAAAAAAGAAAAAAAGAAAAAACAACCCCTAATTCTTGTTTTTTTTTTTAATTAACAAAAGATAATTTATTATAAAAATATAAGACATACCTCAAGCCCTTAATTATTAGTGATATTTTTAATGGATGTCATCATTTTTTTATACAATGTTTTAAAGTTAATTTTCATATATTTTAAAATTAATTATTTCTTGAACATTTCTTATTCATGATGAACCTCATTTCTATTTGATATATTTAAAAAAATTAATTTTTTTAAATATTAATATAAAATTTTAAATTTAAATATAATTTATAAAATAATATTTACTTACCAATAAATATTCTTGCTTGGATGTCATCACGTAGAGCAAGTGGATTAGTTAGAAAAAGTTGATGACTAGAAATACAAAATATTATTATTTATATGAAAGAGGAAAATTTTCGTTACTTTTGGAGTTGATTCTCCTTCTCCAAGCCACCCCTATAATCTTTAAAAAATGATAAGGACATCTTGGTAATTTTGTCTAATAACAATAAAAAACATATCGAGATATGACATCTAATTCAGGAAGTACTGTCTCTTCACACAAATCTTTGTTTATTTCTCAGACATCGGACACACTATATAAACAGCACAGCTCTTCAACACTTTTCCAACATCAATCCCTCCTGTCTTTTGGCTCTTTCTGTTTCCAATCAAAGGTTTCTACCCTGAATTCTGTATTTCTCCATCCAAGTACAAAATTTAGGAAAGTAGTGGCAGGTGGAATTAATTAAAATCAAGTTCATTAGCAATTGTTGTTCATGGTGCCTTTTCCGTGCAGGGACGATGGGGAGATCACCTTGCTGCGACGAGAATGGCCTCAAAAAGGGACCTTGGACACCAGAGGAGGATCGGAAGCTTGTGGATTATATACAGAAGCATGGACATGGAAGCTGGAGAGCTCTTCCCAAGCTCGCCGGGTTGAATAGGTGTGGGAAGAGTTGCAGGCTCAGGTGGACTAATTATCTCCGGCCCGATATCAAGAGAGGAAAGTTTTCCGAGGAGGAAGAGCAAACCATCATCAACCTCCACGCCGTTCTCGGAAATAAGTAATTTCTTGTATCCCTTAAGATTATAACTAGAAAACGAATACAAAATAGGGTAGGTAGAAGAACTAGAAGAGAAAGAAAGATAACGAAATCCGTTGTTTCTAACACTGGATTAATTATCTATGTTCTTGTTTTAGGTGGTCGGCGATAGCAACTCATCTTCCGGGGAGGACAGATAATGAAATCAAGAATTTCTGGAATACCCATCTGAAGAAAAAGCTTCTGCAAATGGGAATTGATCCGGTGACTCACCGGCCGAGAACCGACCTGAATATTTTGGCCAACCTTCCACAGTTGCTCGCTGCTGCCAACTTCAGCAACCTGATGAGCATGCCTTTGGATAATGCTCTTAGACTACAATCTGACGCCACCCAACTGGGACTGGCCAAAATTCAGATGCTGCACAATCTCCTGGAGGTACTAAGCACTAATCCTTCATCTATGGAAGCCATGAACTTTCTAGGATCATCGACTCTGAGGGATCATCAGCAGCAGTTTGAGTTCCTCCGTATGAACACTCAGTTTGAAGGAAATGGGAATTTCCCATTTGGATTCAATCCACAGGACCTGACTCAAATACACTCAAGTTTTCCAAACATAGAGGCTGTTGGCCCTGAATACGATCCACAAATGAAGGACTCAAAGCTTTATTCCAGCAATAATGACAACAATGATTATCAGTTTGCTTCTTCTTCTTCATGTGCTATGCCGGTTTCAAATCCACCACTGCCGGCACTAGTTCCGGCCTCGCCGGGGCAACATAGCACCTTAAATCAGATTGAAAAAAATAAGAATATCAAGACAAATGATATCTCCAACCCTTCATCAACTTCAACCACCTTTGAAGCTTGGGGGGACCTAATGGAGGATGAAGCAACTGACTCTTACTGGAGAGATATTATAGAGTAAGTGCTGATCCTTTTAATTATTTAAATTTCTTGACATTGACAATTGATCAATTCATTGATTAATTTTAGGTACCCATTTTTTTCCTCTTTTTTTTTTCTTTTATTATTTTTTTTTTTTCTTGATTGCAGCCAAGCATCATCACAGCCATGGCCAATTTCATAGTTAGTATCACAAGAGTGCAGATTTGAACATATAATCAAAGAGCTGAAATTAATAATTACTATTTGCGTAGACAAAAGACCCAGATGTCCAGTTAAATTTGTTTCTTTACATATATTTACGATTTGAATAGATAGAGAGAGGAAGTGTGCTATTCTGTAAAGTACAGAGATTAATCATGTATGTTTCTCCTAAACAGTATTTAACTGTCATATTATTTTGGATTTATATAAATATATATCAACATTTTCAACAACTTATCTTACCTTAATTTCTAACATTTGCTCTACTTATATTCTTTCCAAGTACTTGTTTTTGGTATGATATCAAATAAAGGTATGAAAGATAATTGTTCCATCCAAGAAAAAAAAAAATAATCAAAATTTTTAAGTTTAAATTTTAAAATGAATAAAAAAAAGAAAAAAGATTACTCCTTGTTATATAGTCTACTGGTCACATTTACAAAAGAAAGAATTGTTTCATTTTGTCAAGTATATAAATGGAAATGCGAGAAAGAGAGAGGTGATGTAAAGAATCAAGCAATGGAAGAATATAAAAATAATTATTTCTGGAAAGCATTAGACACGAAATTGATCTGCGAACGTTCGAAAAGGACCCATCTAGGGGCTTGAATTACAAAAGGGGTTTGACCTTTGATAAGGGATAAATCATATGTCAAACATATCTTTAATGTGGGCAGTCACACAAAGCCTATTAACTAAGACAATATGTATACTTTGAGGTTCTTCCTATAATGTACGTACGTCTTTGAGCAAAACCTCTGATTCAAGCTAATTGGGATCACAAGGGGAGAGGGCGACACATGATGAATGGGAGTTAATAGTCCAAAAAGCGAACTTTAAATAATCTATTAATTTGTTGATAAACTAATACATAGTTATATCTGCCTCGTCATAAAAAGTCAACACTATTTGTTATCAATTAGGTAAGACTCTAGCCTCTTGATAGAAGCCATTGATGCAATATGTTAAACCAAGCCATTTCGAAACCTAATAGTCAACACTATTTCAAGCCATTGACATCACTTTGTAAATAAGTTCACACGTGTTAAATTAAATTTTCACACTTATTAAAATAAATTTACTTCTTTGATTGGTTAAAAGGTAT
This sequence comes from Rubroshorea leprosula, assembly GCA_020521535.1. Classification (NCBI taxonomy): domain Eukaryota; kingdom Viridiplantae; phylum Streptophyta; class Magnoliopsida; order Malvales; family Dipterocarpaceae; genus Rubroshorea; species Rubroshorea leprosula. Next base: position 2,062,523 of record BPVZ01000029.1, on the reverse strand, counting down.
ATGGCTGGCCTTCTCCACGAATTAAGGATGTTGTAAGAAAATAATTATATATCTCTCAAATAATTGAATTTTAATTAACAAAACGATAGGTAGGACATATGGATTCATTTTGTGGTTTTTTGTTTGTTTTATTTTATGAGTTAATTGTAGTTTGTATTGACATGGATTACGCTTTGCACTGCCAATAATAAATTATTCCAATAAAAGTAGTAATTGACCAATTAATTGGCACCTTTAAATTAATTAATTATACTCCTCATTAATAGTGTGTTTTGGCTTCACTTCGAGAATAAATGATCATTCCAAAGCAGAAGTCAGGCTAAACATATATAGTTTTTGACAAGAGAGTTTGTAAAATTTTCTAGAACTCAAGTGGGTTCGGAAACTGAAATTATAAATTATAGTATAACTTTTGAAATAGAGGTTCTATTCCTGAACTTTTGGGTTTGATAAATTCTCCCAATTAATAAAATGATTTATAATTCTTTTCCATTATGGTTTCACAATCCAACATTTTTCTATAAAAATATCTACTAAAATAACATTTTTAAAATAAAAAATTATTGTGCAATTCCACCCCAAATACGGATTGTACAATTACAACCGTCGTTAGGGAAGGGCTCCTAAATGCAAGGCCTTTCTCCTTCAAATAAATGAAATCAATAATTAATTTTTTTAAAAATCCATCTCAAGTCACACCGCAAAAAAAAAAAAAAAACATTCTCATTCCAATAAAAACTTTAGATAAGCCAACTGGGCTCTAATTTGCTTGGTTGAATGAATAATTCATTGTGGTAATTGCGCCCCCAAAAAGCTTTAAGTGTTGTATTTATTAGTAATTAAGTGTTATTTTATTAACTAGATTTATAATTCAAATTTTAAAGTTAATAATTAAAGAAATTAATTTTTTTAATTTATTAGGCTAATGTAAAAGATGTCATTTTAAAATTGTTTAGAAAGAAACTAATCATAAGGAACATGAAAACTATCTTAAAAACAACCTGGCCATATATAAAAAAGAAATATTGTGCACAAACTAGCTCAAACAGTTGACAAACAGGGCAATGGTACAGCTCCACAAAATACACCAATTGTGTTTAATTTGTCTAATTTTATTAATTTATAAATTAATTTTAAATTATTAAATAATAAATAATAATTATTTTATCTATGACAACTAATAATTATTCATATAAAGCTGCCCCTAACAATAAAACCAAATGCATTTACCTCATTTCGGGGTGGCGACAACAATTTTTTTGTTAGCCATAGCCATGGCCGGACAAATAGATAATTGTGGCAATCCACTTGAAAGATCACATCAATCACCATTGTTGAAAAATTTCACTCTTAAAATTAGTAGATAATTTCAACTTCGATTAAATGTATCTTAATTTTGCCTTAAGGTTGAAGGAAAAAAAGGTAAAAACAATAAATATTCCCAAGAACTCTTAAATTATGAAAGGATGTGCACATGAGCTCGCGACAAATCCCAACTTACAAGCTAACCTTGTCCAAGAAGGGAACTTCATGATATTTAGTAGGTTTCTATTGACCTTTTGCAAAACAACTAACTCTACCTACCTTGCCAAAATATGCTTATATTCTAACCTAAGGCTTCATTTCATATGGCATATATGTAGTTTTTGATTGTCACCACATAAGCACGTCGCCACAATAATGTTTCTTATGAGAAACACATGATTTAGGTCCAACAATTTCTGTCTCAAGTCACCTCTCACGTTAAATTCCAAAATTATCCGTACCCCCTCATTGTTCCTTGGCCTTCCATAAATAGGATGACAAAGCAAAGTAGTTGAGCTTTTCAGCAATATATTCGATCGTGAAATCTCTTAATACCATTTCAATTAATCAAAAGTAGCTTAACTTGGTGTTGAATAAGTAGAAAGAAAATTGGTTATTTTAAGGAGAACGTGATGAATAAAGGAGATGAAAAATATAATTTTATTATATTATAAAAATTGTTAAAATTTTTTGTAAATGTGAAATAAATATCTAACATACCTTAAAATCTCCTAAAATTCCTCTTAAAATCCTTTTAAAATCATCTAAAATCTTAAATAAATATCTAATAGACCTTTTAAAATTGTTTAAAATATGAAATAAATACCTAATAAACCTCTTTTAAAAAATCTATTAACGGATTGAATTCCCATTAAATTAAATTAATAACTTTTTAAATTTCTTGATAACCATAATATATATAATTTTTTATTAAATTAATTCTCTATATATGATCTTATTATTATGTTATAAAAACTATTAATATTTTTAATAAATCTCAAATAAATACTCAATTGCCCTTATAAAATCCCCTATTGAAAATATAATAATACATGAAAATTGCATGATTGGCAACTGTTCGCTAATTTTCGTTTCCCAGGTAAAAGAAACAAGCTATTGCGGTGCTATTTCATTTACACTTTGCTAAGCAAAGTCTCGAAACTTGATGCCTTTATATTTCCCTTTTGCTTCTCATTATTGGAGAGTAAATGAAGGAAAAAAATTTGAACCTAGCTCAAACCTCTTTTCTCAATATAAAATAATATTTTTTTCCAACAATATATAAAATAGGTTAACAATCATTAATTTGTTTAATAACATAAATATATCTAAACCTTTGGTCTAACTTGCCAGTCAAATTAAGCCATATCTTGGGTGCGAAGCCACTGGTTTGTTATGGGTTGTTGGTGGAGATGATTGACAGTGCTATTTGTTTCTTGTGCGGGGATGATATCTTGTGTAAGAAAATAATTAGTACATCTTTTGATTTAGCATATTTGTTAATATTTAATAGTCAGTTATTAAAGTGTATAATTTATAATTTTTTTATTTTTAATTTAAATTTAAAAATAATAATTTTTTAATAAATATATTATAAAGTGTGTCAAATTAGATAATAAATCAATTATTGTTCCTTGTGCAGATGTCAAGCTATTGCTCATGGGATGTTGTTTTGTCAGATTTGTTTATGCCTACTGTGCTTCGTTTAAGAACAATAGATGGCCACAGAAAAGAAGATACTAGGTTTTGGGGTTTTGCCTCCCTCTAAATAGTGGAATTTGAATATTAATAGGTTAGTATGGTAGATGGGGACTGTTGTATTGT
>BPVZ01000029.1:1988651-2005139 GCA_020521535.1 Rubroshorea leprosula | reverse complement strand
CCCTGGTTGCAACCTACCTCCTACCAGCAATTTGCATTTTATAATTACATTAAATGATTTTTATTCTCAACGGATATTGTCATTTTTTCAAAAGAGAGTATTTTTAAATTAAATTGTACTATAAAAAATAATTTAATTTATTAATTTATTAAAATATTTTTAATAAAATTTTTATATTATTTCATTAATAATATTTTAATGATTTTATCACTAAAACAGTTGATTTGAAAAATATAATTTTTTAAATAAACGACAGTTTTAGTTAGGACGCCACACGTCCTTGCTTAGCAATAGGTTGAAATTTAAAAAATATAAAAATAAAAACTATGCCATTGGCATGTTTGCTAGAGGAGACAAACCATGCTCCGTGGACGTGGAAGTCTGTGGCTCTTGACCCGTGAAATCGTGGTCTTGTGAACTGCACCAACCTTGCAAGTCAATCTCATTTCTCAGTTCTCTCGAAATTCAGTTTCTTTTTCTTGTTTCTGGTTATTGGTCTGATGGGGAAGAAACAACACGTGGATGCTGGCAGTGGAAGAGACCCCCTTCTGGACAAGGAGGTTTGCTTGTTTCCTTTCTATTTTCCTCTTAATTTCTAGCTAGTTCTGTTTTATTTTTTGTTTGGATTCTGGTTCTTTTGGGTTGGTTTCAGGATAGTTCATCTTCACTTTGTTCTGTTTTTGAAAGTATTCATTTGGGTCAGGTTCAGTTTTTGTTGACTGATTGTGTTCTTCTCTGGGTATTTCTTAAAGCACTTCAATTTTAACATCTGATTGTGCTACTCTGCGAATTTAGCTTGTTTCTGGGTCTTGGTCAACCTGGGGTAAAGTTTATAATCATGGTTTCTTTCTGATTGTGCTACTATGCGACTTTAGCTTGTTTCTGGGTCTTGGTCAACCTGGAGTAAAGTTTATAATCATGGTTTCTTTCTGATTGTGCTACTATGCGAATTTAGCTTGTTTCTGGGTCTTGGTCAACCTGGAGTAAAGTTTATAATCATGGTTTCTTTCCTAAAGGAAATCATGACTGACCTTTTTCTTTTGATTGAGTATGCCATTCATTAACATACTGAAAGAGAGAAAGAAATGGAAAAGCAATTAACTTTATTTATGCAGGCACAAGATCAACAATACCATTGTCTTTGGCCCACCTCTTTTCAGAAAGAAACTATTAGGGGCTCTTATGTATATTGAGGAAAAAAAAAAAAAAGATAGAATCAAGGGGAAGGATTATTTTAGAGTGCCTTTTAGTTTAGACATGTATATGATTATTAAAAGTATGTGATTCCCTTTCTGATCTGTAGGGAAGCAAGCAAACAAATGACAACCAGTTGCCTAGTGATGCTGCCAATGACCTTGAGCATGGTGATGGTGTAGAGGTGATGGTTTTTCATGTCATTCATGTTTCTTACTTGATAGTTGGCACTTTTTCTTTTCTTTTTCTATCAATTATGGTTGGTTTTTTCTGAAAATTTCAGGCAGCCAATATTGGATTTTTTAGGGTGTTTTCACTGGTTAGTAAGGCTTTGTATCTCATTACTTCTGAAGTTGGAATAGCGTTGCTGAAATGCACACTAAGTTGGAAATGTTTACAATTTGCAGGCAAAGCCTGATGCAGGGAAGCTAATTGTTGGCACCATTGCACTGTTGATAGCATCCACATCAAGTATCATGATTGTATGTTGTTTCCTCTGTTGGTGAAATTTCACTTATTCTGTTTCTTATTTTCCCTCTTCTCCTTTGGTTATTATATATAAGACGAGATGTTTTGCAGCCTAAATATGGTGGAATGATAATAGACATAGTATCAAGAGAAATAAGGACACCTGAAGAGCAATCAAAAGCTTTGCAAGCCATCAGGGACACTGTAACATATATCTTCATGATTGTTATAGTGGGGTATTCTCTTCTTTTGATTCTTTTAGTATTGTTTTCTCATGTTTGATGCATATTGTTCCTTAAATTATGTATCTGTTGATTTTCTTACTTGTATCTTGTTTAACTGTTTGGTGTTTCTCTTCAGACTTTTGATGGTAACAAAATGCTTCTATCTGGTTTTCTATAAGATGTGAAAAGAACATAATATTTTTACTTATAGCTCATAAATGCATGTTACTTCATGCTTCTGCAGGAGAAGTTTCTGAACGTTATGTTGTTTTGGCATGTTTGGTAATTTTTTCATGCAACCAACTTGTAGGCTGAAATATAATGAAAAATATAACACAAATATTCCTGACCTGTCTTAGAACTGTTGTTATGTTATCAGAATTCTTTCATTTGATCTGGGAGAGCAACATTTAAATGCTTTTAACAATTCCAGTTGCATTCATGCTTCTAGATTGCCCAACATCTGGAGGGCTAGGAAGAACTAGGTTACTTAACTTCTGAAATGGACTGAATTCCAAAATATATGACTCTGAAAACAACAGAACAAAAAGAGGGGGAGGGAGATTAGAAGGTCCCATAAATCTTAGGACAAAAACAGGCTACTTAAGACTGAACACAGTAACACATGCATTCAAATTTTTCGATAAAGGCCTCTGTTCACAGCACTTCGACCATGGTTATTAAGATTGAGTTTGATATCGTTCGTACTTTGTTTCTTTTTTTCTGCATATAGGTCCCTGTGCACAGCACTTCGAGGATGGTTGTTTGCCTCTGCCAGTGAAAGGGTTGTAGCTCGTTTGAGGAAAAGCTTGTTCAGTCACCTTATCAATCAGGTCTGGTCAAAACAAAAAATAACTGCAAGGTTTACCCAATATTAGTATTGTGTTGGGTTTAAAATCTATGGTCTTGCTTTGCTTGAATCCTCATTGCTATGAGATTCAAGCATCACCATGTTACATGGTGTGAGGGAGAAAGGGTGTCATTTAGGATAACACTTCCCAAGTAATTCTGCCTTTCTTTTTATTATTTTTTGCACAGAATCCCATAACTTATTGTTGATACCAAAATGGTTCTGCAGGAAATAGCTTTCTTTGATGTTACTAGAACAGGTGAACTACTCAGCAGGCTATCTGAGGACACCCAGATCATAAAAAATGCTGCAACAACCAATCTTTCTGAGGCGCTTCGGAATATAACAACTGCATTCATTGGCATTGGGTTCATGTTTTCATCATCGTGGAAATTGACACGTATGTGATTTTGTTCATTTCTTCTTCCCGCAACCCCCCTCCCACTGGAGTAATGGTGTAGGATAAAAGGAGTAATGGTGTAGGATAAAAGGAGTAATGGGTTCATGTTTTCATCATCAGTGTTAGCTTTAGCAGTAGTGCCAGTTATCTCAGTAGCTGTACGAAAATTTGGGCGCTATCTTAAAGAACTTTCACACAAAACTCAAGCTGCAGCTGCAGTGGCTGCTTCGATTGCTGAGGTTTGTCTGCAACATTCATATGTTTCTCCGCGGGATAATAAGCCCAATGAAAGAAATTATGCAACTGTCACTCTTACACCATATTATTTGAAGCATGCTAAGAGGACTGCAGTAGTAGTTAGGCTTTATGGATGATTTTAATATTCAAGAGGATGTATGAAGAGCTCATAATACTGCAACTTAGATAAGTAAACAAATGTTTTCCACTGCCATATCTTATAGTTTTATGTTAGTGTGAGGTAACAAGAGTTAGCACATTTCAGTTTCAGATTTTAAGATCGAGGAAGATGATGAGAACATGATAACCTTCCACCACTGACTTAAAAAAGAGAAGAATGCCGTTAACATGCACAAAATTGAAAACTAAAATGCTGCTCGTTGGTTACACTTTGGATCTCAGGCAGTAGTGAGCTGTTCTGCATGGGTTCCTTTCCTTACATTTATCTTGTACTATTTTCATTTTATGCTCTACAGAATAGTAGTGCAACTCTGTAAGATTTGTCCATCAATATTTCCAACACATGCTTTTCATAATTGTTATTTTTGTTTAGGAATCTTTTGGCGCCATTCGAACTGTTAGATCGTTTGCTCAAGAAAGTTATGCCATATCAAGTTACTCTGAAAAAGTTGAGGAAACACTAAAGCTTGGACTCAGACAAGCTGTGAGTTTCTTCATGTCAAGCTCTTACTCTCTCTCACACATACACACTGGTATGGAAGTAAAACATGCATTATTTTGAGAAGGTACCTAAATTCATAAGTTCTGTTGTTTTCTGCCACAGAAAGTTGTTGGTCTATTCTTTGGAGGGGTCAATGCGGCATCCACATTGTCTGTTATTATTGTGGTGATTTATGGAGCATATTTGACAATAACAGGATCCCTGACTGCTGGATCACTTACATCTTTCATTCTCTATAGTCTTACTGGTACTCTCTCTGTTAACTGCTTCTAACATGAACATCTATGAGTGAACTCTTGTTGCTTTCCTCTTCTGTCATTTTTAATTCTGCTATCAGCAAAGTCAAAGCAGAGCACCAAGACTTTTCAGAATTTTAACTAAAAATTTAGAAATCTTTTGGTCAAACGTGTCAAAAGTGGTCAACACAAATAAAAATGGCAAGTCTTTACAAGGATGATAAACCTTGAGCCTTTGAGGATTTACCATAAGCCAAAGCCTCATTAAAAAGCAACTGTTGAATGGTTATTTGTGTTCTGCATGACTTTTCATTGTTATTCTAGTTCTGATAATCTGATGATCAAGTCACCTAATGTGATGGCTTTTGTTTTGTGATAATTGACATTCTAAGCCTATGCAATCTTGTACTTTCTAAATGTACTGTTTCTATGATAGATAATTATTCCTAAAGTTTCAAGTTGATCTCGCTTCCTGCAGTTGGGTCCTCAGTCTCCTCTTTATCAGGATTATATACAACTACTATGAAAGCTGCAGGGGCAAGTAGGAGAGTTTTCCAGCTCTTGGATCGAGTCTCAAGCATGCCAAGATCAGGTGACAAGTGCCCTGTGGTGTAAGTTCTCATCTACATTTTTCTTAAATTTGAAATGTGATAGTTTAGTCTTATGCCAGCCAGTAGCATGCGCACCAAATGGTACATCAAAATCATTAAAAAACATTTTATTGAGAAGTATACACCACCCTGTATTTTCATTCTTATTGACACATTTACATTCAGTTGATGATATCATGTCTTCAATGGCAGTGACCCAGATGGGGATGTAGAACTGGATGATGTCTGGTTTGCCTACCCTTCTCGCCCAAGTCACATGGTACTTAAGGTAATAATCCTTCTCTTTTGTATTGTCAATCTAATTATAATGAGTGTTTAAAATGAGTATATATTCTCCTCTACTAAACTAATTCATGTTTTCCTTGTGACTAATAATGTCTGTTCATATTATTACAACAATGAATTGGTTTACTTCGTCTTCCCTTTCGGGCTCCATGCATCACTAAACTATAAAAGGATCAAGAATCAGATATTGAAACATAGAATTTTGTAGCTTAGCTTGGCTATGTCCTTTTCTCCAAGTTGTCAAGAAATTGAAACTTTACCTGTTAAATGGAAAAGCTCAGCCTGAGAATCATAAATATACCTATGAATAAATTAACTATTGGAAGAATATCCACTTATGAGAGTTTATTGCTCTATCGGCAGCAGTAAGTGAAGTCATTATGAGATGGAATCTTGTAACCATCGCTTCCTTTGGTGTTCATTTTACAAATTTCAGGGCATAACACTAAAACTGAAGCCTGGATCAAAAGTTGCCCTTGTTGGACCAAGTGGTGGTGGAAAGGTAAGACCCTTCACATCCTTTACCTCCTTTTCCCTTAATGTCATATTGCCCATCTTGGATGAAGAAGCAAAGCTAACTTCCCAATCTATTGCAGACCACAATAGCAAACTTGATTGAGAGGTTCTATGATCCTCTCAAGGGAAAAATTTTGCTCAATGGCATTCCTTTGATAGAAATATCACATGAATATCTTCACAAAAAGGTAATATCTTTTTCACTGGATATTTTCTTTTTCCCCCGATTATGTGGCTAGCCCTCATTCAATCTCGTCAAGTTGAATGAGTGAGCAGGCAACCATTCCAGGGGTCTTCATCGCCACTTTGTTATGGCCCATAATGATGTTATCTAAGCTTGCATTTTACTTGTATCATTCCTTCCTATAGATTTCTTCAACATCATAAATTCCTTTACTTCCGGAATATAGGTCAGTATAGTCAGTCAGGAGCCTGTTCTTTTCAATTGTTCCATAGAGGAGAATATTGCCTATGGGTTAAATGGCAAAGCCAGCATTGCTGATATAGAAGCCATGGCTGTAAGTTGTAATAATTATCAAATGCATTCCTTCTCGTTAACCAATACAAGTTGTTTGAAAAATTTCCAGTTCTTCTATACATATAAGCTGATAAAGTGATAAATGCTTGCAGAGGATGGCTAATGCCCATGAATTCATAGAAAGATTTCCTGAAAAGTATAAAACAGTTGTTGGCGAACGTGGGTTGAGGCTTTCGGGAGGCCAGAAACAGAGAATAGCAATAGCAAGGGCACTGTTAATGAATCCAAAAGTTTTGCTTTTGGATGAAGCAACTAGTGCTCTGGATGCTGAGAGTGAATACCTAGTTCAGGTAAGATTGGCCCTGAGAATGTGTTATAGATTTGCTTTTCTTCCTCAATCTTAGAGCCAAGCCTCTTGCCAAGCTGCTGGTCTGAAGCACTTGTTTCCTTCTGACCATTTTATGTTCATTTTTTACCCCAAAATGTGATTGACTAATGATACTATGGATTTGATAGGATGCAATGGATTCATTGATGAGGGGCAGAACTGTTCTTGTTATAGCACACCGGCTTTCAACGGTCCAAAGCGCAGACAGTGTAGCAGTTGTATCCGATGGTCAGATAGCTGAAATTGGCACCCATGACGAGCTACTCTGCAAGGATGGCATCTACACTGCCCTTGTGAGGAGGCAACTACAAGGTTCAAACCATAAAATGTAATTCCAAAAATGTTGGACAACCAAATGTAAAATTTGTGTGGTTTTAATTTTCCAAATAAAATTCACTGCAGAATAACATTTTTATGCTTATTGTTAGGCACTAATCGTAGGGTCATGTATGCTTAATACAAGATAGCAATGTTTGAAGGAAGCGCCCTCAAGGAAGGTGCTGTTATCCCATCATCTCCAGATCTTTGGTGTGATTAATCACCTGTTAAATTGTGAGAACATTTATCACTAATTGTATGCTTGGTTTAAGAGGAGAAAAGGGAGGAGAATAGTCAAGATTCCTCAAGTTGGTTTATAAAAAATTTAAAAGACGAAGGGGAGTCCGCTTATTTTTTCCAAATGAGTCCCTCCCCTCCGCTTCCGCTTATCTCATAACATTTCAAGAGAACAGGTGAAGCAGCCTTCCCTCGTAATTTTGCTATGGCTCCTGCCCCAAATGATTCCTGTTAACCAGTAAAACGTAAGAATTGACAATGAGGAAGGTTGCATGCTACACCACAGACCACAAAGGAATTTGGGGCTTAAATTAAGAGAATTGTTTAGCACATGGCTACATGCTATCAAAACATTTATGGTTTTAACTTCCGATTCACTTGGTTTGGATTCAGAATAAAATAAATGAAACGGAAATGGCAAGTGCCACAAATCTGCTCCACATCATAATCTGACTTATCTCCAAATAAAACAGAACTCGTACAAAAATGGGTGAGAAAGATGTAGCTACAAAAATAACTGTTTAACGAATCATCAACCCTTGCATTGCCTGCGAGCCATCTTCAGTTATCTTGTTAGCTTGGATGGTGCTGATGACATTGGCAACATTACTCTGGAAATCAAAAATGGGCAGAAAAACATTTACTAAAGAGCAGAAGGATACTTTAAGATCAAATAGCAATCATATAGTCTGAAAACATAATACCATTTTAAACCAAAGTACAACATATTATTCACGTTCCATTTTCAGTAACCAATATTTACCAAAGACATAACAGATCAATTGCCAGGTATAACTCTCTCAATTATTTAAAAATAGAAAAAAAAGAAAAAGGGGGTCAGATGACAGTGAAGAAGTTATATATATTCTTTCACGCAAGCTTCTTTAACATGAAAGGTGCAGGCAACATAAAAGAAAAGGGGCAGATGATCAAAATAAAAAAAAACAAAATAAATAAATAAAATAAATAAAAAAGAAAGAAAGAAAGAAAAGGGGCAGAATACAAAGCATTAACGGTGAAGTCTTTACCTTCCATGTTGCTAACTTTGCTCGAAGAGATTGCCACTGACTTTGTCCAAAGATGCGTTCAGTACAGCGGCTGCTCATGAAATGAAGATCAGATTCAGGTGAGGATCTAAATGTAAATATTACTAACTTTAGGGAACAACACAATACTGAAAACCCTAAAAACAAAAAGGATTTAATTACATAAGTGCACACATAGAGAAAGATAACCTATAGCTTACCTCACAATCACAACCTGATTCATTTGATCCATTTTGCAATCAATTAACTTAGCAGTTATTGCTTTAACAACCCACAATTCCACCTCATCATCATTAATCTGCAAGGACATAAACCAATATAACCAAGAAGGATCTTGGAGTAACTCAAGTAAAAATCAGTTCGATATGCAGGTTACCCGAAGAGTATCCTTTATGAGAGCATACGGAATTTGACCAGATTCATGAGAGCCAAGATCAACCAAGGACATCAATCTCATCTTTGTTATGCAATCTTCATGGACAAGACCTGCACCATTCCAATCAGCAGGGCATTTTTATCAAGACACAACAAAACAGTATTTGAAATTACCCAAAAAAAAAAAAGAAAAAAGGAAAGACAGAACAAAATGCAATTCATTACCATAGCCTTTCATTAAGGTAGAATTTGCAGCCTGGAATTCCAAGTAAGCATCCAGTCTCTGAGTCAGAAAGATCTTCAGAAGCTGATAGACTAAAGCATATTTGGCATCCTTCTCCAATTGCCCAACAGCAGGCATATCTAATAAATCACACTGCAAGAAACAACATAAATTAGATTCAACCAAGATTTTCCTAAACAAGACAATACTTTAAGGATGATAGGGAGGATCCACAACTTCCAGAGTTGAAAAAGAAAGAACTATAATTTGAAAAGACATCAGTGAGAAACAATATAAATTAGATTCAACCAAGCAAGCCTTTTGCTAAGCAAGACGATATTTTAAGGATGATAAGGATCCAAGATACACAGCTTCCAGAGTGAAAAAAGAAATAATTTGAAAAAAATGTCAGCAAGATAGCCAAATATGCAAAAAAGAAAGATAAACTGAAATCATCAATTAATATCATCCAAATTCATTACCTGAAATGTGTCTGGTGCCTTAACAAATTCTATCACTGCTTGCACTGCTTCCTCCTTAGCTTCACTCATGGCGTGTGAGTCCTCACCCGAGAAAGTTGCCAAATATTTGGTCAAGAATTTGAAAGAATCTTTCCCAGAGCTGGAATAACAGAAGGAAACAAAATAAAGTTGAAATGCACATAAATAGTTCATACATGTATATGCAAATAAAAATTTGTTGGGCTATCTTGTACCTTTTATTTTCTTTGAGTACATTAGCTATGGTTAGAAAGAGGTTCCTCTGATCCTTGACCCCAATATTCCACTCTTTCAAGAAACTATCAATCTTTTTGAAAGAAGGTATAACGTGTTCGGTAACTTTTCCATTCAATGCAAAATTTAGGGCTTGCATGTACACAAAGAACCGGCTGTCAGAGTTCTCCAGTACATTATAGAGATTAAACAAGCTGTAAAGAGAAACAGAGACACATAAGCCGGCAGGAAAAGTAGTACAAGCTATAGATTTACAGGTAGCCTGGAATGAATATTACATCTTTAGACGCAAAGCAGGCTTGTCATTTGGTTGTTGTGTAATTTTTGCAGATATAAGTTTTGTCATCTCAAGTGTGTCCTCTGGATTTTCCAGCTTTGTGACAAGATTGCAGATGATAGTGAAGATACACTCAAGTTCTGGAGACAACCCATAACAGAGAATTAAATTATTCATGTGAACACAATTGTTGTGATGCACATCAATAGAAAGCAAGAATCTGGATTAAACACTTAGAATTATCACTTCATGATGCCAGTAAAGAAGAAACCATACATTTAAATCCAGAGTAATCAAGCATGTATCAAATCCCACTATAACTAAGCATGTTCGTCCACAATAAAAGGTCATAACTTTTCTTAAAAGTGTGACCTTGCAGTCAAATATAAAGCCAGGAATGTACAAATTCAGAAGGGTACCTTTATCTGAGACCTTAGAAAACACCAAGTCAGCTGAAGTGAGCATTAACGAGGCCAAATCCAACCACTTTCCCATCACTATGCTTTCTTGAGCCTCCATACAAAGCCTCGTAACCTGGGGCTCCGCAACCTAAGAAACGAACAGAACGCACACAAAATCAAAATCGTATAAAAAATTCCTGATTCAGCTACAGACAGAATTAGACGCATCACAGTTATCTATAATTCAATCAGGATCGGAATTTTCGTGTCTTCATCTTTGATTCGAGTACCTCAGGGCCTGCATCCGCCCAAGCGAGCTCGGAAGCGAAGCGAACAACGAAGAGAGTGGGATCTTCCTCCGAGGTAGGAACGATAGTCGTCATCTTCGTTTCAATGAGTGGAGCTCTCTGCAACGGCGGAATTGAAGCCCTAGCTTCTTCTGGTTTGGGCAGCCGGGCAGAGAGTCTGTGGAGTAACGAAAAACCCTAGAAACCGAATCTTTATTCGACTCAATTCTATTTATAGGGCTTTAGACGGTTATTACCCTTTATAAATCCTTTATTATTTTACATTATTTCGTGGTTAATTAGTATTTTTTTTAATGTTTTAATCAATAATTTTATAGTTTGTTTGGTTAGGGTAAAAAGTAAAAAAAATTATTATAATTAATAAAATTATTTTATTAAATTAATAATTTAATTTATTTTAATTTATTTTAATTTAATAACACTTTTTTCTTATTTTCTTTTAAACTAAACAAGATCATTGCTAGTAACTTGTTTTATTTATATACTAGTAGCCTTTATATATTTATATATATACATATTATTAAACAATGTTGTTTTATGGTAGGAATTGCCCTTCAAAACATCAATTTAGCTTGAGAAAATACATAAATGCTGCTACTAAAAACATCTGTTCAATGTGAGAAAAGTTAATTATTGTAATATTCTGCATGCATAAAAAATTATGTATTTTATAATTTAAATTACACTAAACTATAAAATATTAATTATAAATTTTAAAAGGGCCTTGCTATTAGGGATAAAGCCCTCTATTCAATTGGAATGACGGGCCTTTAGCAATGCCACGTCAAAACACAACACTTTTTTCTAACCAGAGACTGATGTCTATAATTAGGTGGAATGTAAAAAGTATTTTTATTTAAAAAATTTTATTTTATAATTTAAATTATACCAAACTATAAAATAAAAATTATTAAATAAAAAAAACTTCTTAATATTAAAAAATTACTCTCATTCAATAATCAATATAATATAATTTAATATAATTCAAATTGTACTACACTTTTTTATATATAAAAGAACAAAATCAAGAGTTTAGCATAACCATGTGGAGTTTGCATTCAGTTTTTCTGAAGGGAAACCCAACTTCATTTCAAGGGATATGAGCGAAACAACACACCCCCACCCCCCTCCCCGAAAAAAAAAAAGGAGAAAAACAATTTGCTACAACCTTCCAAGACAGATTTATCTCATACGTGTTTCATGCGCAATTCCTGATATATTAATTTTAACTAGCATAAAATGAACATCTCATAATGGGTTTCAAAAGGAAAGAAAAAAAAAATATATGAACAAATTCATTCTCTGGTACGCGAGACCTAGGACATCTAAAGATCAGAATGTCACTGAAATTCCTCTTGAGTGGTCAAGTTGAAGGGCTTTTCTTTTACTTTTAGAGAGTAGCTTCTTTCAAGTTGAAGGGATCTTTGAAATCTCTACCAGTAATTTGTGTAGGGCTTGAGGTTTTGAGAAAAATGGTGAGTGATCTGCACCTTTTAGTCGGAACACCTTTTCTGGAGGGCTTGAATTTATCATGCTCTCCTGGAGTGTGATGGGTATGGCACTATCTTCCAGAGTTTCTATATAAAACCGCCTCACAGATCCATATTTCATATCAGAAAGGGAAAGCTTTTCTAAAACTGGTGCAAAAGGTGTTTGCCTCATTGAAACAGAAGCTAGTGCAACATCCTGCACCAGCGAGCAAAAAAGGAATCAGAAATGATAAATAATAGCTGCAATGATTCAGGAACGTTTGCATACAGAAAGGTAAAGCAAGTAACAAGTGCATTGATGTGCATGCAGATGACAGACAAGAGGGAGTGAAGCAAGGGAGTGAAGCAATATCAAATTTATTTAAGGAACCCAAAGGCTATTTGTCATGCTATTTTGACCATAAATCTTTTTGAACATCTGCTATACAGCTAGGAAAACCAAACTTAGCTGCTCTTTGAGTAATAATTAACAGAAACTTGAAGATGCATCCTTCATTGTTGAGTGAATCCAACACACAACCTTCTTAACCAGTCATTCTAGGTTGTCCAAAAATTACATGTTTCTTATATTTATATTCAGCAGTCAAGTTTCACATGCTTTAACCCTTTTCAACAGATATATATTTCACATCAAGTCCTTTATTTTCTCGAGAGAGATTTTCTGGTTCACTTTCAAGCCAAGGTCGACCAAGGTTTTAAATATAGACAAAGAAGTTATCAAAAAGCAGCATCAGTACATAATTATAGCCACTTAAACCATCTGATGGGAATGTATGATGATTGGATATTCAGAGAGCCACCAAAATATGAAATCCATTTTAGTATTATATGTGTTACAAGCAGACATGCAAATATAGGCTTATAATTATGTGGTTATGTTAAAATTTCTAAGTTATACCAAATGCACAGCATCTTCAGTTGCAAAATTATACAAGTTATTGTCCAGAAGGATTGCAAATTCAGATGTACCTTGGAAGGACTCTGATTGAATAACAAGTCTCTCAATAATGACTTGTCTAGTTCAATAGCAGTTGGTGGGTGATCATTCCCATTTGCATACAAAAATATTTGAGCCTGTCGCATTAGACCATTTGAGCCTTCCTGTAACAGTTCAAAACCGTTGATCAATTATACAAAATAAAAAACATAGGAAGTTAGATTTATTGTGTGTAGATTGAATCTAACTTTTTTTTTTGGTCAAAGTATAATATTATTATGTTTTGCACTTTCAGAGATACACAAACAGATAGTCTCTTGTAAATGAAAACTTTTTGAAATTCAAAAAAAATTGAATGAATGCAAACCTGCTGAGAGAACATATCCAGAGTACTTTGTCCATTAGTCACCATTGCTGCAGCAATAAATACAGCTTTGGCAATTTTAATAGGAAACAACTCCATTGCATATGATATGCACGTGCCACCAAAATCATGCCCAACCAAGATCACCTGCATAATTTCATTGATATAACAGCACATATTAGTTCTGTTTATCTGTGAACCCGAGAAAGTTTGCAAAGATATGACCGTAAAGGAAGTTGCTAAACTTGACAGCAGGAACACGCAACCATCCATTTAAAATTTTATCAAAAAAAAAAACAAATGAAATAAGAAAAAAGAAAGGTTGAAAATTTTAGTAAATAATGCCTGGAATATCGACTATTTCAGTGTTTGAAAGTATTGCAAACAGTATAGAGCAGTCAGCAGTAAGACATCTTCAACTAACTAGTCTGTACAATGAATACTGGCAGTCTGATGTCTCACCATGGTCATGCTGATCAAGCAGTGTGTAAGAAAGACAAAATAAGAAAACAGACTGAGGAAGAAATAGAAAAGAACCTTCTCTCCATTGGCAAGTTTTTCGAGAAAATCAGTTAATGGCTTGACATACTGTGAAAGACTGGTTATTTCATTTGTATCAAAAGAATGAATCCCAGAACCAGTTAAGTCGATTGCAGTAACTTTGAAACCACCTTCTTCTAGAAGTGCAATTGTTTTATACCAACACCAAGCACCAAATCCTCCTCCATGGACAAGGACAAAATGGTCTGTCTCCAAGTCATCATGCTTTATCTCCTAGGAAAGAGAGAAAAAAGAGAAGGGTTAAAAAGGGATGGATAAAATGACTTGATAAACCTTACAAGCAAAGTTTCTATATGGAATTACAAGTAGACCTGATAGCACCAGCAAACACGAGCAGCTAAATTTAAGCAGATTTTTCCCCTCAATTTTAAGAAGCTTCAAAATTGGAAATATACAATTCAAAATTTTGACAACTAGTAGAATGTGCGTTGTGATTTAAATTTAATCTTAAAACTAGTATAACTCTTGAGAACTACAAACAGAAAATATCCATGAAGGCTGAAGTCTTAAAGACATAAAGTAATATAATTCTGCTTCCTCTACTGAAATTGGAGTCCTACAATTATTCTCCAAAAAAGATGTTAAATGCAACTCTCTTTTTTTTAACAGAAAATGCAAGACTCAATAGATCCTGATGCCTAAGCATGTGTTAGGATCTTTTCAAGTCTCAAACAAGAAGAATTGTGAGAACATGTTTCCATCAACAAAAGTAAAATAAAACAAACAACCAACATGCATCTATCAAAACAAAATACATAATAAACAGAATGGTGAGAATTTGATATTCTGGTTTCTTCCAGTTGAGATAACTTTCTCAGTTCTAAAATACTTGAAGATATTCCACTCTATACCACAAAACAGGATATTGCTATAGTGAGGCAAAAGTAGAATAAAGAATCACTTGGACATATCAGCAAATTAATGATCTCCAACAAACCTCCATCACTAGCAATATTGAAATATGTGGAAGTTGCAAACTTTTAGGGAAGCCATGCGTATAATTGCATAAAGGCATAATCCTCCAATCCAATGTTTTCCTTCAGAAATTCTGAAGGCTTAAAGCAGGGGATGAAATGAAAAGAATATAACAGAACCATACATCATATATATCTTTCCTAAATTTATCACAGGATATAATTATGAAAGAACACAAAACATAAATACAATAACATCAAAATAAAGAAGTATAACCAACCAAAGAGCAAAACTTAGACCAACCAACCATCACTTTTCCTGACATCAAATTCCAATTCCTCAAATACCATAATCTAAACATCAAACCAACGTGATCTCATCCGTTTAAAAACCAGCAGATATCTAACAAAAAGAAAAAGAAAAAGAAAAAATCTCAAGCAGAAACTAGACATGTTACCTAAACACTCCAAATTCAGTCCTTAATCATCTTTGCCCCAACAGCTAACCTAAAATCTGTTACCAATCAATGTTCCCATTCTTAATGGAGGCAAAATTACCAATCCCTCAAACCCAAAACCTGATTAAGATAAATGGTTACTGAAACAATGACCAAAAACCCACCTTTCAACAGAAAGTAGAAACCATATACTAAGTTTAAGCAATTTACCAAAAAAGTTTAAAAATTCACTTAAAAGGATAACATGAATTCATAAACATAAGGTATATATATAAACCCATTCATAATTATAAACCAACATAAATAAATTAGGTACCTGATTAACAAGCTGTTGAGGCTGCAAGAGAGGGTCAGTCAAGGACCTGGCTCTCGAACTGGAGCTCCGAGGCAACTGACCCGCCCTCTTGGACCCAGAAGAAGTCGGGTACCGTAGCGAAGTGGACCGGTCAAATGGCAACGACACACTACCATTCTGCTGGTGTTGCCTGAAAAGAATCGCGGCAGCTAGGGCCTGCTCTTGAAGCATAGAATCATCGAACTTGTTCCGCGATGTTCGGATCCGATTCCAGCTCTTGCTGGAGTTCGGACCCTGTTGAACGTTCGAAGAACGCCTAGATGACCTTAGCTTTGCCGCTACCGGTTTTTTCTCGAAGCAGGCGCAGAGATTACCCATTACTGCTGCTACTGCATGAAGGGAAGAAAAAACACCGAAAATGAAAGAAAAGATTGGTTTTTTTAGTTTATATACAGAGATGGGTAATTGTGTATGTGGGCATACGCGTCGTGCGTATAGGTGTAAGCATAGCTTTTGGTAGAAAGAGTTCCGGAGACGGCTGAAGGCTGGGCACAGGAAGGTGGATGACGGCTGAAGGACGGTGCGAGCAGAAGTTATTTATAATATAATGCTGCGTGACAATAATAGCCTTGCTTATTATTTCCGTTTTACTGATCTTCTAGAAGGATTATTATTATTATTTTCTGCGAATCTTTGCATATTTAATTTTAATTAATTTACAACTAAATTACATAAAAAAAATTCTAACATTTATTTTTTATTTATAAAATTAAAATTTAAAATTTTATTTAAAGAGGGTTAAATTTCATTCGCTCAAATTAACATGTTATTAATTTTAAAAGAATTATAGCTATACTACTCAAATTGAATTTTTTTATACAAAAATATAAATTACATTGTAATTTGTAAATATATAAAAATCGAGAATCCTATACTCATAATATTATAAAAAATTATAAATTTATAATTATAATATAATAT
>BPVZ01000029.1:1910517-1921509 GCA_020521535.1 Rubroshorea leprosula | reverse complement strand
CCCTCGACCTACCTTTATTCCAGCATGGATGTATTTGTAAGCTAGATTAAAGGATAAGTTAAAACCAATTTGTGGTTTGAGAAGAAAATTTAAACACGGAAGGCAAAACATTCGTAGTAAAAAACAAATAAATATCCAACACGTACATTTTGGGGAAAAATGGATAACGACAAGGTACTCCCCTCCCTTTCCTTTTCATGTTTGCCTAATGTCGAATTCTACAAGGCTATCCATAATATCAAGCTTTAATTAAAAGATAGACTTCACCCGTTTTCTACGCTACCGAACCACAAAATATCAAGAAAGAAATTTTGTCAACCACAAAAGCTAATTAGACCAGTACTGTAGAGGCAACTGGCAATGGATCATATTGAGAAGGTCCTCCATGTTTTAAAGCTAATTAAAGATCTCGTGTAGACACCCTTAAATCTGACTATCGAAGTAACAGCTATCTAAATTTGAAAATTCTTATCAAGGAGCATAGGAAAACAAATGAATGAAAGATCAAGACCGTTACAGAAACTTTTAGAGAAAAGACTATGCATAATCAATCTCAACTCCAACTTTAGTCTCATAACAGAATGAAGAATGCACATAAATGCAAAATCAATCTGCAATTCTGCATTCATTTGTAAATTGAATAATAATACAGTATGGTATGAAGCTTCAATAAATGAGCCTAGCATACACATCTAGAGATAAGACCAGATTGTA
This sequence comes from Rubroshorea leprosula, assembly GCA_020521535.1. NCBI lineage: Eukaryota > Viridiplantae > Streptophyta > Magnoliopsida > Malvales > Dipterocarpaceae > Rubroshorea > Rubroshorea leprosula. The sequence continues at coordinate 1,920,795 of BPVZ01000029.1, read as the reverse complement.
CCCAAGGTAGAGAAATCCATAGCATTCATGAGCTTATCACAAAATGGGAAACAAGAATTTCATTTAAAAAGAATAGCCACCGAACAGGTACTATCAAGGCAATGACATACACATACCTCAAAGAATCTATTTAACATGACACTTCCCTGTGTTACCTGGCATTTCCAGTATCCACTCTAAGTGGGGGCATATAGAGAGAAGACTACCTTCCTGACCCTGACTATCCTGCAGCCCACATCTGCTGCCAGTTTCCTAGAAAGTATACAAATGACAATCGAACAAACCTATTTTACAACTGAGTGAATTCCTCTAGATTCTCTATAGACACTTTCAGAATATATTCTGCCCTCCTTTTCTTGTTATCCTTCTCATTATCATTACCAAACCAAGGAGAAATTTTCTCACTGCCCTTGCTCTGTGAGTTCAAATCTAGTGCTGCACCTCAGGACTTCTTTCCAATGCCAATCTTAAAATGCACACTAGGCCTCTGATTAAGAAGTGCTTTATTCTGCCCATCCTCAGATTCACAATTCCCACTCTTCATTGCTTTAATTGCTGGCGCAAATGTCTCCAGCACTGAAACATGATTTCTCACAACACGATTTTCCATGACATGATTTGTCACAATTCCTTCATTTGAAAGTTTACCAGGAAGAACAACAGAAGACACTTCCTTTTCCCCAAAATGCAGAGGTGCAGCAAGATAAGGATTGCACTCTGCTGCTTTCCTTGCTTTAACAGCATCTCCACCATCAACTGAAGAAGGGCCTTCAGATCCATTGCAAGCAAAACGTTGCTGCAAATTCAACAAAAACCTATCTGTCTTTGTCAGTTGCTTAGCTGGTTCAATCCTCTCTGAGTAAGAAACAGTTGTTTTCTCATTTCCTGTAGACAACTGAACATAGGTCTCAGGATCAGCGTAGGAAGGCAGCCAAGCCGGGATATGCTCACCAGGAGGCTCTTCTCCTGTTTGTAGAAAACTTGGGGCTGGTTTACAGTCTTGGACAACTGGGAAATTAGGAAGAGAATAAGCAAATGGGATATCTTCAGAATCAGCAACATACTGGATAATTTCCCGAACAATGCCTGAATTGGCTAGACAGTGATCAACATCAGAAGAACAAGCAAATCCCAAACCAGATCCCAACTCTTCCAACCCTTGAATAATGTCAAAAGAATTAACCTCTGTTCTACCTGCTATATTTGCATGGAAATGTGCAGATTTTCCTATATTGAGTATGTAACACACAGCAACATCAGACAGTGCTTCCAGAGCAGACAGCTGAAAAGTCTGAAATCCCACATTTTCACATATTTGTGCTACTGCAATCTTTGAAATGGCAAGGGCAAAGTCATTTCCACCAAATTTCCTCTTAGTCTGTGGTTGGTCGTGCTTTTTCCCATTCTTCCCACCTCCATCGCTCATATTCAATATTCACATCACTTATACCTCAAGTTGAAAACCCAATAACACCATCGTCCCATTGAAATTAATGGTACATCAGTAAACCCTTTGCTTCTGAGAAGGGAAACAGACAAGCAAAAAAATAACAAGATTTTAAATTTAGGCTTTCCATCTGCTAAAACAAACTCAAGCTTTCACATTACAAGTAATTCGCTTTCTGAATTTTTAAAAGTGAATAGCCACTCAAAACTCTATCTTAGCAAATAAAAACAACATAAGAGCTCTAAAGAAGACTACCACTTGGATCATCTTGAATCGGTTTTTAACAATTCTTGTTCCAAAAGGTTTATCATCATCCCAAAAAAGAAAAAAAAAAAAAAAACTTGAATGCATTCTTCCTTCTCTGTTTCCTCTACTCTCTCAACATGAAACATAGTAACATTAACAGCAAACCCTAGAATTCAAATTTCCAATACCAAAACCGAATTCGAAATGCAATAATTAGAAAAAAAAGCCATACAATGCAGTTGAACAAACAAGGATTCTTACCAGGTAAATCAATTGACTAGCGGATTTAACGAAGAATGAAAACCCGAACTCCTGAGTAACGAACTGATCTTAGAAAGAAATTGAAAACCCTAGACGGAGGAAAAAATCATAAAGAATAACAAGAACAATTCGGATTTTGAAGATGGTTTAGGGTTTTGTTTGGATTAGGATTTGGAAATGTTGAAATTGAAGATTAGGATTGTTTAAACCCTGGATAAACCTTGTGGTTAACGGAGAGGGTTCGAGCGTTCACGGTCACGGCCACGGCGGAAATAGGTGGCCGCGTTACTTATACATGGACGACGGGAAGGATGTTGTTTAGTTAGGAGTATTAATACCCTCACTTGCGGGTGATTTAAAAGATTCTGTGCCTGCCTCTTCCTCCTTGACACGTGGATATGAAAATATAGACCATTTTTTCCTCCTCATAATCTTATAATATATTTAATTTGGAAAAAAATTTTTTTTGAAGAGAACATGGAAATGGAAGGGCAAAAGCCTCTTGTTTGCCCTTCAACTTTTCGAGTTTGAGGCATTTTAACTCTCATATTACAATATATGGGTTTTTACCCTCCATGTTTTCGAGTTTGGGAAAATGAGGCAAAATTTAACGTTAGAGGTCACATGCAATATGTGCATCGTTGACCTCCATTATATAGGTACATGTCAGCGCCAACTCAGATATTTTTTGACAAGTTGGTAAGTCCAGCTTGGACCCCTCGTGAGCGGGAATTCTATTGCTACCAATTTTACTTGTGGGCCTCATCATTAACTAAAGGTTTGAAAAAAAAAAAAGAAGAAAAAAGACAGATGAATGCAAATGAACTGTCCGACTCCAAGCATTTTGATCGAGAACAAAGAAAAGCTTCTTGATTAAACCCACAAGTCCACAACCCAAAAAAGGACCACAAAAGGAAACAACTTTACTCTGCCCACCAACCGAACGAATCTAGATTGGGATTGAAGGAATAGAACATTCGAAAAGGACCACAAAGCACAAACGATTCTAACATTATTCTTGGTGCCATTGACAGGTATTGTTCCTTTATTCTAATAAAATCTTGTTTAACTTTTACTGATATTTAGGATAGGGGTCATAGATTTGTATTGGAAGTGATATTTAATTAGGGTTTAGGGTTTATTAAGGATTAAAATAAATTTAAGCCGTGTTTGATAATTAAGGGTATTTTTAGGGTTCATGTAATTTACTGAATAATCAAACTGAAAAGTTATACTTTTTTGTTTTCTTTTGCTTTTTTTGTTAGTGTTGAAGTCAATTTCAATCATGATCGTACAAGTATAGTATGAGTTTTTAGTTTAGAGTTTATGCTATTACTATAAATTAGTTATTTTTAAATCTATAAATTTGTAATTAATAACTTGATTTATAGATTTAATGCTTAAATGTGTGTTAATTTATATTAATTTATATCTTTTTCTTCCCATATGACAGCAATGGGAACATTAAGAATTCACCATAATGGCACTTATTGCATGAGCCGTAATGAGGAACTTAGGTATGTTATAGGTGAAGTACATGATGTGGACATTGAATATCATCGTATAACTTTGTTGTATTTAAAGGAGAGGGTAAAAAGCCTTGGATATATGCATTTTAAGGACATCTATTACAAAGATCCTTATATGGAAAAATTTGGTGAAGCGTTAAAAGTTATAAATAGTAAACAGAAGCTTATCCACATGCGATACCTTTTAACTGAAAGAGGAATTATAAATGTGTACATTGAGCATGTGTGTGATGAGCCAAACATTTTAGCTTTGCTTGAGGGTGGCACTATTCTACATGAAGCAATTGATGAAGGTACAATGGACATTGGGGAAGGCTATGTGACACAAAATTCACAACCAACCCCAAATTGTACTGAAGCTCTAGAAACAGTTGAAAGTGAGGGTGATGAAACAGATGTAATGCATGGAGGTGATGCATCCCAACAACAAGATCCAGAGAAGAATGATCATGATGATGAGGAATTGCCTAATATTATGCATAGTGATGTAGATGATGAGGATTGTGGGGAAGGCTGTGTGACACAAAATTCACACTCAGCCCGAAATTTTCATGAAACTCCAGAAACAGCAGCTGAATGTGATGCTGATGAAATAGATGCAGTGCATGAAGGTGATGCAATCGAATAACAAGATCAAGAAGAACGCTCATGATGATGAGGACTTGCTTGATATTGTGCATAGTGATGTAGATGATAAGGAGGTGCTTGAATCTATTTGTAATAAAAAGAAACATAAAGCCAGTGTAAAAAAAAAAAAATGCAGATGGTGCTGGACCAAGTGACACAATCCATGAGACCCCTACCACAATTAATGAAGATGGTGAAAGGGTCCCTATAGGAACTGATGGCCATGGAGATTTGGCTTATGATTCTAGCTTTGAAAATAGTGAAGATGAATTTGAGGTTTCTAGCGATGATTCAGGTGAGTACAATGTTGTGGATGAAGATGAACCTAAAGAAGAAGAAGAAGAAGAAGATGTAAGAACTACTAAAAGTGGTGATTTATGGTTTAATCCTTCATGGACTGATGTTTGGTTTGAGATAGGGATAAAGTTTGAGCATGTTGCACAGTTTAAAGAGGCTATAGCTAAGTACCAAATTCAAAAAGGTTATAGGTTGAAGCCTATTAAAAGTGACCCTACTAGGTAAAGAATTCACTGTGTTGATCGACAATGCAATTGGCAAATCTTTGCCAGTTTTGAGAAAAAGGACAAAACTTTTAAGGTAAAGACATATTATAGGGAACACACGTGCTTTAGGAGTTTGAAGTCCGACATGGTTGGGTCGAGGGTACTTGCAGAACACCATAAGAGCAAAATTTTTGCAAATCCATAGATCAAAATCAGTGAGTTAGTGAGACTCTCTCATTTAGAATTAAGAGTTCATGTTTCAAGGAATAAGTGTAAACTAGCAAAGGAAAAGATTATGAAGGAGGTGAAGGAAACTCACATGAAGAAATTTGCTCAATTAAGAGCGTATGCAGAAAAGCTATTAAGATTGTCCCCTAAGTTAAATGTTTAAATTGATACTGAGCCACCCATAACTCCAGAGGGAAAACCTATGTTTAAAGGAATTTATATGAGCCTTGAAGGATGTAGGAAGGGTTTTGTACTGGGTTGTAGACCAATAATTGGAGTAGATGCCTGTTTCTTTAAGGGGATGTTTAAAGGAACTCTTTTGGCAACTGTTGCAAGAGTTGGGAACAATCAAATGTTCCCAATTGCTTGGGCTGTTGTTGACTCAGAGTATTCTAGCTCATGAACCTTTTTTTTTAGATGCCTAGCTGATGATCCATCAAATCACAGTAGGCGAGACTTAACCTTCATTTCGGACCAACATCTTGTAAGTGTGCACAATTTATTATGAATTAATTTACAAAAATTTTTATGTTTATGTTACTATAGTCATCAATGCTACTTATTGTATAATTTTATTGTATAATTCAATTGACTTTAATATTAGTCATTAGCCTTATTTGTTTTCATTAAACACAATTTGGTAGGATTTGATTAATGCAAGACAAATAGTTTTCCCTGAGGCTAGGCATAGATTGTGTGCCAGGCATTTATATGCCAATTGGCAAAAAAATTTTAGAGGAAAACTATTGAAGAAAAGATTCTAAATTGCTGCAAGCTCAACATATGAAGGTCAATTCAACAAAAACATGGAGGAGATCGAAAATTTAACTATGGAAGGTCATGATGCCTTAAAATCAATCCCACTAGAGCTGTGGTGCAAGGCCGTCTTTGACACATCGTGAAAATGTGATGTGGTGGATAATAATATGAATGAGACCTTCAACAATTAGATAATAGATGCCAGGTATATGCTAATCATCCAACTGTTAGAATGTATAAGGGTTAAGGTGATGGTTAGGATGGCCAAGACTAGAGAAGAAGTTGGCAAATGGAGAGAAGATATATCACTCAGAATTAGGAAGAAATTAGAAGCACATCAGATTGAAGCAGCCAAATGTAGATGTTAATGGAATGGTAGGACCCATTATCATGTTTGGCATTGGAATGATAAATTTGTTGTGGACTTGGTTGGGAAAAAGTGTAGTTGTAGAGTATGGGATTTAACAGGAATTCCATGTCCTCATGCATTGTCTGCAATAGGTTTAGGTAACTTCAACTCGGATGAATTTGTTTCAATTTGGTACAAAAGGGTTAAGTATGAACATGCATACAATGTACCAATCATGCCTTGTAATGGTGAGAAATTATGGGAAAATTATCAAGAGGAGCCACTAGAACCACTTCCATTTAGATCTAAGTAGAGTAGGCCTAAGGTGAATAGGATGAAGAGCAATAATGAAACTAGAAAGGTGAAGGTGGGACAGCTAGAAAAGATGACAAAGGAAGGTGAACAAATCACATGCTCACTTTGTAAGTAGCCTGGACACGATAAAAAGGGATACACCAAAATGCCAACTAAAAGTGAAGTTAATTATTTTTACCTACTTTATCATCAACAAATTATACTATTATGACATTTTCTTTTCATACTCAATAGGGAGCATCAACAAGCATTCGCCAGCCAATACCAAGAAAACCTCCAACTTGCGAATATTGTAAATAGCCTAGTCACACCAGGACAACATGTGCTGCTAAATATTTTGTTGATGAAAATGTAAGTTTATTGAGTGGTAATTGCTTAGGATCTATGATTTCCTATTGATAGTGCTCTATTGCTAATTATACGTGTTTATTCTTGTTGCTGTTTTTTTATTATGCAATTTGGTCAATTTGATGGGCTATGAAGAAAGAAGAAGCACAGATTTGGTGAATACATTAATTCACCAGAATTGAACCCTATGAGTTTAAGTTTAACATTCAACTAAGAGTGTGAATTATGTTGATAATTTATTTTCTGATAATTATTATTAATTTTTGTAACAAGGTTTGCAAGATGAGATTACTATGAGACATACCCATCTTAGCCAATTTCATAAGGCACAGCCACCTCGAAAATCAACCAAGAAGAAGGGATCAAGTGAAGCTTGATGAATGGTTCTCTTTTTTTTTTTTTTTTTTTGGTTTGCTGCATGGGAGTAAAGGACTTGGGTTTAGGGTTGCAGAAAGTGTTTTTTGTAGGTAATATATAAATGCAGCAAATGATATGGAAACAAAGTGAATCAAATGGTCTTGTATCTACGTTGGTAGGATTTGTATTTGGCAAGAATATGTAAGAATTTTTTATTTTGAATTTTTGGAGTATGTGATGAAATTCTAGGAAAATGGTGGATGTCTTTTTCTCTTGCCAGCTTTTGTACAATCGTAACAAGATAATTGTCTAAATGTAATCTTTTTGGCTTATATTATCAATTAATGCTAAGTGATATTTCCTTATTTATGTACCTATGGTTGTTAACATTAATAGAATAAATTGCTATTTCCATTTGATCAATATTCAAAAAAATGAGATAACAATTCTAGAGAAGTCAATTACCATTCATTACATCCAAAATAAATTACAAAGCTTGGGAAGAAATGAGGCCCCTACTAGAATTATTGGGAGCAGTATCTACAAACCTTCAACACTACCATTGAATACAACCACATTACCCACCAAAAAACAGATAATGCCCAAAAAAACAAAACTCTCCCCATTTGCCTAATTGCTTAATTTCCTAGCCTTTTGAAACCCTTGTTCCATTAACAGGTAAAACCCAACTCTTAAACAAGAAAAAGCAAGTAGAATAGCAAGGAAAACAACCACTACCGAAGAAATTTGGCTGCATTTCTTCCATTTCTCTAGCATTGCAACATACACCATTTTTAGTGTCACCAACATCTACAAATCATTAACTTTCTTCTCCAATGCCTCAATCTATTGCTCTCCTTTTTCTTCATAACACTTCAAAACATTCCTAAGAGCTTTGATCCCTTGCATCATCCAAATCAGTTCCAATGTTGTCTTATTATTGTATAGCCACATGATAACCTCTTTAGCCCTAAAAGAGAAATCTCGATCATACCACACAAAATACTTACACTGTTGCCTTTTGTTTTGCAAATGTCAAAAATCACATTTTATTAACAATTAATCAAAATCCAATCTCTATGCCAAGCAAAACCCTAAACACTACCACACAATACCTTCAAAATATCTTAACAAAAAAAAAAACCCCTAAACAACACACTAATTTAAAATCAAACATTAGGGAAGAAATTACTATGGGATCATAGATTGGGCATCCAAAAAACCTCTGACTAGGATTCTTTTCACTCCAAAACATGATCCTCGAAGCTTTCAAACCACAAAAGCAAAACCAACTTCGCCCCCTCATAATCATACTCGTGTCTTCCAAATTCCATCGGTGTTAAAAGTATGAGAGTTGCTGGAACTATCCATTGAACAAGTAAATGAAATGGGTGTGAATGTGATAGATCAGAGAAGAGAAGAAAACTGAAAACTCTTTGTGCCCTAGGGATCATTTAAATAGATTTGTTTGCAGTCATGTGTCCTTTTTTTTTTTTCAAACCTTTAGTCAACGATGGAGCCCACAAATAAAATTAGTAGCGGTAGAATTCCCGCTCATGAGGGGTCCAAACAAGCTGTACTTGCTAACTCGTCAAAAAAAGGTCTGAGTTGGCGCTAACATGTACATATATGACGAGGGTGGTGCTATAGAGACAACTTTTTTATACCACCTTTTTATACAACTTCCACATGTTATTAAATGAGTGGACACATTTAATATCACGAGTTCCACATGAATTAAAAGAACCAATTATTTAAATGACACGTCAGGTTGTAACAAAGGTGGGACAAAAAAGTTGTACAAAAATCATTTCTCTTATATAACGAAGGCCAATAGTGCACGTGCTACACACGACCCCTTGCGTTAAATTTTGCCTCATTTTCCCAAACTCGAAGACATGAAGGGTAAAAAGCCATAAATGTAATATGGGGGTAAAATGCCTCAAACTCGAAAAGTTAAAGGGCAAACCAAGGGCTTTTGTCGAAATGGAAGGGCATGTTTCCCTCTCTTCTTCTCTCAAGAATAAATAAAATTTTTTTTTTAAAAATAATATAAATCACTTCTCTTTCCTCCAACTTCTTTTAAACAAAATAAAGAATTTTTTTTACCTCTTCTATCTTCTACGCCTTTCTTCCTAATTCAAATATATTACTTTTTCTATTTATTTTTAAAAGTTGTTATTTGTGTTTTTAATTTTTAATATAAAAATTTTAAATAAAGATTGAATAATTTATATAAATAATAATTAAAAAGTTTTTTATCTGTATTTCTTATTAAGTATTTTTTTAATCAAAATTTTTTTTAATTATTATTTATATAAAGGAAAATAATGTGTACACACCCGGATTCAACATCTGGGTGTGCACACTCCGCATAAAAAAAAATGGAGAATACCCGGTCCATTTTTTATTTTTATGTGGAGTGTGCACACCCGGGAATCCGGGTGTGCACCAATCATAGTCCTTATATAAAAGGTTAATGCATATCAATTCTAAAAAAAATTAAAATCCCTACTTATATTTAGAAATCAAAATTTTAATTTAAAATTAAGAAATTCACCATGTTAAATGTTAATACTAAAATTTGAAAATCAATTATATATTCTAATATAATTAGTTTATGAATCCGATTATCAACATTTAATAGGATAAATTTTTAAATTTTGAATTAAGTTTTGGTTAAATAAAAGGATGTATTTAATATTAGAACTCTAATTTATTTTGAAAATCAAGACTGATACATACCTTTTCCTTTATATAATATGTTAAATTTTTATATATAATTCACGTTTAAAAAATCAAAAAATTAAACTAAAATTACTAAAAATGAACGGAGTATTAGACTTAGCTTTTTTTGTTTTTTTTACCAATTTTTTATTATTATTATTCTTAATTACCAACTCACCCTTGCATGGTTAACTCTCAACAAAAATGTTTTGTACAGTCAACTAATCATCAGATTGGGTAAATTCTGATAGTTTGATTCTCCATTACTTAAAAAAATATAAAAGATCAAAAAGTAATTTGAATTTGAAGAAGGGCTTTTGACTTGATAGAGGGCCACTTGCAAAAGTTTAATTAGTTGATAACTAGTCAAGAGTTTGTTTGATTAATTAGGATTAGGAATAGCAACAACATAGATGATTCTTTGTCCATTTATAAATCCAACAAAGCTCATACAATATATATATACAATAATGATCCACTTATATATAAATTTTATACACTACACTTATATAAAATTTTAATTATTCATCTTTTTATTTTTAATAGTTAAGATTTATTTACGTTTATTAAAAATAATTATCT
>BPVZ01000029.1:1818423-1839378 GCA_020521535.1 Rubroshorea leprosula | reverse complement strand
TTATATTAAACTTTAATTATAAATTTAGTGTAAGTATAACATCTTATACATTACGGTCTCATTTGACAATGCTTTCAAGCTTTTTAGTTCTTAATTTTTATATCTTTTTCATTATTTTAAAAATATATTAAAAATTAATTATAATAAATATTAAATATATTTTATATATTTTTAAAATATTAAAAAACTAAAAAATTTACATATACAGAAAAAAGCTAGCGCTGTTAAACTAATCCTACTTCACCTTTGTTTGAATATCCTTGACGGACTTTGGATTTGTCAATTTTCTTTGTTTTTGTTTTTCCAGTTTCCACGGCGTAGACCAAATTGGTCCAACCCTAACAACCTAGTAATATAAACAAAGACCGGAAGGTTACACTCCTCCAACTCCGAGGTGAATGAGAGATCCCGAAAAGCTGCAACCTTTAAAATATTCTTAACCCCTCCAAGCACCAAAGGACCAAAGCTCCAGTTTCTTTGTACTCTCCGTTCACTCCACCTTTTCCTTCATCTTTACTTCGGTAATCTCAGTCCAAAGTTAGAAACTTTCTCCTAGAGCTTTTTCTGGGTTCCCACATTCTATCAGGTTTGATCAAAGCTCCCCTTTGATTGCTCTTATCTTATGTCTTTCAGCTTCTTTGTAGATGTTGTTTGATTACAAGTTTGTATTTTTGTCTGTGTTGGTGTTCTGATTTGGAGTTTCTGGTTTTTGGGTCTTGTCTCATCAGTGGTTCTTCTGGTTCTTTCTATGTTGGGAATTTGATTAGATACGGCTCAGATTCTCAGTGCGAAATTGTAATTCCTGTTGTTTCTGTGCTTGTTTTGAGTTGGATTTCTGGTCTTTCCCTCAGTCACTTCATGATGTCTCTATCCCCTTTCCCGTTGGGTATTTGTCAGATTTCATTGATCATAAATTCTGAATCTGGGTAAGTTCTGATTGGTTTTTCATAAAAAAAAAAAAAAAACAAAAGTTTCATATTTTTGTTTGTTTGTTGAATATTGGAAACTTGTGTTAAGGTTTTGCAAAGGCAGTCCCAGCATTTCTGATTCAGTTATTATCCTTGAGTCAAAAGTAGGTCTTAGTTGAGCTCTGTGATTGATTGGGGTTTTGGTTCTAGTATGGCCAAGGGGGATTGTGAGTCTGTGATTTCAAAATTAGAAGTAGAGGAAAATTTAATTGCTGCTGCAGAGCATATCGTGAGGGCATTAGGCTCGAGTAAGAACCTCACCAAAGACGGAAGAAAAATTTTAGCAGATCTTGGCACCCAGTTGTACAGCATGGCCACAACTGATGATAACATGGTCGAGGGAGAGGGATTAGGTGATATTGAAGAGCAACTAAATGTTGTTCAGGAGAAGATCATGAATAGGGAGGCTGATCATTCTATGATTTGGGAGTCTGGTTCGGATGACACTTTTCAATATCTAATTGCTGCAGATAAAGCTCAAAAGTTGACAGAGAGATTGGAGTCTCTCCATTTACAAAGCGTCAAAGACAAGGAATTGTTACAGCGATCTCATGATGTTCTTCAGACAGCAATGGGAAGGCTGGAGGAAGAGTTTAAACACATGCTTGTCGAGAATAGGCAACCCTTGGAGCACATGTCCTTCCGCTCAAGTGAGGATGAAGTTGCTGATGAGAGCTCAGTAATTTCTTTTGGGGATGACTCAGTTGATGATTCAACCCACCGGGATAGCATCAGCAGAACATCAGAGGAGTTTGTAATTGATTTGGTTCATCTGGATGTGATTCCTGACCTCAGAAGCATTGCAAATTTAATGTTCAAGGCAAATTATGATCATGAATGTACCCAGGCCTATGTCATTGTTCGAAAAGATGTCTTGAATGAGTGCCTCTACAATCTTGAAATGCAGAAAGTGAGCATTGAAGATGTGCTGAAGATGGAGTGGGCTAGTCTGAATTCCAAAATCAAGAGATGGATTTGGGTTATGAAGATCTTTGTGCGGGTGTATCTTGCAAGTGAGAAGGGTCTTAGTGATCAAATATTTCTGGAACTTGGTTCTGTTAAATTATCATGTTTTATTGAGGCATCAAAGGCGTCAATGCAGCAGTTACTGAACTTCACTGAGGCTATCTTAATTGGCCCTCGCAAACCAGAAAAATTATCTCGAATTCTTGACATGTATGAAGTGCTAGCTGATTTGCTTCCAGACATTGATGCTTTGTTTCCAGATGAGGCTGGTTCTCGTGTAAGAATTGAGTGCCATGATGTACTGAGAAGATTGGGTGATTCTGTGAAGGCAACATTTCTTGAATTCAAGAATGCCATTGCTTCAAACACATCAACGACCCCCTTTGCTGGAGGTGGAATTCACCATCTGACCAGATATGTCATGAATTATATCCCACTTCTTACTGACTACAGTGAGACCCTCAATTTGCTTCTCAAAGACGTGGATGAAGTAGATTCAACCTCACCTTTGCCTGACATGAGTCCAGCTGCAGAGGAGGAAAGCATTGGTTACTCTGGCAGTTCTTCCCCCATGGCCATCCACTTCCGATCGGTCACTTCTATTCTAGAAGCCAACCTTCATGAGAAATCCAAGTTATACAAGGATACTTCGTTGCAGCACTTCTTTTTGATGAACAACATGCATTACATGGCTCAGAAGGTTAAAAACTCGGAACTCAGGCTTATATTTGGAGATAAGTGGATCCGGAAACACAACGGGAAATTCCAGCAGCATGCAATGGACTATGAGAGAGCAACTTGGAGTTCAATTCTCCTTTTACTAAAGGATGACGGCAACACCACCTCAGGTCCCATTTCAACGAATTTTCTCAAGGAGAAGTTCAGAAGCTTTTACATTGCTTTTGAGGAGGTTTACAAAACACAGACAGCATGGCTTATCCCAGATGTACAGCTTCGAGAAGATTTGAGAATTTCCACCTCCCTCAAGGTGCTCCAGGCATACCGGACATTTGTGGGCAGGCACAACAATCACATAAGTGAGAAACACATTAAGTACAACCCTGATGATCTGCAGAATTACTTGTTGGACTTCTTTGAGGGATTCCAAAAATCATTGCCTAATTCCCATAGGAGATGATAGGGAGGAAGGAAGGTTGATACCATTGTTGCATCTTCTTTACCTCTTTGTTTCTTTAACTCGTATTGTGATTCAGAAACAGGTGTGTTAATAGCTAACACAGCACCTGTTAGCGCCGCGCCCCCTCCGCGCCCCCCCCACCCCCCCTGTCACTTGTTAATAAAATATCTCTCTTATAGTTACCCATATAGAAAAATCTTGGAGTGAAGAAACTGTTTGTTCTCCATGTAATCTTTCCTTTAATGAAATGATGATGCAGGAGAAAGAGTGATATGGTGAAATTAATATTTGGTACAGTGCTAGCTACTGTTGGTGAAATAATATTGTGTTAGTTCCAAAAAATGGTGGGGTATGTTGGTTGAAACTTAAAAGCGGGCGGTGACATTTTGGCCCACAATTTTTCCATTCATTGCTGCATCACTATTCGCTAGCCATCGACTGAGTCAAATTGAAGCTCAGGCCAACTTTGTGTCCCATTTGTTGGAATATTCATTACACAATGCCGCCACGTTCTTTATGGGTTTCTTCTTTTGTTAATATATAATAATTGCGACATCAATCATCTGTGAATCATAGTTTAGGCTGTTTAGCTCAAAATTCAACTGACAAAAAGGGAAAGAATCATCGAAGGCAACTTGGGGTTTTAGCAATGTATCATATGTATTCATCAAACGGGTCCCCTCCTGAAAGGTGTAGTTGGTTAAGCCATCATTTTCAGTTCAGAGAGTTGCGGTGCAGAGGGAAGGTTTAAGTCGCTTCGGTCCATCTTAAATAAGCTTAAAAACATAAAAGAGACTAGGACCGTCTCAACTTGAAATTTTGTCCTCCTAGGTCCTGTAGAAGAGGTACTCATGAATTCGATAGAATTAAGACTGATATTTCTGGGTAATAAAAGGAATTTGGATCCAAAATATATAGGACCCGGTGATACCTTTGAGCCAAGGGCCAGAAAAACCACCTTCAACCTTCCTAAATCGTAGACTGACAAAAGGCTTATAAAAACAATGCAACTGACCTTTGGCATCACATGTATGGCCTTAGAAATTAAAAAGGTGAGAATATCCAGCTGAGGGGCAGTAGAAACCTGTTTAATCTGGCAAAGAGTAAAAAGGAACAGTTTCCAGTGATGCCGATTAGTTGAATCAGTTAAGTCCTCCAAATATGTGAGATCATATTTCCTTTTCAACAGAGGGAGAGACTGAAAGGAGACGATTGTAATACTCAAACGTACAGCAGCACTCATTCGTTCAATTAAGAGAATAATTTACAAAGTTAGCATCCGTGTTTTGGTAATAACTTTTGCAGCAGCATTATTGCATGATGCAACACAACAATGATTCTTCCCTACCTCAGCAAAAACATGCACGGCTTACAGGCAAAACTTTAAACATTCAGAAATCCCAAATTCTAAAGGTAGTGCTCCTTCATCTCAATGCCTAGAAGCCTATGTAGTTGGGAAGCCCTAATCTCCAAAGACCAAAAGTATCTAAGAAACTAATGCTCGTCAGTCACTAACTCCACAGAATTCAAATTATTACTCAACAAGTAATTCTCCCTATTGCAAACAGTCTGGTGGAGTCAATGTCACAATGCCCAGAATGGTTTCTGAACTTTAATTGCATTGGAGTTCTTGTTAAAGAGTTCATCACGGGCTTCCTCAAACTCATACTCCTCGTCATCATCTCCATATTCCATTAACTTCACCAGAGTATCTGAAACAACTAAAACATATCAGATCATACATTTGAAAGGCTATCCACCCTTTTCAAAATAAAGGACAAACAATACTTGTAGTTTTTAACAAATATTATTGCATTCCCTGTACTAACGTGTCAGATTAGCAACAGAAGGAGCAACTAAGAAAATTTTGAATCCATACTTACCAGGGACACTATCAGATTTAACTTTATTTGCTACACTGCTCTTCTCGTGCAAGTTCCCAGCAGTTGATGAATTAAATTTTGGTGGAGGTGGTGACTGGGTTCTTGAAGGAGGAGGAGGCATGATTCTTGGAGGCAGTGGTGGCATTCCATCAGACAATGACTGAACCATCTTCTTTGGGGCAGGCATGTTTGCCACATTTTTTACACCATTTACTGAAGGCTCACTTTGCTTCAAGATTTCAGGCCCCTGAAATGATTGTGAAAGAACAATCCAAGTCTAATCTATCAACAACACTTAGATAATGGATAATGTGTAACTCTGTTAAAACAATTTACAATGAAAATGACTTTAGGCTTTAGTGCTATGGTAGGAAAGCTATAGAGGCTATATTTTGTGAAAGATGACACAAGGCATTGTTGGACTGAGCAGAACTTAGGACACTTAAGGCTGGGGGATAACAAATGTTGTGGCTAAATCTTTGCAGCTTGTCATCATCTAAAAGAACTAGAATGAGAGGGACCTCAAGAAATTCAGCCAAAGAAACATCAACTATCATTCACTTACATTTACATGTTTTGTGAACTTTTAGGGGAAACCTTGCTTTTAAGTGATAATGGTGAAAAAACCAAAACTATTCACTATATTTAAAAATGTTAGCTTTTAGAGTCTATAAGCGAAGCTAAGTTGTGCATACTAGCAATGACCACCACTAGAAGATGCAACACTAAAATGCAAAACTTGTGTCCTACATGACACGGATATATAATTAGTGTAAATAAATTCCTGAGGTCATAGATTTGAAGCAGAAAAGGCCCATCAAATTGCTCCTTTGAAACTAGAAACCCTGTGAAACATACAAACCAATGGCCCTAACAGAGGTCCCGTATCAGCCAGTTAGCTTCTTAGAAGGTCAGAGAAAATACCTGGAATAATAAGCAGAAAAGGTCAGGCACAACATAATAATACATCTTAGGGTACAAACACAAAGTAATGCATCAAAAGCATTTACTCGCAAAGTTTCTTTTGCTGGAAAAACTGGCCCCAGGGAGGAAAGAAGACAGGATGGGGAGTGATTTATACAAAGAAAACACAGTAAAGCAGTGTGCATTCACAAAGGTCAGCACAAACCAGAATATGCAATTATACTATTAAAGTTTTTTCTTCTTTTCATACAAAGGATTGCATCTATCTTATTTTTCCATCTGCATATGAATCCTAACATATGGAAAGAGGGTTATTTGGGGAGAGGGCAGTTTGTCTGCTATTGGACAGATAACCTGTCCAGAGTATGCGTACACAGACAGACTACAAATAAATCTTCCACAGTAATCCAAAACCTCGCACAAGTTCCACCCTCATATTTAATAAAATTATCCACTACTCTATTAACTTACCAATTCTTTAGTTCCTCTCCTTCCTGATCAATCATTGATATCACCAGAGTAGTTTACATGAGAGACAAAATTAAGAGTCAGTTTTTTCCTTACAGTCTAATTTAGGCTTGCTCTCATAAGAGCAATATTTTTTTATCAGCACTCATAAGAGCAATATTTTTTTATCAGCACTCATAAGAGCAATATTAGGATGGGACAAAATTTATCCAGTATCTGCTCACTCACCAGTACTAGTACTCAGAAGAAGTTTATAAATCTCAAGGTCAACAAAGAAAAAGATTAACAAGGACATCATCCACAGCCAAAATTTAAATTTTCATTTGTCTAATTCTTTTCCAGCACTAGATAGAAAGATACGAAATTAATATAGAAGTTATACCATATGGCTTTGATGAAATGAAATTGGCAGGGAAACATTACATCATTACCTGGTTAGAGTTTGTGGGGCCCTTGGAACCAACTGGTAACTCTTGAAACTTCCGCTTTTGTGGAGGTTTTTTTTCATTCTCAGAATCAGAAGCAGAGATAAGACTTGAATTTGATGCAGTGCTTGAAAATGACATCATAGAGGCAACTGTATTTGATGTGGCCGTTGTTGGAGTAACTGTAGCAGTTATATAAGGTGACTGCCTAAGAGCTAATGCTACTTGTTGTAATGGGGTTGCCTGAGGGTATATCCCTTCATACCCGGTATAGCTTGTCCCACCAGACAGTACAGGCTGAGGATAACCAATTGCATTCACCTGGGGCTGCCCAGAGTTTGACAATCCCCCAGGTGGTAATACAGGCCCTTGAGAATAGACTGAAGTGAACCCAGGAACTGTAACTGGACAAGCAGGTGCAGTGACAACTGTGGATGCCAAACCAGCAGTTGGACTAGGATCCATTTTTTGTTCATTCCCAGAAGTTTGAACTCCATTTAACAGATTCTGGGGTGGGGGAACAGCACCATAAACCTTACATAATGAAGCCCTAGCACAGTTGAGAAAACAAGTTAAGACACATACAAATTGTCAAGCAAACAGTCATGAGAGAGCAATGACTTGATGATTAGAATGAAAGTGATTGAAACCTATTTACCTAGATGCACCAAACTCTACACTGATTGTGTCCAGGAGATTCTCTGCCAAACGCTTTGCATCTTCAAGACTTTTAGGATTATTACTGGACAAAAACAAATGCAGCGGTTGCTGTGCTTCTGTGACTAGTGCAAGAATAATTGGCATTAATATTTCAAAGATGATGTAAGACAACAGCAGAAAATTCAGAAGCTAGCTAGAAAACAATGTCCCATTCTGTACAGAAAACAAGCACCTTCAGTGTACAGGCTCTCCAAGTTTCCTGAACCACAACCTCTTAGTATGACAGTTGTTCCTGTTTCATTCATAATGTGATTTATATACTGGTCCTGCAAGCACAAAACCGAACCACCAGCAACACAAAAACATGCTCCCCCAATTGTATGGAGATGTCAGGGAAAGCTTAGACATTAGAATCTTTTGAGCTTAATCATGTGAATACAAATATAAAAACTAATAAACAACATCATGTTGTTCAGGCAGGTGTTGGGGGAAGGTTGATAAAGCAATAGAAAATGCTCTCTAATTATTATAAGCAGAGAAAAACAGACAACAAAACAATATCAGAGATAAAAGCAATCTCTCTTAAATTATTTGTCCAAAGTAAAATTTTGGAAAAGAAACAAAAGTAAAAAGTCTCACATACATTTGGCCCACGAATTCGAGCGGCAATGTTCCAAGATGGGTCTGCATCAAAGCCTAAATGCACACACGTGCTCAGAACCTGAAACCAGAATCCATTAGAGATTCAAGCATTGCATGAAATTTCAATAACCTCAATGTAATGAATTATAAAACTGGAGGCACAATGGTGTATACCTTTACACTGTTGCTCGTAGCTGTCATAAAAGTCGAAGAAACTGCTGGGGAGTCTTGACCCTGTTTCAGCATTTCTTCAACCATTGCAGCTGCACGATCAACAGCTAAAATCCGTTCTGCTGTCTCTTTTAACTGCATTGGCACTTCAAAAGGCTTTATAAGATCATCAAATTCCTTTTGAAAGAAAACTGGAATTTAGAATTTAATCTTAACTGATGAATATATTTATGATGTTGAAAGCTGTCAAGGGCAATCACTCAGTTATAATACTACCAAAATAGTATCAAGATTGAATTAGAAATCATTTTTAAATATGGTGACTTCTAAACTTTTATTGATGAATTAAATTGTATAACAACAATCATAAAGCCATAATGAAACTCAAAATATTGAAAATGCCTTGCCAATGCTCCAGAATACACTTACATGAGCAGCAGCAGAAATGTGGAGATACAATGGCTTGTCACCATCAGCTGGTGCATTGGGAGGACGATACTTTCCCCTGAAGAACATTTTAGAGATTCAACAGACACAAAAATAAGGAACCTTAAGAAACTTTCAAAAATATTTCTAAGAGACAGATACCTGGTTATCACCACTGCACCAGTGCATCTTTGTATCTGAGAGATCATTAGGACAGTTAGCAATCTCTAAAAGAAACAAAAAGAACCATTTGCCTCAACCAAAAATTGAAGCATTGGGACATAGTTTTCTTTTGGTCTCCCTAACCAAGCAACATCAGAGTTACCTCTTCTTGTGTCTGGCGTTTGGTGAGCTTGTAGCGAACAGATGATTCAGCATCGTTTATTACAATTTCCCGTGCTATTATTAACTCATCCTGGATTTTATGCTAAAACAAACAAAATAAACAAGAAAAAAAGTTTCACACCAACAAGTTTATTATATATATGAATCATCAAAACGCAATGAAAGCAAAGGCCAGGCATGGAGAAAATGAACATCCATGGTCACTGGAACAGGATATATTCCACCCCCTTGCCATCTTAATAGAAGCCCCAAGCATTACCTTTTCAGTCAAAAACATCCACAACATTCCAATTTAGTTAATGTCATTTAACAGTGATTTACATATCTTACTTGATTTAGTTTTGGTACCACTGCAGTCGCATGTTGCTGAAGCATTGGGGAAATAGCGGTGGAACCAACCGCAAGAGGATTTGTCACAAAAGCACCCGAGATCGCACCAAGAGCTCCGGCGTTGCCCAATGGAAGCGCAATCCCGGCCGAAACCAAAGCCTCTGCAGGCTGATCCCACTTTCTTCTCTTCCTGCAAAGCAAAGAATAATTAATTACTTTAACAAATATATATATCCGACATTGATTTACATACATAAAGCTATGGTTTTTTAATCACAATTCGATACCTTTGCCTTGGCTGTGAAGCATCAGCGGCCGCCGATTCTTCTGAAGAAACCCTAGCTCCGTTGTCCTCCATCATCTCTTCGATTCTTTTCGCTCGTTTTCTTCTGATTGAGAAAACTAAAAAATAAAAATTCTTCAATTCGCAACTTATGAGAACTACTGCTCCAGTTGTGTGTAGCCGTTCCGGCGGCTTCTCAGGAGATTGGAATCGATACTTCGCGCTCCCGGATAACTAAAGTTCAGAATTGTACTCCTCCGTATATAGTTGCCGGCACGTGGGTGGATACCGCATCTTGTATTGAGGTCCAATTGTTTCCTGCCACGTGGCAATAACACGTGACAAATCATATATCCATTTTTCTTCAATAAAATTGATTAATTAAGATTTATTTAAAATTATTATTATTATTATTATTTAAATGAAATTACAGTTAACTCCCCTAGGAACTTCTTTTGTATATAATTGTACCTTGTAATTTAACGTGGAAAAAGTGTTTTATATTCTTAATTAATTTAAATTATAAAATATTAACGGTTAGATAAGAGTTGAGTTTCTTGATATTTAAAATTTTTTTTATTAAATGATTCATATTTTATAATTTAAATTAATTTGAATTGTAAAACAAAATTTTCATTGAACACTACTAATATTTTTAAAATGATAACCATCTTAAGTGCATACTGCTTAAAAATTTTAAATTCGAGTTTAAATTACGTGTATAATAAATTAAAATAAAACGAGATAAATTTTATAAATATCTTATTTCTAAGTAACATGCAACAAAACTTCTGCTTCTTACATATGATAATGTCTTTTATTGAATTCAATAAAACAATGGCGACCAAGGAAGTTCTAGTTTATGTGCTGATTGACATACTTCGTCACTAACTAGCGAAGACACTTAAGCGATAAAGCAGCACCTCAAAATAAGGGTGTTCTTTGATGGAGGTTCATGTAATTGCTTGACTTTTGTTAAGCTATCTAGGGAACATCATTTTATGCGATGTATCAACTAAAGAGCACTATACCCACCTCATGGGGAAGACGCTATTAATTATCCGACTTGTGAATTTGAATATGACACAATCAATGATGATTACAAAGTGATAAGAATACCTCGAACTAATTTCCTAGATAGTAGTAAAGAAATTCAAGTTCATAGCTTGAGAAAGGATTCATAGAATAGTCCTCAAGCCAAACTTCAATATTATTCCTTGATAGTATGTTTTGTTTGGGAAAAATAAAGAAGAGGAGAATATTTTAATAAATCAAATTGTAATATTTAAAAATATTATAATTTGATTAATTAAAATTTTTTTCTTTTTTCTCTTTTTTTCTTTATATTCTTTAAACCAAACATATTATAAGAAAAAATAAATAATTAACATTTTGTATAAACAATATATATAAAAATTGTGTACAAATAACTTTTAATTTTTTTAACATTTATGATTACAATATTCTTAAATTAACTTCTCTTTATGTTAATTTATTATGTTTAAAATTTAAATTTAGCTTATAAAACAAATTAATAATAAGTAAATCCTTGATATTAAGTGAATTTTAATTTATTCTTCTATTTCCAAGCATGAAATAAGGGAATATGGTTCTCTTTTTATGCTTTTAACGTTCAACCCTTTTTTTTAAAACCATCAAAAAGGTAATTGATTTTGTTTTTATTTTGGTACAGAAAGGTAATTGACTTTTTAAACCACTGTCGGCTGTGGCGGGAAGCTTCCTTGTCTTAAAGTTAGGGCGCTTTATCCATTCGTGATTTGGGCCAAGTGGACCAGAAGCTTCATCCCAAACTCGACCGTATTTACATTTTTATTTACTAAAAAAAAACCTCAAGTATTTACACCTTGGGCCTAATGTCTCGAGAAGAGAACGGTAACTACCCAACCATTCAATCTTCTCTCCTACGCTAACACTGTGCACCACGTAAACTTCCACAGTTTCCGCGCCATTGCATCTCATCTCTTCTCTTGCTTCCTTCTTTCTATCACGGTCCCGAACATCTCCGTATCTCTTTCCTCTTTTTCTCAAACAACATGCACAAATCTTCATTTACCTTAGAATCTTAGATACAGTTACGATCCTCTAATTCAGGTATTTTTGAACTCAGCCCTTGACATCACACCATTTCATCATTTCTTTTGAATCTGTTGCATAAATAGTGTTAGCTCCTTTTGATTCTGCATAATGTATGCATCAACATGTTCCTTTTGATAAATTCTGTAGTGGAATATACGTCTAGGAGTAGAACTTTTTTAAGTTTTCACAAGTGATTTTGATTTTTTTTTTTTTCTTTTTTTTTCTTTTAATTTCCTATTTGGATCATTGAAACAGGAAAGATGGGAACTTGTTCATCCTGATGGTGAAAATGATAAGTCCTTGCTAGCCATATTTTAGTATATGTGAAATTTGGATGTCCAAAGTTGGTAGTTTCTTGACAGGAAGAAATGGGTTTCATCTCATCACCTGCTGGGGCACTTTGGATTCCTCTACACTGCACTGTGGTTTCTTCTAGTAATGATGGTGGGTGTATTAGGAATTTGGGTATTAGGCCGCGTCATGTGATCTTTAGAAGTCCATATAGCAGGTAAACTAATGCTCAGTCATTCTGTCATTTGATCTTCTTTGCAAAATGATAACTGTTGGTTGTTCATTTAACATTTGGGTTAGTTAATGAGCTTGAAACTGCAGTTCTTGCAGAAAGTATTTACATACTGGCAACTGGTTCTGGAGATCAAGAACTCATGTTGTGTCAAGTAAGGTAAGAGTTGGGTTGAATTCTGTACATAATGTATGCAATATGGCTGGTAAAATCTAAACAGGTTCCATGTGTAAAAAAGGATTAATAATGTATTGTTAGGACTATGTTTAACGTAAAAGATAGAATAATCTGACATGTTGCTGGAATCTGATCCGTGACTGGTGAAATTTCATATCAGGGTAATGGGAATGAATATTCATCACGGAATGAAGTGTTTGAAGGGGATGAATTGATGGCTGCTAGAAAGGCTCTTTCTGAGGCCAAGGTTAGGCAAGAAGTCCTAGAAAAAGAAAGAGACCAGTTGCTCGAAGAGTTGGTTCGTTTGGAATCCAGGAATCAGGAATATGTGGCTTCCATTTTGCATGAAAAGGATGTGGCCATTTCAGAACTGGAGTCGGCCAAATCTCTGTTCCATCAGAAGCTGCAGGAGTCTATTGAACAGAGGTTTTCCTTGGAGTCTAAGTTGGTTCTGGCAAAACAAGATGCTGTTGAACTTGCAGTGCAAGTTGAAAAGTTGGCGGAAAATACTTTCCATCAGGTTACATCTTACATTTTAGATGATGCTCAACAAAGGGTCTCAGCCGCAGAGACTTCAGCTGCTGAGGCAGCTTATCAAATTGAAGAGAAAATAAGAAACGCCACTGAAGGTGCCATATTATCTGTTATTGAGCAGTCAAAAGATGCTATAGCAAAGGCCCTTGATATGGCAGAAAGAGCTGGGGAACATGCAACAACATCTGCTGCAGCTTCTATTGATGATATAAATCCCGTTGATATGATTTCTTCTGTTCAGTCTGAAAATATTGAGTTACACAGTGCTGTGAATGATTTAGAATCTCAGTTATTACTTGCAAAAAGCGAGTTTGATAGGTTGAAGTTGGAGTTGCAACAGGCTCATTCACAAGCAAATGCAGCTGAACTCCGAGCCCATGATGCAGAGAAAGCATTGGTTGAATTTCAAGAGTCAAGCAGGAAAAAGTCTCTTGAACAGGAAGAGGAGATTAGGTTATTTCTGGAGAAAATGAGGAAAGATGCTGAACAGAGAGAGAAGGCTGTTTCTGAGTCTTTAAAGGCAGAGTTGGAAAGTATCAAGGCTGCCATTGAAGCTGCCCAAGAAACAACACGTTCCAAGGACATTGTCTACGCAAGAAGCTGCCAAGCATTACAGAGATCAATAAGGGCCTCAGAATCTGCTTTAAAGGTATGGAGACAGAGAGCAGAGATGGCAGAGTCGCTACTATTGAATGATGGACCTCAAAGTGAAGAGGATGAGGATGTCATTTACACTGTTAATGGTGGACGAATAGACCTTTTGGCTGATGATGATTCACAAAAATGGAAACTTTTGAGTGATGGTCCTCGTAGGGAGGTACCTCAATGGATGGCAAGGAGGATCTGGGCAATTCGTCCCAAGTTTCCACCCAGAAAAGTTGACATAACTGAAGCCTTAGAATCAAATTTTAGATCCTTGGAATTGCCCAAATTGGATGAGGTGTGGTCAATTGCTCAAGAAAAGCCAAGAGAAGGTGATGTACTTATAGAGCATGTAATTGAGAAGGAGACAATAGAGAAGAAACGGAAGGCTCTGGAACGTGCGCTTAAACGGAAGACAACTAAATGGGAGAGCACTCCAGAAAAAGCAAAATCTGGTTAGTTTGCTGCTACAATAGTTCTCTATAAATTCTCATAGGAGCTGCCATAAAAAAAAATTCTCATAAGAGCTTCCTGGAACGTGTCAATGTTTAACATATATTTTAATTTGGAACTCAATGCAGAACCAGGAACAGGAACAGGAAGAGAGATTGTGGTGAGCATATGTGTTGTAACTCCAGAACAAGCTTATCCATTATAAAAAAATACAAGGTATTAATCTTAATTTATCAATCCTTAAGTTTCAAGGTTTCAACTGGGAAAGCTGGAGAAGGCAGTGGTACCTGGAATTAGCTCCTAAAGCTGCTGATTTATCTCAATCTGGAATCACAGCAGTATGGTTCCCGCCACCAACAGAATCTGTTGCCCCTCAAGGTATGTCATGAACACTTTCAATATGTCTCATTTATGATTTTTTGTTTTTTCTTTTGATTTCAGGATTTTATAAAAGCACCATTCTGTTACTGCATGCTCATAAGTAATGCCATTTTAGACAGCCTGCCATCTGTGCTTAATGTTGTCTGATCTGGCATGGATCACCATTTGTTTTTCAAGTAGTTTTGTTCTTTCTGTATTTCACATATAAATATATGAATATGGTTCTGAATGTTATATGTTCCTACTCTATTTTAGAGTTCCATTTTTTTAAAGAATTTTTAATGACTTATTTTGCATGTATCTCTTTAGCGATCAATTTACAATTCTCATAAGCTGCATACTAATATGCAGGTTACATGCCTTCTGACCTTTACAACTTGAATTCAGCGTATGGATCCATGGAAGAACTGAAACACTGTATAGAGGAGCTGCATGCTCATGACATCCTGGTACATTGTGATCTTAATATTCGGTTGTATTGGTTGACTTTGGGAACTGTTTTTTGTTTGCTTCTTATGCACGAAGTTTTAATATAAGAGTGAGTGTTTTCTTGTGGTTCTAAGAATGATATATATATAAAGAGTTTCTTCATGGATAAAAATCGTTTTTATATTTGAGCTATTAAAAAGTGTTGGGAAAAAATCCAGTTGTTATCTGTTTAATTCACTCAATACAGGGATTAGTATTTCAGTTGGAAGCATTTTATGACGCGGTTATATATATGGATTTAAACAAAGTTTTGACCTAGAAATAATTTTTATATGGTTTCCTGACCCACTTTATTGCCCATGGGTGTATTAAAGAGGCAAGCCATTGGACTTTTTAAATCATCACAGTTGATTGCAGATCACTTTATGGGGTTGCTTCGTAACTTTTTATGGATGAAAACTAAACAGGGAGGGGAGGTGGAGAGAAAAAGCTTGGAAGAATGCAATTGCAAATTTTTCAGAACATAAGATAGCTGAGTTTCTATTTTGATCACTTTAGGGACTCTCTTCATACTTATGTTTAAGCATTTCTGTTTTGTGCTTTGCATGGCTGTGTAGGAGAACAAAGTGGTCCTTACTCAACACAACTCTGATCATTTTCATCATGCCAATCTTGTTGAAGTTCCACCCAAATTTTGTTTTTACAAATCATAAATATTTTTTGATTCCAATTTTGGATGAGACAAAGAATCTCTTTTCCCTTTATGTTAGTTTGGTTGTCATTTATTCTTGCCCATTTTACATACCGTTTGCCTATTAATGCAGGCATTGGGAGATGTTGTGCTTAATCACCGATGTGCAAAAAAACAAGTTAGTTTCCTGTTTCTTCTTCATTTCCTTCTCTTTTTTGGTTGTTTACTACCACACCAAATTGTTTGATCCTTATTCTATTATTAACAGTAGTCCTCTCCTCTCTGTGTTGATAATCTCCATAGATACAAATGGAATTCAATAGTCTAAATGGTAGAATTTTGGAATATTGTTTACTTTCTTTTGGCAGTTTTCCAGTAAATAATTAGGGATTCTTCCATATCATAACATCTAGCAGACAATGCTCAATTTCTGTTAGAGGTCTCAAGTTATGGAGCTGATGGTAGATTAGAATATTATGACATGAACTTATGAGTATGTTGCAGGTCATGTAGTGCAAACTGATAGTTTGCTAATTTCAGAGTCCAAATGGTGTCTGGAATATTTTTGGTGGCAAGCTTGCATGGGGGCCGGAAGCAATTGTTTGTGATGATCCTAATTTCCAGGGCTGTGGAAATCCTTCAAGTGGTATTTATATGATAAAATATTCATTTTGTACCTGTAAGAAAATGAAATGGGAACCACCGAATATAATCCTGGGAAACTTTGCTGTTTCTAGCAAAGCATTGTCTTGAGATTTTGCAAATACTGTAAAAGATAAATCAAGATCTGGATTTTCCTATAGTCTAATAATCTACCAAATCTGTTTTCCTTGAAAGATGACTCGAAGAGAGTCTGGTGTATAAAATAAACTATATTGCTCCAACATACATTTACTGATGGCATGTTATTATTCCAGGTATTAGATTGGAAAAAATGGAGCTTTCTCTATTTTTAACTGATTTGTTTTTGCTACTAGGTGATATATTTCATGCAGCCCCAAACATTGATCATTCTCAGGAATTTGTTCGAAGTGATATAAAGGAATGGTTAAACTGGCTACGGAGTGATATTCGATTCGATGGATGGCGTCTTGACTTTGTCCGGTGAATTCCTTGTTTCTTATGTGTCTTTCTTCACCTATTTCAAATTCATAAGACACCAACATTTTTGAAATTCAGTTAAGAATTTCTAGAGATATGTTCAGAGGTGAATTATTTAGATAGTCTTTTGGTCAGAGTGAACATCACTCTCGGGATGTGTTAGAGGATAGCCAGTTCATGTTTATTCTTTGGTCATGTTTGGTTGGTGGTAGTAGCTATTTCTTGGTCAAATCATGAAAAAATGACAAATTTGAGAAATTTGTTTGGGAAGCGAGGAATAGCTAAGCCTTAATGTTTATAATTTTGTACCATATATTAACATATGCTCGCCGGTTGTTGGCTTTTCAACACTGGTATGGGTAAAGTATTTTATATCCTTCGAAATATTTAAAATGCACACATTCACAAAAAGAAAATAACAGAAGGTTCAAACTAGGTTGGTTTTTTGCACATGAGTTGACCTTAATTACTTTTACGAGCTAACACTCCATATCAGGAGAGAAGCTGAATAAAGCTTATGGCAGTTCAAGCTTTGCTGTTAACCATAGCTTATGAAAACTTCAGTGTAAACATCTGTCAAGGACTAGCTTAACTTCATACTTTAGTTTCATTCCAGGAATTAAATTTGCTCATTCAGAAATATTAAACATAATCACATTTCTCCGGCTGTGCTTAAGTGGCCAAACCGCTGTTTCTTTCCATTCTTTTTTAATAAATTCAAAAACTAACTCCGCGAGTTGAACCACATCTGTATCATTATGCCCAAATATTAGTATCAGGTAACTAATTACTCATTTACTTTATTTGCAGAGGATTCTCGGGCACTTACGTGAAAGAATATATTGAAGCTTCTAATCCTGCATTTGCCATTGGGGAATATTGGGATAGTTTGGCTTATGAAAATGGTAACCTGTGTTACAACCAAGGTAATCTCTGACTACTGCATACTAAATATCTGACATGGTTGTCTTATCTTGTTTCAAATCTGGATGGGAGTAAACTTCTGATAATTTGTACTCTCCTCACATCACTAGATGCTCATCGGCAACGGATAGTCAATTGGATCAATGCCACAGGTGGTACTTCCTCAGCTTTTGATGTTACCACAAAGGTATTTCAGGACTGAGCTAGATTTAATTTAGGCATTTCACATGCGTTAGATACAATAGCATAGAAATTGAAATTAGTGGAATGTAAGTTTGGCATATTGAAGATAAGAAACAATCTCTAACATCACTGTAATTTACTTTACAATTTAATTGTGATTCAGCAATATGAAATTTAGGCAGCCATAGGTAAAACCACCCACCATCTTTCCCTTGGACATGATATGATCATCTGTCACATGGTAGTAATTTTTGTTGTCCAGTTACCATCTCTCTCCACCACACGTAAATTGATGTAACTTATCATGCCTTTGAAGGGGATACTTCACTCTGCTCTGCACAATGAGTATTGGAGGTTGATAGATCCTCAAGGTAAACCACCGGGTGTGATGGGATGGTGGCCATCGCGTGCAGTTACATTTTTGGAGAACCATGATACAGGATCAACACAGGTTCTGATCTTTTTCTTAGCTTTCCCCTTCTCATTCCACAGGGAAAACGTACATGTACATATCTTCTTGCATGCCACTGATTTATATGATGTAGATTGTGTTAAAGGGTTTAACTTAAAATTTTGCAAAATGGGTAGGGGAGGCATTTTGACCATAAATTCTGGAATGTAGACCACCCTTGTTTCCCCCTCATGTTT
Source organism: Rubroshorea leprosula (assembly GCA_020521535.1). Classification (NCBI taxonomy): domain Eukaryota; kingdom Viridiplantae; phylum Streptophyta; class Magnoliopsida; order Malvales; family Dipterocarpaceae; genus Rubroshorea; species Rubroshorea leprosula. Next base: position 1,820,966 of record BPVZ01000029.1, on the reverse strand, counting down.
GCTTATTCCAAAAAATCAATCTATTTGAATATGATAACAGTTCACTGATCTTGTTTACCCTGTTGATCAGCCCAGAGCATGGTTAAAAATGTTTCTCACACGTGTTTTATTTCAGGGCCATTGGCCATTTCCACGTGAGAAACTTGCACAAGGATATGCATACATTCTAACCCATCCTGGAACAGTAAGCTCTTTATTGCTGAAACCACTTATAATATTCTTGTCATTCAATCCATAAAGAAGATAATTCTAGAAACTACTCTCTGCCTGGAGTTCAGAAATTTATTCTCTAATAATTTCTTCTAATAACTGCTTCTCTAAATAAGTAGATACCAATATGACAACATTTTTGTTTGTTTTTCAGCCTGTAATCTTCTATGACCATTTCTATGATTTTGGCTTGCGTGACATCATAACTGAGTTAATAGAGACTAGAAAGCAGGCTGGGGTCAATTGCCGAAGCTCTGTCACAATATACCATGCAAATAATGAAGGTTATGTTGCGCGGATAGGTGATACACTAATAACAAAACTAGGCCATTTTGATTGGAACCCCTCGAAGGAAAACCAGTTGGAGGGAAGCTGGCAGAAGTTTGTTGACAAAGGATCAGATTATCAAGTCTGGACACGACAATAATCTGATATAAAGAAAAGATGGAACCTTTTCTAATCGTCCATCATGCTCTATCTTTGGAAATATTCTTTAGCATCTTGGTTCACGAATGCATCCAGTAGGATGTGAAATTGCAGCATAAACTCAACCTGCTTCTATGATGTCAAGGCTCAGGATGTCTGACTGTGGGTGATAAACTAGTTCAGACATTTCTGCCGAGAAGATAATAATCATCCGGAAGAGAGATGGAAAATAAGGGATCAGATTATATATGAATCATTGTCAAAGCAATAATCTAATTAAACAAGCCAAATATGAAAATTTTATTTTGTTGCATTTGTATCATTTGGATTATCTATATGCAAATTTATATTTTCTCAAAAATAAAAAAATACATGGAGATAAGGGGGATCGAACCCCGTGCCTCTTGCATGCAAAGCGAGTGCTCCACCATTTGAACTACATCCCCTATTGCCAAAATTTTATCTTTATATATATTGGCTGCGCTGTCTTTATGAACTTAACATCATTTTCTAAGGTGATATTTAAGCCATCAAAACCATGTGCCTACTGTTCCCTTCACTTTCAGTCTCTTCCGCTTTGACTTTGACTCAATGTTTGTCTGAGTTCAAAGGCCAAAAAGAATCTCTTAATTTTCTCTAGAATAATCTATGAAAGTGAACAAGATTTTGCAGCTCGTGTCACCTCTTTAATACTATTAAACTCATTTAGGAGAATCTTTAGTATATTCATAAGTGGGGAAAGAATCTTACCCTCTAAAATTAACAAGAAGAAGAAGAGCTTTAAAAAAATTGAAGTTAGCTCATTTAACTTTATTTTTTTAGTACATGTTCATCTAACTTTATTTGTTAAAATCCAAATTTCTTCAAAAGTGTCTTTTTGTTTTTCGAATACATTAGAATAAAATTTTAGGTTTTGAATAATTTTAGAATTTGAAGTAAATGTTAGATATTCAAATTTTTGTACTATTAAATAATAATTCTTTGATGTATTAAAAATGAAATAATTTCAAAAGTCAAATGTATTCCTAAGTATGTTTTGCATGTGGTAGAGGCTGAGACAAATACATATAAAGCACATGTTCCCTACAAAATTGACTAATTTATTAACATTAAGGGAGTAAAACTTATTTTGTATGTTTTAAATTTGAATTGGGTAAGTCTCAATTACAATTTGATAGTCTAGTTTTTTTTTTTTTTCTTTTTTGACTTAAATTTTAGGGAGAAGTATGAATGAATCACAAAAAAAAAGAAAAAGAAAAAAAGGAGGTTGATAAGAACATTGAAAAATTGTTAGGCAATTCAAAGTGCACAATAGAGACTATTAAATGAGGGATAGACTTTTTAATTTTGAACACTTTCTTTTTGTCCAACCGTTTTTATTTTGTAATCATGTGTAATTTAAATTATGTGACAAGAGACCCTAAAATATTAAAGAATGTGATAAACAAAAGACAAACTAAATTTATTTTTTTAATCTTGCCATAATTTATTTTTTTTTAAACTGTAGAAATTTCCTCTGCATTTTTTTCCTTTTTACTGAGAGAATCCATACTCAGATTATCTTTCCATTTATGTTACTCCTTACCTTATGAGCTTTAGGATTATTTTCCATAAAGCTTTTTGAATACATGTCAATTTTATAAAATATAAATCAAAAAATATTTTATAATTTAAATTTTATAAGATTATAAAACACTAATTACTAAATTAAAAAGAATAATATGATAATTAGGGATGACCCTCTATCTCAAAACTAATATTTTATAATTTCATATACTCTAAACTACAAAATATTGAATTGAATATAACTTTTTTTAACAATAACATAAATTAAGAAAGGTGAAGACCAATCTAAGACTAAAAGACACTTTTTCCACATAAATTTGAAGTTTTTATAATTTATATAT
>BPVZ01000029.1:1800607-1818323 GCA_020521535.1 Rubroshorea leprosula | reverse complement strand
TAGAAAAAAAAAAAAAAAAAGGTTTTTTTGCCGTCTAACCTAAATGACGATACTTGATAGCATACATATATATTTTTTATCTAGAAATTGCTAAAAGACACTTTTTCCACATAAATTTGAAGGTTTTATAATTTATATATATTTTATTTATTTGATAGAAAAAAAAAAAAAAAAAGGTTTTTTTGCCGTCTAACCTAAATGACGATACTTGATAGCATACATATATATTTTTTATCTAGAAATTGCTAAATGATTCTGGGCTTAAACTAAGCCTGGCCCAAAAGCCGAAAGCGAAAAAGGCCTCCAAGAAAGTAAACGGAAAAGCAAAATAAAGCACTAAATCCACGCGAATCAAATGCGCGTGGGATTCGCAGTTCCGTCCGTCCATCCCACTTTTTTTCCCCCACAAAAGTCCAAACATAGGTTTCCGTGTACAATCTTCTCTAATCTCCACCGCTGATTTTCAATCTAACTCCATCTAACGCTCAACAACTACCACGCAGCTGTACTCGAATTCACACAATAACATCTCCCCTCCACGAACCAAATACCGAACCTGAGGTTAAAGTCCGAACCTAAACTGCCCGAAATTTATTTATTTATTTATTTTTTAAAAAAATCTATTTTCATTTTTGACACTGTGATCCCTTTATCTTCGCCTCTGTGTCTGAAAAATCAATTCTAGAGAGAGAAAAGTGAAGCTTTTAGAGGGGGAAAGTATTAAGTGAAAGCCTTTCAGTTGTTTTGTGCGTAAAAACGACTGTAATTAAGCTTCAAAACGACAGGGTTTAATTGCAGTTTCCCTCTGATTTCAACTAAAACGACACGCCGTTGTTGGTAGCTCCCTTCAAGAACCCTAGAGGCTGCTTCTGGTTCAGATCACGAACTCAGCTCCGCTTGCACTTTGTGGACTTTTGATTCTTCTGGTACTTTCCGGCTTCAGCTTCTTGTTCGGTTGATTTTGCTCCAAGTTGAGTAATTGCAGTTGTTGTTTCGTGTTTTTGGTTCTTAATTATGGTGGAAGGAGCTTAAATTTGCTTCCTTGTTGTGTGGAATTGATGTTTCTCTGTGTTTGTTTCTTTTGGTTTCGATTCGTTTAGGGATTTTAAGTGAGGGATTTGGGTTTAGCTTGAGGTAGAATTTTTTCTGTCTACCCTAAATTTGGTTTTGAGTGGAGTCTTAGCTTGACCATGTCAGCCTTTAGGGTTCGGGTTAGAGTCGATTGATCTTGAATTCAACTTTTGGTTGCACTAGTTTCATTTCGTTTTCTGGGGTATTGCTTGAGAGTGTTGAATTTAATCACGAAGTGTTACAACTTTTGTGTTGCTCCAGTTTTGGTTTTTAAGAAGTAGGTGGAAAGGACAGTTTTAATTTTGCTTTTCTTCTCTCTCTCTAAAGGATTTTTTTTTTTTTTTGGGGGGGGGCATCTTTTTCTTTACATTCTCATATGTTTGTTTTGTATATTTTTCTAAAAAGAAAATGTATAGTTTTAAAAGGAATGATGCTGAAGCTGCTCAAGCACTAGTACATTTTCCCACTATCTCCAACATTATTAATTTGGTCTTATTTGTCTGCAGGATGACCTTTTGGATTGCAGCAAAAGAAATTTGACAATAATTTGGAGATAAACGTGTTACTTGTTCATATTAAGTGTATTACTTATATGATTTTGCCATTAGAATAAGGTGGTTTAAGCCATTATGACTATATATATGGATACACCTATATACTGCAACAAGATATAGCTTAAAAGGACTGGTGGCTGGATTTTTAATGCCTGGTAACGAAGTTGAAGACAGGATCCGCAACCAATTTGAGCTAGAAAACTCTTTCCAGAGCCAGCGTCTACTGCAAGCTGCGGATGGAAGCTGGCCAGTTCTTAACTCCAACCAGTGGGTCAGAAAGCTGGGAGAGGTCGGGGCACCCTTGAATTTCAATCTGAAGAGCTATAGCTTGCAACAACTAGGTATTGCTTACTCCATTCTGTTACTTGCCATGCTTGCTTAGTAGTTCACCTGTTGGCTCTTAATAAAGGGTGGCAAATAGTCTCCCTCTTCTATTTAGGAAAAAATGAGAATGGGAAATTTTTTCCTCATTAAAAAAAAAATGATTATTTGGATGACCCAACTCATCTATTCAAATGACCTATAAATTTGTTTGATTTTCACAGATTCTCCAAGAGGGATTGGTGGTGAGTCCTTGATCATACCACTCAATGAAAACCCCAAGCAGTTGACACCTATTCCTGAGTATTCCAGAGTTCCTTACAGAAAGCAACATCTAATAACAAATGGCTTCTCACTTGGATGCCAGAGTTTTGGGACGCAGCAGAATCAACCGGGGATTTATGGTGAAAATGCCAGTTATGATCAGCATAATTTAACTTCCAGAGGTTTTTCTATCCTTAAATCACATCAAGAGAATGAATCTTGTGACAGTCCCACCCTGACAGCAAATTCAGAAAGGTCAGAAATTACTGAAGCTTCTACAGATTTCAACTTTCTTAAAGGGCAAGAACAACTTTTTAGCGGGCAACAAGCAGGTATTTTACAGCCTTTCCCCATGCAGCAGTCTGGGTATAATGACATGCAGTTGTTGCAGCAGCAAATTATGTTGAAGCAACTGCAGGATCTTCAAAGACATCAGCAACTTCAACAGTTAGGTGATGTGAGGCAGCAGAATACATTAAACCAGTTCTCTGCCATCGCTAGACAGCCTGCTGGGAGCCAGATGTCTCCTCTCATTAATGGATCACCAGTTCATGATGCTCCACAAATGTTTATGAACTTGGTCCAGCGAGGTGCATCTCCTACTGCGCCAGGAGTATCTAAGAGAGTTGTCTTCTCACAAGAGCAAGCCCAGGCTCTCCGTCCAGTGGGTCTGACTCCTCAGCAGCCTGATGCATCTTTATATGGTACTCCTGTTGCTAATGCAAGAGGTAACATGAGTCAATATTCCTACCTCCAAGGGATGTCTAATGACAATGTGAATTTGCTCACCAAGGCTGGTGGTCAAACTCAAAAGCCTACGATGCAGTCATCAGAAGCTTTTCTGAAAGATCAGTATGCTGTCCCTCCAGATCAGCTCTGCATGCAACAAGGTGCAATCATGTCGAACCAGGGTTTTCATGGGAAAGATATATTTGGAGAAGCTTCCATTCAAGGTTTCAATAATGGAACTATATCAGGAAACTTCCAGATGGGCAATGCTCCTCAAATGAATGCAGCTGCTAAGGACTTCAGTGGGAGGCAAGAGCAAGCTGGTTGGCCAGTAATGCAGCAGAAAACTACACAAGTTGCTCCTCAGAGTTTGGTCCCTCTTGACCCAATTGAAGAGAAGATCTTATACAACATGGATGACAACTTTTGGGATTCTTCTTTTGGCAGGCGCCCTGAGGCTGGAAATTTCAGCAATGCATTGGACAACCCTGATTTTTCAAATGCATTTCCATCTATACAGAGTGGGAGCTGGAGTGCTCTTATGCAGTCTGCTGTGGCAGAGGCTTCTAGCAGTGATACTGCTCTGCAGGACGAGTGGCGTGCCTTGACATTTCAGAATACAGAACAGTCAAATGATAATCAGCTTTCAAACTTTATTGATAGTGAGAAGCAGCAAACAGGCTGGGTTGATAACAACTTGCAGGGTGCCTCAACCTTTAGTTCAAAACCTATGCCTGTTTTTAATGATTCTGGCATAAGCTCGAGCTTCCCTGGTTTTCAGCAGCCAAGTAACCAATTTTCAACTGAACAGAGGGATAATCCCTGCCAGGAGGGATTGTTTGAACAGAAGACTACCAAAGTCACTTCCAAGTGGGTAGATTGTGGCTCTCAGCAGAAGCAATACATTGAAGGAAGTCAACAGATACAATCAAGCATGCATATAAATAATGCATGGCCAGGTCAAACATATGATCATCCAGACAGTGATGCCAATCAGCAGAGGACCACTTCTCACGATGATTTTGGCCAACAGATAAATAATAGCCAATCAAGCAGTCAACAAGCCTCTGGTAATAATATGTCTGAGAGAAGCTACCAAAGAGAGACCCCTGGTGAAGACTATGACTCCAATGGATTGCACATTCGTGATCAAGTAAATTCTGGGCAGGTGAAGTTTTTTGGTGATGCTTCTTCTACTTTGAACTTTAGTGAGGTAAATAGTGTTTTTTCTACTGTGTCTTCCGCCAAGCAGTTAAATTGAAGTTCTTTATATTTTTTATAGGATATTTGTCGATAGCAGGTTAACAAGAATCCTTAATTCTGAGATCTTTTACAGGGGCGCATTCCTGTGGAGGAGTTAAATTCTAGAGGTGATATTAAATCAGTTGGTGCTGATGGCTCAAATGTTGCTTCTCAGACAAGGTTTTTACCTGCATAATAAACTGGAAGCTTAGGCCTTATTCTTGTTATCTGCATCTAATCTATTCGTTCATTTCTAAACCATAGTTCACTACTTCCTTTTAAACTGTACAACTATTCTTCCTACTGATTGTGTTCGTATAAGTCAACAGCAAATGGTACTTGGTATTAGTTCCTAGGTGACATATTCTTCAATAGTCAATATGATTCACTGAACCTTTTGCAGTCAACACATGCATGAGTTGCTTCAAAAGGTTGACCGTTTGAGGGAGGGTGGCACTGCAGTTCATGCTGGCTTGGCAGACTCTAATTCACTGTCCAACGCTCCTGAGGCAGAAACTCATACATCAGTTGGGCAACTATACAACCAGTCTTTTGCTTCCCAAGGTTTTGGCTTAAGATTGGCTCCTCCATCTCAGCGTGCGCCCAATTCAAGTGTTTTCCTCTCTTCTCAGGGTTCACCACAGACCATTGGTTATCTAAATTCTGGACAAGTCAATTCTGAGTTACAAGAGAAACATCAGACATGGGTAGCTCTCCAATATTCCATTCAATCTGTGCCTTCTCAAAGAGGGCATTTGGATTGTAAATCAAGTATTCTGACAGGTATCTTCTCATATTTGAACATGCAGGGAAGCTCTGTTGCAGCACTTGAATCCAGTCTTCCACATTTAAGGAATCGTTCTCAAATGCCAGAGGTGCCCAGTTCACCCATAGCATCTCAACCTTCTCAGGCAACACTGTCAAGTACTTCTAGGAGACGTCCACCTTTTAACCTTGCCCCCTTTCAAGATAGCTCTCCACAGACCTCAGCCAATCCTTTTGGTCAACAGTTTCCAGTGTTGGAGGCCGTGTCAGTAACTCAGCCTTCTCTTTTGTCAACCATGTCACGACAGGGTGAGTTTTCAGCAATGCAAAATATGTGGGCAAATTTACAAAGTCTGCAGCATCTTCCTGGTTTAGAACCTATCAAGGTTCCATCCAACTTTCCTTCTTCCATGAGTCCATCAGATAGTGACATTAACCTTGTTGCAGGTGGTTATGGGGAAATGCAGGCAGTAAAAGAGAGGTCCTTGCAGCAAACATCATCTGAGATAGTGAATTCTTCTGAGCAAGCTGGTTTTTCTCTAGGCAAAGAAATTTTCCAACAGCAAAGCTTAGATGCAAATGCTTTACCGTCTGTCTCATCTGTGTCTCATTCTATTCAGGAGGGCCTTGATGGGATGAGGCATGGTGATAACCAAGTCTCTTCCATATCAGAGAGAGATTTTGCACCTCCTGGTCATTCTTTGAAACAAACTAGTAATGTCGAGCAAAATTATTCCTTGTTGCACCAAGTGCAAGGAATGAATAATGTAGAGGCTGATCCAGCTAAGGGTACTAACAATGCTCAGCAGTTTACTTCTGTAGTGAGCAGGCAATTGTATGAACATGATTCAAGGTTGATGAACCCTATGGACAATCAAACAAGTTCATCAGGTGGGGATGCCAATTTGCTAAGCTTCTTCTCAGGAGGAAGGGAAGACCCAAGTGCAAAAGCTTTGTCACACCCTGCTGTCCATAATTTAACTCCCCATGAGATGTTTGGATTTGGTCAAAATTTTTCTCAGGGTCAATCTAGTGTTAATAATTTCACGACTGCTCATACAAATCATGGCCAAGTTAACTTGCAAATGGCCTCCTCCTGGTTTAAGCAGTATGGGACTTTCAGAAATGGGCAGATGCGTTCTATGTCTGATAACAGGATTGCAAAACCTACTGTTGGACAATTATCTCTTGGCAAGCCTTCTCAAAATTTGCATGCCCATGCTTCTCTCCAACAGGTAGATGCTGTTGATCCTAGTCAAGTTGCTAATGCTAGGCCAAGCACAGCTGCTGCATTGGTGCCAAGTGAACACCTTTCAGCATCTTATGCGTTGCCTTCAGACATGAGCAATCAAAGTATTGGTATTGCAAGACCAAAGAAGCGCAAAGCATTAATGTCTAAGCCTCTTCCATGGCACAAAGAAGTGACAGAAGGTTCCCAGATGCATCCACATATCAGGTATTTTCTATCATATTTTTCTATCAGGTATTCATTGAATTATTTCTACTTGTTTACCTTGTTTAATTTAAATATAAGCCTCCTCCCACTTTGTGATGGAAGCCCAACAAATTTAGATTATGTTTACCTTTTCAAACCAGTTGCAGAGAGTAGAAAGCTTTCAACCTCCTTTTCCTTTATTGTTTTGTTATTTTGGTTACAGATTGAATTGATTTCTCTTTATTATTAGTTCACTCTTTTAATTTAGATTACTTTTCCTTTCTACAGGATATCAGAACAAGAGTGGGCAGTGGCTGCAAATCGATTGTATGAGAAGGTGTGCCTCTAGTAATCTAGTTTGATATCATGAAATTTTTTCATACTCAACAATAAATCCTGCATGTTGAGATTAAAAATGATACTCATTTTTGCATTACTGATAGCAGGTGGAAGATGATGTTGAAATGCTTGAAGATATACAACCAATGTTTCGATCAAAGAGGAGGCTTATCTTGACCACACAGCTTATGCAGCTATTATTTCACGCTGCACCATTGTCCATTCTCTCAGCAGATGCTACCTCACACTATGATAGTGTCTCTTATGTTGCATCTAGGATAGCCCTAGGTGATGCATGTAGCCTCTCCTGTGGTGTAGGAAAGGATTTGCAGCTGCCTTCGGAAAACAGAAACAGTAACATGTGAGTCTCGTGCTTTTGGGAGTTGTGAATTTATTAGTAACAAATAAGATGGGGTATGCGTGCAACTTTTTGATCCTCTGCAAATTTAATTTGCTTGTTTCATTTGTTCAGGACCTTTGAGAAAGAGAAGTTTAGGAGTAATGAAAAAGCAAGTGATCAGAAGTATTCACAAGTCATGGACGAGTTTATTAGTAAAGCAAAGAAACTGGAAAATGACTTTCAAAGGTGTAAAACTAGCTCTTTCATTCATGAATGTTAATATCTGGTAGCCATGCCTTTTCTGTCGATGATGAGATCATAACTCTGAAGTTACTTAAAGATAAAAAATGCATTTCTGAACTATGTTTCCATAATTTTATTTTTGTTGCATCTTGTATCGTTTGTCACTATAAATTCAGTCATGATATCATGTAAATAGGGAAACCCTTATTATGTGAAGAATATTAGGGTAAAGTGTATGAGCTTTATTTAGGTCTCATTATGTTGTTTCTTTTGCTTAGTTCACTGCCGTTATTTGCCATATTTGTTATACAATGGTATCTGCAGCATATCTTCTTCATATGTCCCCTGAAAAATAAAAAAGACCACTCTTCTCATATTTGATGCCTAGTTGCACAATGTTTGGACACAGTTGTTCATTGATGTATATTGTCTTTGATGTTGCAGAATGGACAAGGCAGCGTCTGTTATAGACATCAGAGTGGAATGCCAGGAGATGGAACGGTTTGCAGTCATCAATCGTTTTGCTAAATTTCATATCCGGGGACAAGCGGATAACTCTGGAGCTGCATCATCTACCGGGGCACCAAAACCATTTCTGCAGCGATATGTGATGGCACTTCCATTGCCCAAAAATCTACCTGAGGGGGTACAGTGTCTTTCACTATGATCATTAAGTTATTGATCCTCTCTGAAATTTGATCCTTTTTGAACTATGCTCTGCATGCCATATCAATGCATCACAATGGTCCATCTCCACTAACCTTTCACTGGCAAAGAAGAAATGCATGATGGAATGCTGGACAAGTCAACCTTTGTAACCGAGGCACTCAATTGATTTGACTTGAGAGGCCCTTGTGTTGTCATTTTTGATAAAGTAAATATTGTTTATTGTATATTTTGATGAAATTCCAAGGAGGAATAAGGTATCTGAAGCATCTTTCCCCCCCCCCCCCCCAAAAAAAAAAAAAGAAAAAGAAAAAGAAAAAGGAAGAGGATCATTTAGAATGAATTGTTTAACTACATAATTAGTGGAATTTAGCTTGCCTACAATAATATTATTCTGTTCCGTGGCTTCCTGTCTTTTCTCCCTTACCATCTTCCTTTTTCACTTTCCATTTTTAGGTCTATTCCATTGCTAACATCAGCATTTATTCAGCAAACATGTTTAGAATATATTTTAATCTCTCAGGAGCTCTCTCTAATTGTCTTGTTGAAGTTAAAGAAAATGCCCCCGACTCTGCATTTCATTAAAGATGTGCACAACCTTTTTCTAGTCACACATCACGTGTGCCTGTGTGTTCTTGAGTTGGGGGCAGCAAAAGACCCACGTGAAAAGGGAGCAGAAGCTTCCACTTGATGATTATGACAAAGTTTTTGTGGTAGTAGTACTACAAATTTTGTTTTATTAGAAAAGTACAGAGGTTTCAGTCTTTCAGACATTGATTCTGTGTCCCCCACAGAATCAGTGGAGTAATAAAAGACAAGGTTGCACTTTTTATGACACAAAAGCATGTAATCTTTCTTTGTTTCAGGATTGGAAGGAAGAGGATCCTACTAATTCCAAGTCGTAGTAGTAACTTGACTTTTGTCTTTTTAGAAAGTAGTAATTGTCTGACAGCAGCAGTGACACATCAGAAATATCTGATACTCTTTAATAAACAAACTGATGTCCACCCTGTCAGTATCAGAAGCTAGATTCATTCATGATTGGGAAAGTGATGTGAGAGACACAGGAGAGCCAACAACAAAGCTTCCCTTCCGAATGAAAGCAGAATAAATATAATTAGTCAATTTCCTACACAATAAATAATAAATAAAACCATTATGATTTGTGGGGTTGGTCCACAATCAAAGATAGGGGACAAGCAATCTCTGCTGACACACTTTGGTGGGGGTCACCCAATTACCCTCACGTATATAGTATAGTCTCCAAGTAAAATTTAGAAAAGCGAAAAGAATTAAATCCCAAGTAATTCCAGCATCATCTCCACATGGGTTTGTAAGCTTAGGCCCAGTACCAAATGCAATGCAATCCAATCAATCTCCCCTCAAAGTTTGGGGTGAACAACAAAACCCCAAAGTTTGGTGTAATGTTATCTTTTGATTATTTTAGTTGGTTATGACTTGATAGTACTTTTAAAGAATTGGTATATCTCTTCTACAGATGACAAGTTTCTTTTTTTTTTTTTTTTTTACTGTGCTTGATTGTTATAATTTTTGCGTAATTCACATACAGCTTACCCCATCGCAAATACTGTTTCTCACTGTGGAATTCCTAACAACATTCTCTTGGTCGTTTTCTTGCTTTGCAATTAGAAACGACGGCAATGCATTCCCAAAGAAGAAAGAAACCGGCCGGGAATATTCTAGCTGTCAAAATTGTTGTACAGCTGTTAATATATGAAGGAAAAATAATTTAGGGACAATTTTTTTTATTTTATCTTTTGATACAACTTTCTATATTATTTAAATAATTAATTTTTTTTATTTATTTAAGATATATAATATTAAATGTATCTATTTATTTAATAATATATAAATTTTATATAAAAAAAATTATGAAAAAATATGTCTTTATATCAATACCCAAAGGATGTAAAGAGAACAAGCCCAATACAAGCTTCAGGCACCGCTTATATGACCAATGGGGCCTATATTTTGTATGACCTTGTAGCCCATTTTACTGCTCGAACCCCAGTAGCCCATTCTTTGCCTTGTGCTAATAAGGTTGAGTTCGGATAGTTTGGGCCAAAAAAAAGTTCGGATATTCCATTTTTCGCAAAAACTTTTAGATGACTTGTAGTGTTTCAACCATATGTTAGCAGAAATGTTTTTATTTTATTTTAGGGAAATGATTTATGCATGAATCAACACCCGCTCGTCACGCAAGTGGTTCAAATGGAAAAAATAATGTTTTTTTTAAGTATATACTTATCCTAACTTATTCTGAATAGTTGAAAACATGTTTTCTCAAATGTAGTAAATGTCCTTGTCTTCTTTCTCATGCTTGCTCTACTTCTTTTGCTAGTCATCTTCTGAGACTCGTCATCTTTGCCATTCCTCCTGTTATGCTAGGGTAGTTAATGGAGATATACTGTTTATCTTCTCTAATTTTCTTTTTATTAAATTTAAAATTAAGAGATTAAAGTTAACAAATAGTCAAAAATCCATTCTCTTTCCCAGATCTATCTCATCTCCAACACAAGAGCAAAAATGAGAAAAATCCATGATTTTTTTTTTTTTTCAAATCTTAGTTGGAGATCTAGCTTGATTTTGCCAATCTGCAGAATACGAGAGGAATTCAACCAAGCATTTAGAAAAATATTGCAAGTACATGTAGAAAGATGAAAAAAAAAAAATCATTTGAAACCCATAAAATTCAAGACTACTTTTCCTCTTTTCAATTACATAATAAATCCTTCATCTCTATGGGTTAGTAAATCTCAAATCCCTTTATCTCAACATTTTAGCAATGTGGATCTTTGTGGTGGAAGAAATTGAAATGGTGGTGCTACTTTCGGTATTGCTTCAGCAGAAGGAGGCTGCAGTGATGGGAAAACAAAGGGGTTTTTGTGGGAGGGAGAGGGATTATGTAGTTTGGTGTTTTTGGGATCCAAGAGTTTAGATCTAGGTGCTGGCTAAAGCAAAAAAAAAAAAAAAAAAAAAAAAAAAAAGAAAAGAAAAGGACGAAAATTTTCAAATCTGATAAAAAAGAAAAAAAAAAGAAGCTAGATCCAAATGGGATGAAATTGATGGTTACTAGTGGGTGATGAGTACCCAAATTTTCTAGATTCTTTGCTGTGGGGAAGCAAGGGGAATAGATGGAGTGGTGGGAAGAGAAAGAACGAGGACAATGAGAATGGAGGAAGAGAAAGAAAGGAAGAAGGGAGGAAGAGAAAGAAAGGAAGAAGGGAGCAAGAAAAAGAAAGGAGGAAGAAGCGAGGAAAAGTAGTGGCCAACAGTGGTGATGGTGTTGCTACCGGTGCCGGTACTGGAGAATACATGGAAACAATGAAGAATCGAAGAAGGAAGAAGGGATTGAGTTATTGTGTGTTTGGAATCAGACATAGAGTATGGTTGACAATAAGAACAAGGATAAATTATTCGACACTTATTCTTAAGTAGACAAAAAATATATATTTTAAAAGGGGGTGTAACACCGGTCGGTGTATGAATCACCTCCCTTTATTTTATTACGGAGGCAATTTTTATTTTGGAATGTTCATTCCCTTGCTTTCATAAGTTTTTTTTTATAATAAATTTCTTTTTTAATAAAATAAAAGATTAAGAATTATAAACAAAATTGGAATCCCATTAGCTCTACCATAGCCATATGTTCAAAAAATAGTGATGCAATAAACTGTTTGGAAACTGTTAGCTAAGCCTCACAACTAACTTTCGCAATTTTGTTTCTTTTATCCATCGAAGCAGGGAGCGGCTACCTAAATTAGTTCATTATTTGAAACTCTTCATTTTTTGTTCCTTACAAACCTTATGGATCAATTGTATTCTTTTTGAGATTTTTTGTTTGCCTCTTTATTTTTCACGTAGTTTTTCAATCGTTTGCTTCACCTTCAATGCTAATCTCATGGTGGCTAAAGGTGACATTGATTAGTGCATGAAGGTGTAAGAAAAGCTATTGTTGCTGAACCAAATAATAATGATACTTAGTTTGTTATTTCCATTAAGAAGTGTTGTAATATACCAAATCTTGCAACTTTAGCTTAAGTTTTTGAAAGTTTGTGAATCTTAACTTGAAGAGTTGTTAAGTTAGTGACAGACTTTTATTTATGTTGTTTTAATTAGTATCAAAGAGGTTTCTTCTTATAGGTGTAGACCCATATTAATCATTATTGTTGGGATAGTTTGGACTACACATAACTTCAAATGGATCTTATGCTTGTGGGGTAATGAGCTTTGTTTTGGTTGTGAATGGGTTAACGAGGACATCAAGTGTTTAAATAAAAGAAATTGTAATGTCTCAAATCCCAAAACTTGAGCTTCAACTTTTAAGAGTTCATGAACCTTAATGTAAAGAATTGTTAGATTAGTAGTGGGTTTCAACCCAAATCATTTCAAATGTAGATCAAGAGAATTGCACAACAATTGCACATCAATTTCACAAAAACCCTTGTTGAATAAGTTTAGTGTTGAACATAGCCAATTGCTTAACCTTTATTGCTCAAGTATAAGGCGAAAGTTCCAGCCAACCAATGGGGGATTGGGGAAGAGAACAGTTGAGGAAGAAGACACTAGTTGACAAGCAGTTTTTGGAAAGAAAAGTAGAGGAAACGTGAAAATAAAGTATTTGGGTTTTGGGCCTATTAGAGGTGATCTAATCTGAATTTGGGCTTGGACAAAAAATCTAAACTTGGTGGGGTTTCCACTAGTTGATAAAGGCCCAATTTATGGACCTCGGAGACTGGCAATTTATGCCTAGGCTCGACCTTGATTTGCAATTGACAATATTTTTCACGAGTAGTTTTTCAAATGAATTGCCTTAACAATACATAAATCATGGTAAACGCTAGATCCAAGACATAATGTTTGCAATCGCAGTAGGAGTCAAAATTCTAGAGAAAATAACATAATTTTCTTTCTAACTTAGAAGATAAAGAAACATTGAACTGATTCAACACAAACATGATGATGATAATGGAGAATTTGTCACTGTACATAGTGACAACAGGAGATATACCAACTGAACTATCTACATGCATATAAATCATGGCAAAAGTTAGATGCTTAAGATATTAACTCAAAAATGTAATCTGCTAGTGGTTTCTATGCTCAAATGACATAAAATCAGTAACAAAGCAAAGTTCATCTTCATAATAATTTAGATTTAAATATCAAACCAACTCTTTTCCTAGCATAAAATCCTAATCAGAAGTAGAAGGAAATAGTGTCAAATGCTAGATGGGTCTAGCTTACTTACCAGTTGAGATCTTCTTTGCATTGCAGGAACCCCAACGAAAGGACAGATGGTTACGTTGTCACAAGGCATGCCTGCAATGAACACAGAAAACTTTGTGTGGGCTTGCCTTGGAAACATCAATGCACAGAAAAATATTTTTGAACTCATGGTGCGAAACAATGAATCTTTGAAATTGACAGATTCGCTGCTTTGCAACTCAACATATGATCTGGAGCCTGCAGCACTTAGTAATGCTCCTAAGATCCGACCAATAGGCCCACTTCTGGCAAGCAATCGGCTTGGAGAAATCGATGGAAATTTCTGGTCAGAAACTTAAGTTGTTTGAAATGGCTTGATGAACAGGAACCCCAATCAGTCATATATGTTGCATTTGGCAGTATAACTTTTTTTAACCCAACTCAACTCCAAGAACTAGCCTTGGCGCTTGAACTCTCTAACAGACCATTCCTGTGGGTCATTTGTCCAGATTTAGGAGAAAGAAGAAAAGAAGCATACCCAGAAGGATTTCAAGACACAGTAGCCACTAGAGGGAAAATGGTTGGATGGGCACCTCAGCAAAAGGTACCAGCTCATCCTTCCGTTGCTTGTTTTGTGAGCCATTGTGGTTGGAACTCAACCATAGAAGGTGTAAGCAATGAGGTCCCTTTCTTGTGCTGGCCTTACTTTGCTGACCAGTTCCTCAACCAGAGCTACATTTCTGATATTTGGAAAGTTGGACTAAGGTTAAACAAAGATGAAAGAGGGATTGTCACACGAGTAGAAATTAATAACAAGATTGATGAACTGTTAGGAAATCATAATTAAAAAGCACAGGCTTTAACTATCAAGGAGACAGTCACAACTAACATCAAGGAAGATGGTGGCTCTTACAGAAACTTCAAGGATTTTGTTGATTGGGTAAAGCAGAAGTAAGTTCTCTTAATATTTACATGTTCAAATCTGAAGGTGATGTAACTTCTAAATAAAAAGACCAGCAAGTTCCAAAACCATCTTTGTTCGTGCTTACCAGATAATAATATAAGAGGCAGCTAAAATGTAAAATCGCAACCTCCTAAGTATTAAATCTGATCTCTAGCGCCACTGTAAATACCTGTTGCAGGCACAAGGCGGCATCTTTTCTAACTTAGCTTAACTCTTGTTAATTTGTTTCATCTTGAACACCTATACTTCTTGTTTTAGTAATATATTTTCTTGACTCACTAGTTGCTTCTCCGTGTTCTTTAGCCTACTTCCATGCATAAAAGTTCATTTTATGCAATCTCACATCCACTGTAAATACCTGTTGCAGGCACAAGGTGGCATCTTTCCTAACTTTGCTAACTACGTTGATTTGTTTCATCTTGAACACCTATATCTGTTGTTTTAGTAATATATTTTCTCGACTCACTAGTTGCTTCTTCTTGTTTTCTAACCTACTTCCATGCATAAAGTTCATCTTATGCAAAATATCACATCAACTGTGATGAAGCCAGTCTATATCTATACTAAAAAATTCCAAACAAGTTAGACAACTGACATTGATACCTTCAAAACTTGGCAATTACAAACAAGAAGATCATTTCATTTTTAACCAACCAAGTCGAAAGTAATCATTACAAGTACAAGCAGATACATTAAATAGCTGCAACAAATTAAACTGAAAAGACAAAGACAAAGTTAATCAACAAGGAATCATAAAAGAGACTAAAATCAAATATAAAATGAAGCAAGAGCTTGTTGTGTCTAGCAAAACAGGCCTCATATCAACAGAATGGGCAATCCACATATTTTGGTCGTACCTTATCCAGCACAAGGCCATGTCATTCCTCTCATGGAGCTCTCACAAATCTTGGTCAAACATGGCATCAAAATCACATTTGTGAACACAGAATTTAACCATGAACGAATCATGAATGCATTGGGAAAAGAACCTTCTGTAGAAGGGCAAGTTCATCTAGTTTCAATCCCAGATGGGATGGGTGCTGATGAAGACAGAAATCATCTAGGGAAGTCATCTAAAGCATTCTCGAAGTTCATGCCTGGTGAGCTCAGGTAGTTAATGGAGAAGATTAATCAAACAGATGATGATGAGATTACATGTGTTCTAGCTGATATGACCTTGGGATGGGTATTAGAAGTTGCAGCAGAGTTGGGAATAAAGGGAGCTGCCCTCTGGCCTCTAGCAGCCCTGGTTCTAGCTTTGATTTTAAACATCCCCAAGCTGATTGATGATGGACTTATTGATGAAAATGGTAAGAATGAAACACATAATTCTCTAATATTTCTCAAGTCACTTATGAAATTTCATCAGTAGGTACTCCACTTAAATACGAGATGATTCAATTGTCTCCGGATTCACCTGCAATGAACCCATCCAATTTTGCGTGGATGACCATCGAGGACTTCACCACCTAAAAGATTATATTTGATCTCATGCAGAGGAACAACATAGCCATCAAGAAAGTTGAGTGGCTGCTCTGCAACTCAACATAAAACATGGAGGCAAGACCATTTGCCTTGGTTCCTAAGGCCCTTCCTATAGGCCCATTTTCGGAACTTGAAAGACTAGGAAATTTGGAGGTTAATTTCTAGCCAGAGTACAGTTCCTGTTTGAAATGGCCTGACCAACAGCCACCACACTCAGTCATATATGTGGCATTTGGCAGCTTCATGATTCTTAATCGTACCCAATTCCAAGAATTGGCGCTGGATCTTGAACTCTCCAATAGATCATTTCTTTGGGTTGTGAGATCAAATATCACAGAGTGGAAAGACGATTCATACCGAAATGGATTTTAGAACAGAGTGGCTGATTGTGGGAGGATGGTTGGGCACCACAGCGAGCAGTTTTGAGTCATCCTTCCATTGCTTGCTTTATGAGCCACTCTGGCTGGAATTTCACCATGGAGTGCGTAAGCAATGGAGTCCCTTTCTTGTGCTGGCCCTACTTTGCGTATCAATTCCCGAATGAGAGCTACATTTGTGATATTTGGAAGGTGGGATTGAAATTTGAGAAAGATGAAAGTGGGATTATTAGAGGAGTAGAGATTAAGAACACAGTAGAGAAATTGCTGGGTGATGAGAATTTTAAAGCGAGGGCTCTTGAACTGAAGGAGAAGACCATAAACTGCTTTAAAGAAGGTGGTTTCTCTGACCAGCATTTCAAGAGTTTCATTGAATGGGTGAAATCATGGACAAGTTGTTTGCAGTTTGGTTTCTGCATCATTTTCTTTCCCCTGTTTTCTTTCTTTTTCCTCATGTATGAGTATGAAACTCTGCCAAAGGAAATAATTCCTCTAAAGTCTAGGCACAAATAAATCAAAGGATGGCATTCTGGAAAATGGGTTTGATGGACAAAACAGACAATCATTCAACCATATACGGATTTTAATCCTATTAGGAAGTACCTTATAAAAATATGTTAGTTCCAAATTCCAATTACATTTTACAGAGAGACATATTTTACATGTTGGCAACTCAACATGGAAGCAAACTTGAATGGTACGATTAATAAATTATGGGATCAAAGGAACAAAACAGCCCCGTATTAAGCTCTTGAACATCAAATTCAAGAAAGAAGTTTTAGTAGTGATGAAGCTACGTCAATGTTCAAAAATTCCAACAAGCTGGAGAAATACCAAGGACATTGACAGCTTCCAAAATCGGTGATAAACAAGACCATTTCATTTTTAATCCCATCAAACGGAAGTAAGCCTCAAAACATCTGCGATAATTCAAACTGAAAGGACAAAGACAATGTTGATCAACAAGAAAACAAGAACTACATTTTCTCAAGAATCTAAAGTAAGAGAATCCAGCAAAAAGAGTAAAGAACACACAATTCAACTATAAAAAGAAACACCATCCAGCCTGAGTCTAGAACAAAGAGTTAATAGCAACAAAATGGGCAATCCACATCTTGGGGTCATACCTTATCCAGACCAAGACGAGGCAATAGGGCTTGAACTATCCAATAGACCGTTTTTATGGGTGGTACGAGCAGATGTCACGAAGGGGAAAGACGAGGCATACCCAGAAAGGTTTCAGAACAGAGTGGCTGATCGTGGGAAAATGGCGGGTTGGGCACCGCAGCGAGCAGTTCTGGGTCATCCGACCGGATTTTGAAAAGCTTCATCGATTGGGTAAAGTCATAGACAAAGTCGTCGGAATGTCGGTCGTTTGGTCCTAGTGCATGAAACTCCACTCCGCCGTGGACAACTTCGGAAGAAGATCGCGTCTTTTTTTAAGTTCGGGTTTATTGACTGAGATGATGGTTAAGTTCCGATTTTGCCTTTAATGGGTTGGAATGGCTTTTACCCATCATTGAGCCTTTTATGGTCGATTCCATCATTGAGCCTTAGACCGCGGAAATTGCATAGAGCCCAAAGTTCATCATGGTCTTGGAAGGTTTTGTTTTGTTATTTATATTTATTTATTTAAACTCCAACATGAAATTTGATTTGGCATCATCACAAATTTAAATTTGAATAAAATTA
>BPVZ01000029.1:1717007-1732363 GCA_020521535.1 Rubroshorea leprosula | reverse complement strand
ACCATTTTTCTAGAGACAGTTTTTCTATATACAAACTAAATATCAAAATTCCAAGTCAACTGTTCAAACGACTACGTCTAATATGAAGGGTGAAAAAAAAAAAGGGAAGAAAGACGTTTCTAATGTTGGTGTTGGCAAAACGATAAACACTTATATAATTTGGACAAGTATATACTATAATAAAATAGAAATATGGAATTAGATAGGTTATTCACGCAACATCCTCCTCCTCGGTTCTTGTCCTAGTGTTAGGTGTCCTGGTAGACTGGACCAGACGCAGCAAGTATCTGGTGGGCTTTTGGCCTTCGTCAATATAATAATACCCATACAAATAGTTAAAATATGGGAATGGGCTGGTGGGCGGTGGCCATTCTACTTTGGCAAAACCTCCTCTTAAGCTTTTAAATTCACCTTAAATTAATATATGATTTTTTTTTTTATGTTAGTTGCACAATAAGAGACAATTTCTTTTATTTCACTTCATTTACATGCTATATAATTCAAATGCAGGATCTCTTACTTTTAACAAAAAAAAATTACTATTGAGTTTTTTAAGTCGTTGGCAATATATATGAATTTTTAAACTAAAAATAATGTAAATAAGTTATTAAATTCTTCAAATAATATAAATTAACCTTCAAACTCTTTAAAGAATGTAAATCAACCCCATTATTAACAATTAAAAGCATATGGCCTCGCACTTGGCCCTTGTGGCCCAATGGTTAGTATCATTGAAAAAGTAGATATGCTTTTCTCCTAAGTGAGTTTCAAACCCGTCTCATGACAAAAAATTCAAAAAAAAAAAAAAGAAGCATACGACCTCACTACTTTTTTTTAATTTAATGAAATTTTTATTATTCGAAGGATGTTTTGATTTATGTCGATATTTTTATAAAAAAGAAAAAGATCAAATAGAAGAAACAAAAAAAGATGTGAAGTTATATGCATTCAGTTATAAATAATAAAAATCATATTTGAATCAGATTTTTTATCTAATAATTTGTTCTTAAATTTTAATATTTAATTTTAATTGATCGATAATTTTACTATCATCAACAATTTAAAAAAAAATTCTCCATCCCTCAAATTTTTCTATGTTCATATAATAATAATAATGACTTATTTATATCTTTTAAAAGATTTAGAAGTTAATTTACTTCATTCAAAAATTTTAAAATTCTATTTCCACCGTTTTTAACCAGGGACTCACGTCTTAATATGGGAGAAACCTGTCGTTTAAGAGAGGGGTTTTAGGCTTTTAGCTTCTATTTTTCTCATTTGTTTAAAAATAAAATAAAATAAAATAAAATAATATATATATTTTTTAAATGCTGCATTATTGCGATTTCTCTTAACATTTCGGTCACCGTCATTTCGATGAAAACTGTCTGGAGAAGGTAGGTATTACCAATTCCACCTGCAAATTTGGTACGCAATTATGGTTTTTATTATCGTCGATTTCCTTCATTTCTCTTTCGATTGCTTCAATTCCACTGCTCTTGTCTCCTTTTCCGTCTCCTCGATTTAGGGTTTGTTTTTTTCTTGCTACATTGGTTTGCATATGTATGTTGAGAAGCTTCTTCTTTTCTGTGGGGTAAGAAACGGGTTTTCCCTGTAGATTACGGATTCTTAGTTTTATGAGTGCCTGTTATGTCATTTTCTTCTCTATGGAGCTATGGATATCATTTGATAATTAGGGTTTCATATTTGTGTATTCGGCGAAGTTTTGCTTCGGGTCTTATTTTGTTCTTTAGACTAGATCCTTGGTTCAGTAGGAACGTTTAAAGTTAAGGGTACCTATTTATTTATTAATTTATGATTTTCTCCTCTTCGGATTGGGTTAAAATAAATCAGCTACTGTCTATATATGTTTTAGTTTTAAAGAAGCCTTACTGCCCTTTAGCATGTGTATATCTACCTGTGAAATTTGGAGTTGTTTATTGGCGTTTTGTGTCTTTATACTGTCAACAACTTGCTCGAATAATGTATGAATATGCCGTGCTAGATTTTAGACCTGGCATAGATGCATAGATTTCTCATCAGTTTGAATCTTTATTTTGTTTTTTGTTTTATTATTTTTCACAGGGAATACATCCGCAAATAGATTGTAATTGATTTCAGGGGTGGATAAAACTCTGCTTTCAATTATTATTTGTGACCCGAGAATGTCTTATGAAGAAGTTTTGAAGGCTGTTTTTCCTTTACTTGATGCCAAGGATCTTGTATCGTGTATGTTGGTTTGTAAGCAATGGAGAGACATAGCCAGAGATGATTACTTTTGGAAATGCCTCTGTGCCAAGAGATGGCCTTCTGTTTGTAAGCGACCCAACCCTCCTACAATAACCTACCACAAGCTATACCAGAGCTTTTATAGAAGGCAGCATCGCCAAACTCTTCTTCCTCCTAGACTTTCCTTTGATGTTTTGGAATTCTACATTGACATTTGGGCTGAAGATAATTTGATATTCTCCAATGTGGTTCCTGGCCCCATCCTCCAAGCTGGAATTAAGATCCCACCAACTGGAATATGCAACATGCTTAGATTTCATCTGGAGAGTCCTGAGTATAAGATGACCTTACCTGTTGAGCCAAAGTTCATTGTTCCTTTGACCCATGGTGTTAGTGTTTCAGTGCTTGTGGGGCGGAAGGATTCCAATAAAGTTGCTTGCATAATTAACAAATCTCTGTTTGATTACATAGATCGAACAGCATATAGGGCGCTGGCATTTGACTACCTTGACTTCTCTCCGGACTACCCATTCATTTCAGGAATTCGAGCATGGATTTCTTTGCTTTTCATGGAAGAAGGCAATGATGGTTTAATTGAAGTTTTTGGAATTGAAATGGATTTCTGTGATGTTGCTGATTCTAAAGATGCAGTTTTATGGCTATTAGACATGCTTGATTGGAAATGAGTAGAAACCCATCATTCTTCAATAGCTGTTTTCCTTGGGGATGCTATCTACTCAGTATAATTCAAATCCATCTGCCCTGTATGCAGCAACAATGTTTTCTCGCATTCTGAAGAAGTCTGTACAAAACTTTTCTGTTAATTACCAATGATAAATATGAACTATTATTGTATTCACTGTGCACGAATTACTCTTTTCTTGTCTCCCATCTAAGTTTGTTTATGTATTTGTCTTGTGAAGGTGATGACTTTGCTTTCATATTTTTATGTGATTTGGGCTTAGCCTTTGGCTGCCATGAAACCAGGCAGAAGAATCCTGGGATTGTTCTGCCTCGCTGCCCGCTCATATATTTGTTTGTGATTTTTTCACTGCGGTAGTTCCGATGGTGGTTAGCGGTGAATATCTTTTTACCGAATACTAACAGTCTGCCCCCATATCTTTCCATTCCTTTCCCCTCTTTCCATTCCTTTCCCCTCATCCTCCTTGGAGTAAAGGTGCAAATAAGGATTTTAACTTTGTACTTTTTTTTATTTAAGGATGTTAACTTTGTTAGTTTTTAAATAAGGATTTCAATTTTTAATTTTTTTCTAAATAAAGATGTTAACTTTGTCAATTTCTAAATAAGGATGTTAACTTTCAACATTTTCTATTTAAGGATGTCAACTTTCAACTTTCAACATCTGTTGATTAGGATACCATGGTGGATCAACCCAAACCAATGAAGATCGACAAAGAATGGGCACATGCTATCCACGAGTACAAGAAGAGTTGCCTTCTGATCGCCATGGAGAAGCTTGATGGGGTCCACATCTTCAAATGGATAATGATCCTTCCTTTGTTGACCAAGCCTATGGGCTCATTCAAAATTATACTCAATTGGTTGTCACTTATGTCCATAAAGGAGGTGAGGTCAATAGTGTTGGATGATGACAGGACATTCTTCAATAGGCCATTGTTCTTTTGTGGCCGTTAAAGGCTGGGCTATTTTTGGTGAGCCCAAAAGAGGGAAACAAGTTTGTGGGGGAAAGTGGGGTTTCTAAAGAAGTAATGAAAGGCTTAAATTATGGGATTAAAGAGAGTGTGGGCTATGCTACTAAGATGCTAAAGAGAAATGTAATCAGACTTAGTGATTTTAGGTTCTTTATTGGGTATTATGGGTGGGAGAAGGAGCAATTGAGTGAGGAAATTAGGACAGGGTATTGGACTATAGCAGCTTGTAGCCCAAGTGTGATTGGGCTTAGTAAGATAGGAAGTATTGGGCTTTAGGAGGGGATTCTTGGGCTAATGGGTCCTAAATAGGTCTGGTGAGGCAAAATTCATAATGTAAAAGAAGATTTGGGAGATGGGTGTTGGTATCTTCCCAAGTTCTTCCATATGTAATAGGAGAAGTTAAGAATTCTTATGTAATCATGCTTGTGCAATTTGTAAATTATATATTCTCTATAGATTATCATTATTATTATGGATTAGCATTTTTTTCAATAGTGAAGTTGAATTTATTGGTTCAAACTAGTGGGATAATGTCAAAATAGTGGCATATATTCTTGGAGCTTTCACTTTTAGAGTTGTCTTAACAATTAAAAACTCAAGCTTTTTAGATATGTCTTAATAGTTAAAAACTTAAAATTGCGTATTGAAGATCCCAACTTGGGAATTTGGCTTTCTCTTGTAATGTATGCTAGAAAACCATGTGGGACATAGGGTTGTGAATGATTGCATTCATTTTCCTTTTCATTGAAAATCTAAACAAGGTTTGAAATTTGTATTATAAATTCAAACACATAAAGGGTGTGTATGGCTCCCAAATGGGTAAGGTTTTTATTGCACATAATCGAGTACTATAAAGTAGAAATTTGTGCACATATTCCCATCACCTTCTACTATAATGGATTGTATCACCAAGGTTGAAAAATCCCTATTGCTGTATTTTAAATGTTGCCTTCTTTTGTTAGGTAGCAACTTAAGCATTTGGTTTTCCTAAATTGATTGAGGTCACATACCCAACAAGATATATTTATGATATGTCAAGATCATAACCAAAATAACAAAGCAAATTCATATCCAGTAGAAAAAACTAAAACAACCCATTCAATTCCAATGGTTGATTACTTTAAAGGTCGTTGCCAAACTAATTCCATCTCTCTAGTCCAATTAAAAGATATGTAAGGTTTGTTTCTTTTAAAAATAAAGATTTTTTTTTCAATTATGATGTCAAAAGTATAAAAAAAAAAAAGTAATAGAAAAAGACTAGCTTCTATGTAATTCGTGTATAAATTTAGTTGCAACTGCCTACTATACTTAAGTTTCACCAAACCTTTTACTTGGTCCCCGTCAATTAATGCCAACTTTACCATGTAGGAAGAAACCATCATAGTATAAGGCTAACCAATTTATGGACAAAGAGGGTACATACACACAGAATAGTGCTGTGTTTTAATGGAAGTACACATGACATGACCCCATTAGAAGAAAACCCCCCAAATCAGATGACATTTAAATCTTGTGTGCCCACCAATTTATTTAGTTTGAAAGCTAAGGCTCAAATCTTGAGATTGAATTCAAGCATAAGGAGTATGATTGATAATCATTTTGATTACACTTTTCTTTCCCCCTTTCCCTTTTCTTTCACTCTGTTCTTCTTTTAAATGCTTCATCTTTCAGATCATCATTCTATTCAAATTTACAGGCTTTTAAAAGTTGCTTTTGCTTGTGATTTGGAATCTTTGCCATTTCTTTTACTGGTGTTGAAATCATAGCAGGTTTTGCCTAAATGGTGATGGTTAATCATGAACCAAAACTGATCAAATAAATAAATAAAATAATTATAAACAAAAACACTATATCTTCCCATATGACATTATTAATTTATAATTATACATGACATGTCATTATATGATTAATTTTTTTATTTAAAAATTTATTTATAATATTATATGTATTTACTTATATAATAACATATCATAATTATAAATTTATAAGTTTATATGATATTATAATTATATCATTTCATTTTATATATAAATCAAAAGATTTTGCTTTGTACTATGTGCGTTTTACCACTTTTCACTTGCAAAAAATTTATTAATTAAACCAGGACTAGTATTATAAAGTTCACTTCATGAAGTAATTTGCCAATTCCCGCTTCATATAATACTGTCTCAAGCATAAACAAAGACTCAATATTGCTTAATTTTTAAATATATATATATATATATATATTTAATAGAAGAATACAATTAGGATTTTAGTTTTAATGGCTCTATGAAACCTTGATCCATGTCAAAAAATTGTCTGTTCTGACATGTTAACCCGTTAAATAATTAAGATAATTATATAATTTGGTTTATTTATACTATTAGGTTTAAGTTGTGTGTTAATGCTTGATTAATTGATAAAAACAAAAAAGGAAAAAGGAAAAAATCTTGCAAATTTAGAGTTAATAAGGAGGCAATGTTGGTTTCTATCAAAAAGGAAAAAAGAAATACAGAAATTAAAACAGAATATTCTGCAAAGAGGGTGATTACAAAGCTAATATGAAATTTGGTATTAATACCCAATGTATACATTAGATGTCAAGAAAGAAATGTCAAAAATTGGAATTAATATAATACAAGTTGATGAAGCAAGGGGAATCCTCAACATGGTGTGGAGATGTGGCTGCCATTATTCTTTATCTTTTATATTACTCCATGCCAACCATAGAGAAAATAAAGGCATCATATTGATTGAGAAAAAAAAAAAAAAAAACACGTTCTATTCCACTATAAAATATGAATATCTCTATTTAATATCTAAAACTCAAATCATGCTTACATTAAAAATATTTAAAAGTTTGCTTAGTTTAAAAAATAAAGGTGAGAACATTTTAATTTAGTTTATTAATTTTTTTTCCACACTCATTTCCCTTCAACCATTAGACTCTAATTAAATCTCTAATTTTTTTTTTCTCCAACAATTGCGATGTTCAAATTGTCATCTGCGTAATGGACTTGAAAAGTATTTTTTAATAAACTGAAATTTTACAATATAACAAAACATAGATTTTGCTTATAGTATTAATTTTTCTTTTATTGTTATAAAATTTTATTGTAAATAACTTATTTTTTTAATAAAAATTATCAGCTCATATAGAAGATAAAATTACTAAAAAAAATAATGTAATAACAATTTAATGAGTTAAATTATGTTAATAATTTAAGTAATTTAATAATAATTTTTTTAATAAAAATAAAATATTTTAAACTTAATTCATATTACATGCAGTAAGGTAACTGAAGCGGTAAAAGGAAATTGTTTTCATGTAACTCCAATATCCAAAAAAAAAAAATCCAATGACCCATTGCTTTCATGTTCACTGCAAAGCGTCAATATTTTAGATAACTCGAAGTACTAGTAATTATTTATTAAATACTCTTTACATGCAAAATGCAGGTGAGTTCTTAATCCACGCGTCTCCAGTCAACGTGACGAACCGAATCCCAGGATTGGTCGATTGCTGCTGATTCAGAAAAAACACAACACATCTGTTGGCGACTGGTGTTCATGTCTGAGAACTGCGCGTGGGAATGACATTCTTACAGCTTAGAAGAAGGACGGTAGTATCTAAATTGAAGGAGTGTGGAGCCAACCACTTTTATATGTAACTTGTTTCAGTTGTTAGTTTGAGTAAACCCAGGTGGGGTGTCTGAATTTTTCTTAAAAAGAAATAAATATTTAGGTGTGTACTGTGTACCTAAAAGGCAGGAAGGTGGAGAGAATCTAGAAAATGTGAAAAAAAAAAAAAAAATGTCCCAGAAAAAAAAAATCCCAGAAAATTGGGATTGAAATAATTTAATTAGAAAATAAATCACTGAAGCCATAGAGGGAGACCACAAGTTGACAAATTTTGAGTCATTGTTTTGTTGGGTGGAGGGGTGGGGGGACTTTCTGCTTTGTGTGGAGAAAGATCTCTTCTCTTATCTGGGATGTGGGGATCTCTCTATTTTCTCACCAGACACTGGCCCAGCAGATCTGAATTTCCATTTTAAATTTTGTCTGGGGATGATCATGATTTGAGTTTCCTTGAATGGGATTTTGATTGTGTTCTCTAGGTGGTTTGTGTTTTTGTTTCATTTGGATCATGGGTTGTTCTGCGTTTTGGGTGCTTCTTCTTTTTTGGAACTGGGAATTCGCAGGGATGCAGATGGATTCTGGTTTGTTGTCTTGTTGTGGGGAGTTCGGTCAGCTTGCAGGCCAGTTTCGATGAAGCGGTGGTGGAGGATTGAATTATGAGGTAAAATTTTTATTCTTTTTCTTTATGATTTGTTTCTCCTATCCATTAAATCTCTTTCTTCTAATCAACTTTTTTTTTTTTTTTTAAATAATATATATATAAATTTTTAAAGCTTAGATGTTAAGGTTGTTGACTGTAAAATTCTCTTCTTTTCTAGTATTTAAGTTGTTGGGTTCAACATTAGTGTTCATTTAGATACTTGGTATTTTCTTCTGGGATCACAGTTTCTGTATCTGCATTTCTGATTCGTTGAGCACTTTATGTTCTATGGATATTAATTGTCCACAATCTTGGGTTGAAATGTTTTTATTCTTTTAATTTCGACCCTTTTGATTTTAGTATCAGTAAAACAACTAACCAATCTTCAGTTGTTTACCATGATTTTACAGTTTTTTTTCTTCTATTACACATCACACTCTTCTAAGGCAACTGATCATTGAAAAAATGGAAGAGAAATTCTATAATTGTTTGACAGAATACCATACAGGCATCCTAGTTGGATTTGGTGTGTCTTGTGATGCCTTCTATGACTAGAAGCTAAAAATCTGGTGACTCTGATGCTTCATGCAGCTTGCCGTTGGACATAGGAGTAGAAGTGAGTAATTGAAACAGGAAGTTGTATGGTTGCAGCATGTAGTTGATGTTTATATTTAGGTAGCCATTACTGAGTGAACTAAATATGTTTGATGAATTTCTTAGACTTCTCTCCATCTTCCCTTGCAAATAAGTATGTATGTGTGAACTTGGCTGAAGAATGTAATGTCAAGTACAATCAGGGAAGGATCTTATATGAAGATGTATCAAATTCATGATGTTGACATAAAAAATTTTTAAAAAAAGGGACAATCATGTTAACATTTATAATTTTTCCTTTTCCTCAAAGAGAACCTTGTCTTATCACATGTTTATAATGCTATGCATTTCCTTTTCTTGATGCTAGTTTAACCATGAGTCATTAACTAGAGGTTGATTAATGAGTTGGGATTAGATATACCTACAAAGATAGGAGCCTCTAAGATACCTGGATTTTCGAGGTTTGGTGCACCAAAGTTGTCTGCATTTTGTATAAGATTACATTGTGAAAGGATTAATATTGAACCTTGATGATAATAATGTACTCTTAGATTATCTTGAATAATGAGTGCTTTCTCTGCTGATTTTTCACCAATTACTCTGATAGATACCGTTTTGATTTCTCACTGAAAATTGATCTTAAGTTACCTTTTTCTGGCAAGTTATTCACTGTGTTTTTTTGAGTTACTTGCAGGAATGGGAACTGAAGTACAGTCTAAGATGCATCTTCCTGGATATTATTCCTTGAGGGATCTTAGTGGTGATACTGGCAAGGTGAGTTGGCCGTTACATCATGAAAAAAAAAACTTTGAGCCATTCAATAACTTGTTCTTGACAAGGCCAGCCATAGATATTGGATGCGATATGGAACAATTGAGGGAAACTATACTGAAGCATGAATCTATATTCAGGCATCAGGTATGTTCTCTGTTAGCTTTGTTAAGGTATTTCTTGAACTATCCCTGCAGTTCTCTATCAGTGAAATTATTATTTTAATTTTTTTCCCAGCTCCATGAACTTCATCGTCTTTACAGAATACAAAGAGAGATGATGAATGAAATGAAAAGTGAAGAACTAAACAAACATTTGCTTAATGTGGGTACATCACAATCTAGTCCTTTTTCATCTGGCTTACTGTTTCAAGATGAACAAAAGAGTCATGTCTTGGAGTCACGGATGTTGGACTTGAATTGCAGTGGACCATATACATCTGGGGCTGACAGTATCCAGTCCCAATTTAGTTCTTTGAAAGAGAAATTTTTGCAATCTGGTTGTGGTTCTTCACAAAATGGATTGAAATTGAAAAATGGTGAATCCCTTGAATCCCAATACAAGAAGGTTCAGAGAAGATTGTTTGACCTTGAATGTCCTGCTGATGAATGTATAAGCCACAAAGAGGGAAATCTTGGTGTTTCTGCAATGTCAGGAGTGGAAAATTATGTTTCTAAAAGGACTTTTGATGTTCCTAATCAAAGGGAGGGAAAGTTGTCCTTTCATAATGGTAGCAGCTATAATTGTAATGGTGATGCTAGCAATTCCAATTTGTGTTTACAGGGAACCCATGGTTTTGCCAACTTGAATGGACCTCCCCAAGCTGAGGAGGCACAGAGGCAGCATGTATCTACAATGTCACAATTAGGCTTCCAATGTTTGGTAACAGAATTCTCCCAGAACTCCCATAAGGGAAGAGAGGAAGGTATTGGTCTTCAGCATCTGCAGACTGAGATTGAAAGGAGGCAGAAAGGATGGTTATCTTATAGTGCTGAAAATGGTAAGGACTTGAGTAATGCTTATTAGATCTCTTTCCTTTTCCTCTTATGACCAAATTTGAGTCAACTTTAGTAGCTACACCGTTAACCTTTTAGCAATATCAGTCTTCTCATTTCTGCTCAATGTAATGGCAATATGAGAGAAAAATAGTGTCTCTAGTTATTGTCTTGCATTATTATTTAATTGAATCTTATGTTTGATATGGCTTCCTTTTAGGTCACCCTAGGAGCACTAGTTCTTTCTGTGGAAGTTTTCATCCTGAAGAGTTGCATAAACAACCCAAATCAGTGCAAGTTGAAACCTCAAAGGTCCACCCTTTAAAGACAGAAACATCGGCAAAGAGGAAAATTTTTGGTGTGGAAATTTCTGAAAGGAGTAATGATACATCTGTTGCAGCTTCAGTCGTACTTAATGGTACATCAGCTTCTGCCTCACATTCCCTTGATCAGCTAGCAAATGGTCTGGAGTCAGATGCAACAAATTCCAAGATATTCTCTGTTTCAACTTGGAAAAAGTTTCCCAGTAGCTGGAGCCAGAATCTTTCGGGAAACCCTGGCTATAGTACCTTGGATCAAATCAATAGTAGGTCTATAACATCGATGCAGGATCATAGAGTAGCTGAGGGAAAACTGCTTGCTCAAAGTGATTCAAGATCTGCCCCCAGTTTAAGGACGGACAGATTGTACAACAATGGCCTTTACTTTGGCGCTCCATCTGAGTCCAAGGAATCACGAGTTTGCTGCCCATCAGTTGGCTTCAGCAACCAAAATGGCACCACAGCGTTGGAAGAAAAGGTTCAACATGCTTCTAGAAATAATTTTAAGGGTTTAGGCTCCACAGTGGAGGCAAAGTCGGGGGTAGATCTTAATATGGATGCATTGCCTGTGAATGGTTATCAGTATGAATCAATTTCTCACTTAAATATAAATGGGGTAGAAAAGCAGGAGAATCACCATGCAGGGTTATCTTGGTTAAGAGCCTCTCCGCTATCTAATGGCAAAGCTACTAAAGAAACAGAAGTTTACTGTCAGAGTGAGATGAAGAAGGGACACCACCAAAGTTCTATCCAAGATTCATCGTCAGCAACTAGTATAAGTGACACTGATCTCCAGAGGAGGGAAGCTAATTACCATTCAAGCAATAAGAAGATTCTTGGATTTCCCATTTTTGAAAATAAATCTAAGGATATGCCGTCTTTGAGTTCTCCGCTGAAGTTGACCATTTCAGCTTCAGCCAACGTTTCTGATCCTCTGCCACCGGAATCTGGAGGATGTCCAATGAAGGGTCTAGTTGCAGGGAGAGGAGTAACTAATCAGAATGCTGATATGAGACCACAAATTGATTTGAATTTGTGTATTGCTGAAGAAGGGATTGAAGAAGATGCTCAACCTCCATCCTCATCTCCAAAAACCAATATGAGGGTCGCAGCTGTGATAGATTTGGAGGTACCAGCTACCATTGAAACAGAAACAGAAACTACTTCTGGTTATGAGTCTCCTGAAAGTAAACTCAAGAAACCCTTTAACTCATCACAAGATGAATCTGATGAGTCTCAAAGACTTGCCGTTGCTTCTGCAGCAGCTGAAGCACTAGTGGGCTTATCTTCATCCAGAATTTATAATCAGGTGGACAATGCCCCTTGTCAACAACTGAATACTCCAGCAGGTGATTCCCTTCATTGGTTTGCTGAGATAATTTCTTCTTATGCTGGTGACAGTGAGAATGATGTTGGATCAGCTTCTATGGGTAAGGATGGGACCTATTGTGAAGAGTACATTCCTTATGGACTTGATTATTTTGAGTTCATGACATTAAATTTAACAGAAACCAAAGTAGAAGAATGCCATAATATGTCTCAGGTTCTGGAAAACCAAAAAAGTGAAAAATCATTTGCAAGACGACCTCGTAGAGGACAGGCAAAGAGAGGGAGGCAGCGCAAGGACTTTCAAAGAGACGTACTTCCCAATCTTACTTCTCTCTCAAAAAATGAGGTGACTCACGATCTTCAGAAAATAGAAGGTCTCATTCAAGCTAGTGGTGGGAACTGGCAGTCAAGTTTGACACAGAAGAACAATGCTAAGAGCATTTCAGGAAGGGGAAGGAAGCGGTCAGCGGCATCTGCTCCTCCCAGCTCCAATGCACCATGCTTAAACATTGTTAAGCAAGCAGAAGCAGTAATTCCAGAGGGAAGCATAACAGGATGGGGAAAGAGGACCAGGCGTCCCCCACGGCAGAGATGCCCCATTGCCATTAATAATCCTCCTCTACCTGTAAAATAAGGCCTCGTTTGCCATATCAGATTCCAACTGGAAGAGTTTCTCCCGCCTCCTTCTAATTTCTAGACTTTAGTCAGATTTTCCAATCCGGAGGAGACCCATGTTGTAATTTTTTTTCCTTTTTCGTAATCATAATTAGTTTCTTCTTGTTCTTCGGAATCCTGATTCCTAAGTGACTTGCATAGTTTCTCATAATAAGCTGTTTTCTTCCTTTATTTAGTTGAAGAAGAACTGGAAATTCAGTGGGATGTAACATAGTCCAAAGGAGTGGTTTGAGAATTTGCAAAAACCTTGACTTTATTATTATTATTTTTTCATATGAAAACCTTGACTTTATTAAGATTTACTATTTCTAGCTTTTTTTTTCCCCTTTCCTTTGAAATTAAATCCTTAATCCGTTGCTTTTATTTTTATCTTTAATAACCTTTATCGTCTTTTCCCAGAACAATGCTGGAAAGCTGTGAAATTTCTCGGATCAAGTCCAAAGGAGTAAATTCCTACCATTTGACCATCAGCTATGGTCTGATAAAGTTACTTGTGCCATAAGTTTAGAGTTGAATTTTTAATTTTTATGCACCAATAAAAAATTCCTACCTCTAGATCTCCTATATTAAAATTTAGCTTTTGACATCAGGAATTTAGTGCGGTTGTCCTTGAGACAAGTCGATATGTATCATCAATCATATCTCAAAGTTGGTTTGTTTCCCTTTTTTCCTTTTTTTTTTAAACAATGTTTTATGTTCACTCTCTCAATGCATACCCAATTCAGAGAATTTCGCTTCTTACTTGCAGAACTGTGCTGATGTTTCCTTGAGAAAGACCAATGCTTGCATCTTCACTAGCAGGCTCGGTGATGTTAAAATTTTGAGGTAAGAAGAAGGGGTAGAGAGAGGACTTGGAGGAGAGTAGGAGAAGAGTAGAACTTACAACATGTTGGACAATTGGGGGTTAGAAAATAGATCATTGGCTTCAGGGCATGATGCAAATGCTACTTTGCTTTAGATTAATTTCATCTCCATCAGATCTGATATACAAAAAAGGTAACTTAAAATGTTCATAGAATACAATGAAATGCCTTGTTAATCTTGCCTTTGCACTAGCAAAATCAACCATTGAACCGTTTTTTAGAAAGCGACAAAACAATAGTTTTTTAGAAAGTGACAAAATAATAGTTTTTGTATAGGAATTTTTACAGCAATTACAGTACAAAAAGGAATTGTTTTATTTAGATAATAGTAAGGATTTTTCTATGTTGAAGAGACTCATGAAGAAGAATAGATAACTCCATATTTATAGAAGAAAAATGTATGTTGGAAACAAACACTAATTCTCAATTCTATTCATTGGAAACTCTTCCAAAAGTCATTTGATTTGATTTGAATTCCAATTCATGTGTTTCCTTGTCTTCTAAAGTTATTCACTGTCCTTTAAGAATTTTATCATAATTTTATCTTTTATTTCTGACGTAAATAATTCAAATCATATAAATGTGATTCAAACCAAAATTGTACTTTTTAAATTCTAATTTTACGTAATCAGTTCAAACCATATTTATATGGTTCGAACTTAAATCACACCCTCTCAACTGTATTCTGTGCAATTACTTCAAACTAATTTTTTGTGATTCGAACTCAAATCATAAAACTATTTTGAAAATTTACAACACAACATAAATCTGACATAGCTATAAAAGGGTGCAAACATTCACCCAACTAGACCTGGCAAATAGGTCAGATTGGGTCGGTTCAGATTGGATCATTTTGAATCCCGAATTGTCCGAATTAGGTCATTTCAAGTGTCAGGTTAAGGAGGTTGACCCATGACCCATCCACAAGGATTTCGGATTTGATCAAGTGAACCCAACTTTTAAAAAATTAAAATTAAAATTAAAATTTTTCTAAATTTTTCTATATTTTTCTATATTTTTCTTTAACAAAATCTAATACTAATTAACTATTTAGTTAAAAAAACTTTATTATTAATTAACTATTTAATTAGAAAAACTTTATTATTAATTAACTATTTAATTAGAAAACTTTATTAAATATTAATTGTCATTTCATAATTCAATTTTTTTCCAATCTCAAGGAAAGGAAAAGATTAGTAATTATATAGGTGGAACTAAAATATATATAAAAAATATATAATATCTATACAATATTTACAATTCATAATTTTATAAATGTATTAACTTCATTAAAAAAAAAGACATGAAGGGATAGAGTTTAAAAGACAAATCCAATATATATATAGAGTTCAAAAGACAAATCCAATATATATTAATATCTAGTGCCTATTCAATATTTATAATAGTAATATATAAAAAATACAATTCTATTCAATATTTAAAAGAACATTATACAAAAAATATAATCATATTCAATATTAAAGTTTAAAAGGCAAATCCAAAATATATCTAACCAAATACAAGAAGAAATTGTATCGGAATTGATTTTTTTAATTAGGAACAAATTAGTAACTAAGAACAGATCTTGATGTTCTTGATAGTCTTGTCTTTGTACTTTTAATGATTATGATGGTACCTTAACCACT
>BPVZ01000029.1:1657733-1680744 GCA_020521535.1 Rubroshorea leprosula | reverse complement strand
TTTTTTTTTTATGGGAAACCTTTCTTCCCCCTTAAACTTTAAATTAGAAAAAGGCAATTCAATATTCAAACAATTTGGTACTCCTTTTCCCCTCAAAGTTTCCCTTAGAAGAAGCAACACAACTTTTCATATTTTTAAAAATGGAAATAATAATAATCTAAATTCAGGAAAAATTAAAAGATAATCCAAATTCATCCCAACAGGATCATGAAGTTCAGATGCACCCGACAAAAAAAAAAAAAAAATCGGATTTCCTTTTCATTGTCAAAACTACTTTAAATAATGACAACCTTAGCATAAAAAAAGTTCCTTTCCTAGTTTCATAAAAACTAGATTATTTTCCCCTCATGTTTTAATTAAGAGGAGGCTCCATCATATCAAATTTCAAAATGTTTCCCAAAGAAAGTCCACATTTTAAAGAAAAATGCCAAAGAAATATATATTTATGTAATTTTTACTTATCATAAAATTAAATAACTCATTAAGCACGATTAATTATTTATTGATTTGAATAAAAAAGTTTAATTTTTTTAAAATAAAATTTTAAATTTAAATTTTATAAATAAAAAAATATTATAAATAAAAAAATATTATAAATAAAAAAATAAACATTATAACAATTTTTTCTTTATGAAATTTAATATAATATAATTTTAAATTAATTAAAATTTAATATATCATTCGAATATTCGGGATTAGTATAAAAAAACTCATTAATCACAAAATATTAAACGCATTGAGGTTGTCATTGTCAATAAAAAAATCACAAAAAAAATCTCAGTAATAATGATTCAATCCCTTATAAATTCTATAAAATATACATACACATATAAAATATCTTACAATTACAAATTTTCTTTCCTTGGATTTCTGTGGGGTAGCAGCGTTTCTCTTGTTTTCTCTTTCTAATCTAACAAAAACAAAGAAAAACAGAAGCAAAAAAATCTGCAACAGACACGGAAAGCAGAGGAAATGCCCACCAGTTCCTGAAAAACTACAAAAACAAACAGTTACTTGCACGTTCTCTAGCAAAAGGAGGAAAAGAAACTGCACTTAGCCCTTTAAGTACTCAAGCAAAGCCAAATTCACGTATCTGTTTCCTCTTCCTTCGCTTTCAGGTGTAGCAGGCTTGGAAACTCATCCACAATATAGTTAGCTTCCTATCTTGTGCGCACCCCGCACCCCCCCCTTTTTTTTTTCTATCAGTTCTTCTGGTTTTGGAGATTGGGACTATCAAAATCCGGTTTTTTGAGGGAAATCCTTGGTGGGTTTTGGTTGGTGGCTTGTTTGAGGTAATGGGTCTGCTCCAAAACTGAGTCTTTGCAGATGGGTTTTGATGATCCTTCTCTGTCTTCTTCTGTTTTGTGGTATCGGTAAGCTTTCTGCTTTCCCTCTTCCATGAATAATGGTGTTTTTTGCTTATTTTCCACGCTTGTTTGTTTATTTGAAGATTCATTTGAGTTGGCTTTGGCTTTGTTTAGGACCATACATGGGATGTTTGCCAGAAGTGTTTGGGTGTGAGAGGACTTATTTTGAGCTTGAGTTGTGTTCATTTTCTATGTTTCTTTTTGCTTGGTGCTCTTCTTATCAAGTTCTCTGTTAAATTATAGATTCAGAGTTGATTTTATTGCTACGTTGCTAGGACTACTTGTTTGCTGTTTTTTTAACTTTTATTTTCTTTTTCTAAAATGGTTGGTATCATAGAATTATCTACTGTTTGATTGAATGACTGAAGGTCGTTGATGCCTCTTTTTTCTCTCTTTGTTTAGCTTCATTGATAGATTTAGCGGTTCCAGTGTTATTTGGGACATATTTTCTTCTTGGTCTTGTCCGAAATAGAGTTGTTTATTTGTCTTATGATAATGATTCATTTGGTAATATAGTTATAATCAGAGTTTTAAAGTTTTAATTTTTTTATTAAGATTCTAAGTCATCTTTTCATGTATCTCTGTCGTTAACTTTGCTTCCAGGTAGAAGAGTTTGTGGGATTTCTATGGCTAAGTTCTAGTTCAAAGTAATATCAGAAAATAACTAGGTAAATTTTAATCCCTAAATGATATAGCTATCTTGGTATTTCAAGTTTTTTTGCGCATTTAATCTAGCCAACTTCATTACTTAGATAGGTATGTTCGCTTTTCAGGGTTGCCAATCCAGTTTCCATTCACTTAATCTCCTACTTATTTGATGGCTGAGGAGAATATTAGTTCACTACTGATGCCAGAAGATAGTCCACTCGATGGAGACAATTCAAGAAGAAACTCCATAGGAAATGCAGGTTCTTCAAAAAATAGAGAGAAAATTTTACCCCGTTATTTAAGGGCTTCTACAGGTTCCTGTCATGATCTGTGCAAGTATGGGAAGAAACATGAATTTGAAGAGAAGTCTAGACATCCCATTTCTAAAAGAACTATGAAAAAGGCATCTGGTGAGCAAAATTCAGCTAAGAGCTTCGACTGCCTCCCACAGGTGAAACCTTCTCCCAATTCCAGAAGCCATACTCCTGATTCCTCTGACAGTGTCAAGACGCAAGTATCCCCAAAATATCCTGGCAGCAGAAAACCCCAAAAACATGGAGCTTCAACTGACAAGAAGACATCAGTGGTAAACCTTGGACCTTCATCCAATTCAAAATCTTGTTTATCTGATCCCCTAAGATTCAAAAGGCAGGTAGAGTCACAATCTTCGGAAAATGTAATGGTCTCTTTAAAGGAAGCTTCATCCAAAGCCAAAGGAACAAGTGGGTCCCTGAAGCATGCTACTTCTTGGAAGCTGAAATCTCTGGCAGAGAAGATGCCATCTTCTCCTTCCCATTCAGGTGGTTCATATGTCAGAAGACTTAGTGGAATCAGTAATGTGAAGTCAAATACAAGGACGGTGACCTCCAGAGTAGCAGTGAAGAATTCTCTAGCTTCACCAAGAGCTTCATTGTCCCCAATATCTATCAGTAGAAATTCAAGCCTAGCTGCAAAGCAAAGTAGGAGCTTGAAAGACATGTCTTCTTTGAAGAAACGCAACAAGGTCAAAAAAGCTGAGCCTGAGCAACCTCACAATGAACTTATGGAAAGCCACAATGATTTGCACCAGGAAAAGACCTTGTATGTAATCAAGATGGAGATGGAGAATCAAGTCTTTGAATCTGATAATAATGAAAGTTGTGTCATTGAATCATCTCCACTTTCTCCGTCTCCCAAGTTATCATCCCTCCCAGCCTTTCCATGTTCATCATCATCTCATGATGGAGGTAATCAAGAGGGATATGAGTGGACAGAGTCTGAAGAAGAGAATGACGGCTCCTCTGAATACAATGAAACAGAAACCTTGGTTGGTGACCATCAAAAAAATGAAAACTTAGATGGAGAAAAAGGAAGGAGGCTCATGATGGGTGGGATGGTTTGCTCTGCTAACAAAGATTCTAAACCTGTCAAATTACATTTTAGGAGAGGAAAAGTGGTTGACATTCAGACTGGACTCAATAGTCCAAGGAGACTGAAGTTTAGGCAAGGGAGAGTGCTGGATGAGCACCAAAGTCCTAAGGCGGTAGGCCAAAGAAGCTTTAAGATGAGAGGAGTTGATGGAGAGGCAACCAACAGGAAGCCTGGTGAAGAAAAAGTTGTTTTGAAGCATCGAGTCCAAGATGTGCAGGGGAAGAAAGACGCCCAAGGTTTATTTAATTTTGTCATCGAAGAAACAGCCAGTAAACTTGTTGAAACTCGAAAAAGCAAGGTCAAGGCATTGGTTGGAGCTTTTGAAACAGTGATTTCCCTCCAGGAGAAAAAACCTGCTGCAAAAGACTTCTGCTTGAGTTAGAAAAGAACTTCTATATAACAATTGGTTTGTCATAGAATGGTAGGAAAAAAACCTAAGCTTGAGAGAGGTGATGCCAAGCTTATGGAGCTTTGGAAATGGATTTTAGATTACACCAATATGACTTTTAGAGAACCTGGATGTAGAGTTGAATGTTTGATTGCATGTGCACTGATTTTAACGAGCTTCTCACACAGTTTTAAGGAGGGTATGCGTCTTTCTCTTTATGAGCTTCACACACTAGCATGATCAATTTCTTTTCATGTGAATAAAACATTATACTTATGAGTTATGACTGTTAAGTACTTTTTGAGCAGAAAAAGGAAAACTTCATAATGTGAATGTTTGGTTTTATCGACTGTGGTTCTTTCTTGTTGGTTTTTTTTTTTTTTTTTGGACATTGATTCAAAAATCCAAAATGAACTTCAAAATAAGTTACCAGATGCTGACACCAATTTTCTACTTCACATCTTTTGTTGAAGAAATTTGTGCAATATCATCAGATGAACCCCTTACCGAAAGTCATTTTCCTCGACTCTTCAATAAGAATGTCCGAATAGTTTCAAGACAAAGACAGAATAAAGGTGAGATATAGAGATATACAATACAATCTGTAGCAAGTCTGGCTCAATGATGCATCGTATGAAGCCTGAACTGAGAGCATTACACAGAAAAATCAGAATACAGTGACATTGCATTTGCATATGTTTTAAGCCCACCATCACCTCTTATTAAGTTAGTATAACCACCTTATTCCTTCAGGCAGATGGAATGGCAAATCAAGTCCCTCCCTGGTAATGCTTTTGAAGCAAAGTTGACTTGCCTTCAGTGCAGCCACATTCTACATGCATTTTGAAGCTGTGGATTTACCTCAATGAAAGTCGCAGTTTGTCTGGCTTTGTACCCCCATTCTCGAGATTGATTGCTCTAATCCTGCAAATCAGCCGTTTCCAATGCAAAAGATTGTTTTGATTATGAAGAAAGAAGAAACATGTTGCTTATCAATAAAAAAAGAAAAAAGAAAAAAAGAGAAACATGTTGAAAAGTAACTTGAATTTTGTTGACAATAAAATTTAAACATAACTTAATATGGCCTAATTTTAATAACAATAATACTATAATTATAATATTACATGAGATGTAAATTTATTATGTCATTTTAATTAGTTTTTCAAAAGTAGTAGTTGATATCTAACGATTACCAATAGTGAATATTTATAATTTAAAATATATAATTTATGTAATTAAAGTCAATAAC
The DNA here is from genome assembly GCA_020521535.1 of Rubroshorea leprosula. Lineage (NCBI taxonomy): Eukaryota > Viridiplantae > Streptophyta > Magnoliopsida > Malvales > Dipterocarpaceae > Rubroshorea > Rubroshorea leprosula. The sequence goes on along the minus strand of BPVZ01000029.1, from coordinate 1,675,682 downwards.
TGATAACTATTTATAACAAGTTAAAACAAATACATTTTATAATTTATTATAACTTGTAATATGTTATTAAATAAGAAAATATATATGATATTACTAATGAATTATTAAGTAAAAAAATAATTATATAACAATATATTATAAATTTATAATATCATATAATATTATAATTATATTATTTTACATCTTATAACTTATATATTATTTTCCTTTTTATAACTTATATCATGCATGACTCGATATCCATTAATTTATTTAAATCTCTTCAAGTTGTAAGTTGTATGAATTAATATATGTATTTATTTAATATAATGTGATTGTTTTAAAAGTTTGTTATTAATAAAAAAAATGTAAAAAATTGAACGGAGATGATCAATTGGGGATGGGAAAACAATGGGAAAATGTGCATTATCCGATGACAAGAGGCCACGTAAGCAAAATGAGAACGGTCAATCCAAAAAATATTAAGAATAAATTTTTTTATTATTTTTATATAATATATATTAAATAAAATAAATACATTAAATATTATAAATTTTAAATAAATTAATTAATTAATAATTTAAATGGTATTTAAGTTATATAAAAATAATAATAAAAAAATTTTTCTAAAAAATTTTTTTAAAAAATATTTACCACGTAAGCAAACGTGGCGTTTTACGATCATTTTGTAGCCACTGCATTTCACTTTCGCAGGTCCCGACACAAAATCAGTCGTAAAACAGTGGGCCAGTCTCACTAAGCTGCTTGTCATTTCCCCCAAAGTCACCTCCAATCATAGAAGGCCAACTCAGTCTCACTGGCCCCACCAAGCAGTCCGGTAAGCGCCACCTCACCTTTTTCCATTGCCATCTATCCACGTGGTCGAATTCCATTCGTCCTTCCCCTAACAGAAAAACCCCAATGTCCGTTTCCTCTTTTCTGGAAATGTTTAATATTTTTCTTGCTTGTATTTCATGGAACGCGAAGCTCATCTTTCCCATCTATGCATTTTCTCTCTCTCTGGAGCTCCGCCGCCCATTTTTTTATGAAGAAAAAAGATACTCTTTTTCAAATACCCATTACTTGATTCTATGGTGCTTGAGGTTTCTAATTTATGTATTTTTTGCTTTTGATTTTTTTGGGTGTGTCAGCATCTGCAAGAACCCTAACTTGTGCTTGTTCTGTTCTTCACAGAGTTGGGTATTTCTTTAAGGGTATTGAGTCTATGTGAGGGGAGGCTTTTCCAAGCTCAGGTGAGGAATTGGTTTTTGATTTCTTGTTGATTACAAGCTAGTATAGTATCAGTTCACTTGCTTTTGATTGATCTTGGTGATGGGATATGGATTAGGTTCTTCTCTGGAATTTTAATCTAGATTCTGTAGAGTTTAGTGAATAAGTAAAGTGAGTTTTCTTTGGAGATTAAGCGTTGCTTTGGAAGTGTTTTTGGGTTTCAGTTGATGGGTACTTTGGATCTAAGCTTTTGCATGTGATTAGCAAATTTGGTATTTTAGCTGCTATAAAATTTGACTGACTTAACGTTTTGTTGGCTTGAACAGCCAGTATATCGTTTCATTGTTTCTTTTACTTTTTGGCAGGGGAGACAATGATTCTAACAAAGCAGTATCGTTGCATACACTCTGCTAGTTGTCAATGCACAAAAGGGCATCTAAGTGAAGATGTGATTTTTCTTGTGTTCCAACATCTGAAGTGGAACCCCAAGTTGATTGCTGCTTTATCCTGTGTCTGCAAATGGTTTGATGATCTTGCCAAACGAGTTCTATGGAAAGAATTCTGCCGTACAAGGGCCCCAAAAATGATGCTTGATCTGCAATCTGGTGGGAGCCACAGTGTTGATGGGAACTGGAGGGCACTTGGAAAGCTGCTTATTTATTGTTCAGGATGTAGCAAGGATGGCTTGTTCAATAGCATTCACATTCCTGGTCATTTTGTTTACAGGACTAGATTCTCCAGGACTTCAGGAAAGAGCTTCCTTTTGCCACAATGCAGAACAGATGTTTTATATGTGTCTGACCCTTGTGAACATCTTGACCAAGGTGAGGAAGGTGATGTGGGATTCTTCCGAGGAGTTTTCAAGTCATTTGCAATGTCAAAGGTTAGGAAGATGCTAATTAAAAGGAATGCCCAGTTTCATCCATCAGAGGTATGTCCTTATTGTAAAGCAAAGTTGTGGAGCATGCTGCAAGCAAAAATGATACCACAGAGTGCCAGCTGCCGGTTGGGTGCTTATGAGGATTGCATTGAGTACCATGTGTGCCTTAATGGACATATGCTTGGGATCTGTACCCTCTTACCCTTGTCTGATTCTGAAGAGGCAGCATCTGAATCAGAGGGATAGTTAGAAACACCAGGTAATTTAAGAAGGCAGTATCATCATGTAAATTTTTTAAGCATTTTAGGTTATTGCATTGTTCTTTTTAGCAAATCTTTCCTAGGAAACATAACCAAAGGATTGATAATTGAGTGAAACATTTTATTCAGCACAGAAAAATTTGGAAATAATAGGATTGGACAATGGATATCTTCTGTTTGTTTCCATGTGTTCCATGTTCTATTATTTCTAGTTACAAACTGCCAGCTTTTGATCTTTTTGAAATCTAGTTGAGTTGTTGTCATTTGTCTAAATTCAGCACTTAAGGATAAGCTTTATCTCATTGAGTCATTTTGAATCAGCAACATCATATACCATTATAAAAAAGTCACCTCTTTATTGGCAAACGTCGCCATGATACCAAAGATTGTTTCAGCTAATTGTGATGCATTTGGCTTACCTTGCCAAGTAGCTTTATTTTAACTTCTTGTATTACATCTAGCACATAGAAAAGAAACAAATGCCAGATTTTTGCTTATACAAAGTCAACCCTCTGTTCCATATGGCAACTGTAAATTTATATTACGTGAATATGCTTTTGGACTATAATAAATGGCAGAACTGATTAATTGACGGTAGATTGTTGCCTATAATGGTTCTGTAGGATAGTTAAGTTTATATTATTTCTGATTAAAACTTGGCAATATCTGACTTAACAAATCCATTTCTAGGGCAGTTTGTTTCTCAGTAGATTGGTCTCAGGGTGGAAGATGAAAGTACCATCTGTCTTTATTTCACTAAGACATGGAATTGGCCATCTTGATCTCAACTCGCCAATGTTCTTCACTTATTCCTGTATCAATCTTTCTTGGAGGGTTAGAAGCTTCTGCTAACGATTTCTTTATCAATTATCCATTGTTTGACGGTTGTTACTGTGAACGTGTAATATCTTGTACATTTATGAATGAGTCATATAATGTATCTGACAATGCTGTCTTAAATGGTTCATACAAATTTGTTGTTTGAGTTGAATCGTCACTTTCTATAGTTTATATGGCTTCTTTCAACAAATTACGATTGAGTTTTGAAGGCTGTCCCATGTGAACCCTCATGCTCATGCTTCAGGTCAGACCGTACATTGCAGTAATTAGTGTTCTCGGTATCAAGAGGGAAGAAGTTATTGCAGTTCCATTTTCTATTCTGCTGTTCATTTATACATAAAGCGAGGGAGCTTCTGTTTATAGCCTTAATCTTTGTCCTTGTCGTTGCTCTTCAATCAATTTCATTCTGAAATATCTGATTTGTTTTTAGTCCTTAACGCTGATAAACTAGACAAATCTCTGAATCAAGTGGTGAATTTGACCTGCGTTTCCAAGATGCGTGTGCACTTGTAGCGATGATATCTCCAAATCATGTGCTAGTGTATCTTGATAAAATTCAAAGGAGAAAAGAAGATTAAAAAGAGTTGAAATTGCTGCACAAGACGCTGAAAAAGCTGAATGAGGACAGGATGCAAAAATACTCTTTCGAAAGGGACAGTCACCTTGCCAGAATAAGTCATTTCCATAGGGACTGGCACAATGAAATACAAAAAGAGATTGTAACAAAACATGCTGCCTTAGACATCCATCACTTCATATTTTCTGCCCAGACCCTGATTCTTCTGCTTGAAAGTCCAGACCTGAGATGCTCATGGGTCCAATGTTAACTGCAAGGATGCCAACCCAAATTCCGGTGAGGTTAATTAATAGGGCAACTGAAGCAGATAGATGTGATCTAGAGACAGAATAACAATAAGGCAGCTGATATTTTGAAGATGCTGCCATTATAGGAAAACTTTTCTTTGGCTCGTCAAAAATCAGAGATATACCCATAAAAAAGTTAGCGCTGGGGGACAAATGCACAACACAAGATCAAGCACAAAATCCTAGTAGTCCAAATCAAGGTTCAGATAAGATGCGTTAGGAATGCCAAAAGTACTGCAACAGTGCTAAGAAGCAATAGAACATGTGTGCTCAAAAATAGACAATTAGGAATCTATATAATGACCCTGAGTAATAAGCCAGCACATGGTAAAGCATATTTCATAACAAGTCCCTGTTGGAGTGCTTAAGTATGTGCCACTTCGATCAGATAAAGAAATAGAAAATAATGCAAAAATTACAATTTTATACACATTATTTTCTCCCTCAAGAAACAACAGACTCTCAGATACACTTAAATCTATTTTTAGAAAGATGATAAATTAAAACGAACATTACTAGAATAATGTTCAAGATCCAACAGATTTTTTGCACTCTAAGAAGACAATTCCATTCTTGTCCCAAAAAGGCACCTTTGAATGCAATCAGAGATAAGCTTGGCAGATGAATCTAAGACAAACACTAGTGAAACAACAATATTCATATTTCCAGTCAAATTAATGGAATTGTAATATATCTTATTCTTTTAGGTCAACATATTAACCAAAACTAATTACTTTAGTTCTTAACCACATTCAAAAACTGGTCTTAGATTATTTTCTCCACACAAGAAATAACATAAACAAACTTAGATAACTCTTTCCTTGGAAAACATAGATAGGATAATAGTCAAGATCCAACAGATTTTCTAAACTGAATTTCTTATCTATCATAAGCATTGTAGGCTTTTCTCCATGATTAAAATATAGATGAGCCAAAAGGAATTGTCACCGGTCTTATTCTTTTTTAGGCAATGTATATGGCCAAAATTGTACTTGAGTTCCTAACCACGTTCAAATTGCAAAGAGCCACACAGTTGACAATCATTATTTGGGAAAGCTTTCACAGACTTAGTTATTGAAAAAGTAGGATTACATACCAACAGCATCTAACCCAGATAGTTTAGGCATGAAGCGTCTGATGTGGTCTTCTGCTGCATTGTCAGCTTTCAGTGTCTCACACTCAAAAGAAATCAAAATCTTCTTCTTTTCTTGCTTTTGTTCAACCAACCCTACAATATCCTTCTCCCAACTGTTTACAATACAAGTGAATTTTAGCAAGAGATAGAGCTTGTTATACATATCCAATCATTAACTCAACAGTTGGTTAACACACATAATCTATTAATAGAAGTTAAAATACAAAACTATAAGGTAAAAAGCAGTGCTCCAAGTCAGAGGTAAACTGACAACAATATATTCACATACTACATAGTGTGTTTTTGGTAGCTAAGTCCTTCCAAGAAGGCTTACCCATGAGCATGATCGATAGTATGGAACCGAGCTGCATCATGCCCTTTACACTCCACTACAACAGTTTGCTCTTTCTTACTCTGCCATATAATAAAACTAGTTAGAGCCAAATTAAATCAAAGGGAAAGAGATATTCTCAGTAGTGAAAGTATTACAACCAATGGTGCATACATTGAAGTCTGTGATAGTGAGCTTGATTAAGCGGTAGTCCTCACCCCTGCTGCACTCGCGCTCACAAATCAACTCTTTACCACAAGATAGAGAAAAAAGGAACAAGAAAAAATAGGAGGTGCACATGAAATTGTACCTCCAACGTTAAAACCTTTCAAAAATAATTTCAGCAGTAGCTTTATTATAATTTGAAACATGTTAATTCAAGGAAACTCATTTCTTAGTAAAAGAATAATAAGCTTAAAAAAATTTAAAATCATTTTAACATAAAGAGCCTAGCAAGCCTATATACTGGATGACAATAAAAATAAAAGTTTCCTGGAGTTTTCATAAAATGGAGAAAATGCAAGAAATACCAGTGCCATGAAGGCCATAGCAGATAGACTGAGGAAGCTGAATGAAGTGGCCTGAGAGAGACCCAGATGGTAAGAGTGCTATGGATGCCACTCCCTTCTTGACTTCTCCAGAATTCCCTTCTTTTGATTCTACTTCCGCCTTCCCTTCTTCTGTCTCATCACATTTCAACCAGGAAAAAGAACAGGAAAAAATCAATATGACAGGAATTTAGAAATTTGAACACAAAATCAACATCTTTGCTTAGAAAGAACGATTTTTTACAATACCCATACAAGTTTTGACAAAGAAAAACAAAAATCAAAAGCACAAGAAATGTATCAACTTACCCATTTCTTAAATCCTATGAAAGTGAATTCCCAGAACTCTATTCAAGATTTCTCTCCTACTGAATTGTGGGACAGGAAAATTGTGAGTTAGAGTGAGGACAAATAGGCGGAGGACAAAGTTTTAAGCTCAAAACGTCGTCGTTTCTGAATGCCATCGCCTACCATATCAAATGCCATCGCCTACCATATCAACTGCCCCTTCACTTTTCCTTCCACTCGCCCCCCTCTCCATTCACTCCTCGGTGGTACCTCTGGATTCACATACGCTTTTCAGGTAACTTCATTTCATTTCATTTCAAGTTTTCTTCTTACCTTACATGAAACAAAAGTCTCATGTTTGGTCTGAGAAAGTATCATGCTTTTTGAAGAGAAACGCAGAGTTTGCTGCATACTTAGCTTTTGGTGTTAAAGGAATGGTTGTCTCTGTAAGTTACTTACATCCTCAAGCGGCTTGAATTGACTGATATATCCAGTTCTTCGTTTAATTATGGGAGAAATATTGGGGTGTCCAGTTTCAGTTTCGAAAACATCAAATGGGTTTAGGTTCTATGATCAGTTATGTGGCCAGAGTATTGGTAGAAATGGGGTATGCTGTCCGTGTTCTCGTTATGGGTCTGCTATGAGAACTTATAGAAGAGGGGCGGGTGGACCGCGTGGAGTATATATGGTTTCCTTGCCTGTTGATGGATGTTTTTGGTTTGCTCATGTTATGAAGGTGTCACATATGAAATTGCTGCTGGGGTCTGTTAGAGTAGGGAATTCAGTTTATGTACCAAAGATGATAGCTAGTATTGAATCTGGCGTGGCTTGTGAAGATGAGGAAAAAGATACGACTCATAGAGAAGAAGAAGCATATGGATTGGACTCTTTAGGGGGAGAGTTGGTCATTGATCCAAGTATGGATTTTGACCCCAATCTGCCTTCAACTAGTTCAAATGGGAAGAGCATTGTGAATGATATCAGAGTATACTTTTTGGAGGAAAGGGATGAAGAGGTACTATCAAGGAGAATTTTGATGCTTAGCAGGTCTAATAAGGTAAGAAGTGCATTAGAATTGTGTAGGTCAATGGAGTTGACAGGTCTTCGACCTAATGTACATTCCTGCAATTCACTTCTCTCTTGCCTTTTAAGAAATGGGCTAGTTTGTGATGCCTTGCAGACTTTTGAGTTTATGAAGGCAAATGAGATTACTACAGGGCATACTTATAGCTTAATACTAAAATCAGTTGCAAATTCTCGGGGTTGTGATTCAGCACTTGATATGTTTGCTGAATTGGAAGAGAATTCGAGGCAGAGGAAGGATTTTGATGTGATTGTTTATAATACAGTGATATCTATTTGTGGAAAAATGAACAATTGGGTTGAAACTGAGAGATTGTGGAGAAAGATGAAGGAAAATGGCCACACGGGAACACAAGTCACTTATTCTCTATTAGTTAGCATTTTTGTCCGTTGTGATCAGAATGAATTGGCAGTAGATGCTTATGATGAGATGGTACAAAATGGTTTAAAACCTCAGGAAGACACCATGCACGCCATGATTAGTGCCTGCACAAAGGAAGGGAAGTTGGATTTAGCATTAAAAATTTTTCAGAGTATGTTGAATGGTGGGTTAAAGCCAAGCCAAGTTGCATGCAATACATTAATCAATTCACTTGGAAAAGCTGGAAATGTCAAACTAGCTTTTAAAATCTATGATACTATGAAATCCTTGCATTATACTCCAGATAGCTTCACATGGAATGCACTGCTTGGTGCTTTGTACACAGCAAATCAACACACTGATGCTATTCAGCTCTTTGAGAGAATAAGAGAGCAGAGCACATTACTAAACGTGCATATGTACAACACTGCTCTAATGTCATGCAAGAAGCTTGGTTGGTGGGAGAGAGCACTACAGTTGTTATGGCAAATGGAAGCTTCAGGGTTGTCTGTGCCAGCAGCATCCTACAATCTTGTAATTGGTACTTGTGAGGTTGCCAGGAAACCAAAAATAGCATTGCAAGTTTATGAGCACATGGTCCAACAGCAATGTGCTCCTGACATATTCACACATTTGTCACTAATAAGAAGTTGCATATGGGGATCTCTTTGGGATGAAGTAGAGGAAATTGTAAATGTAAGTTCACTTTCCCTTCATTTTAATACTATTATTGTTCCCGGCAAGTTACACTGTTTCACAAAATTTTGCTTTTCATCACCAATCTACTTTGAAGGAATTGTTGACTGGATTTGGAGTTTTGAACTCTGTTCCGTAGAATGCTAGTGAATTTCACCTATCAAAATCCTGATTTTTATTATTGATTTGCTACGAAACCTTGTTGATTGGATTTGATTATGAATTCCAAATTCTGCTGAGTAATTGATGTGTCGAGAAATGGATTATTGAAATTGCTGTGTCGAGAAATGGATTATTGAAATTGCTGTGTCTCTAAGTTCTATTTTCAGGTTACTTGACTGCCTAAATATTGATATTTGACATTTTTTTCTTAATTTCCAGCAGGTTGGCCCGAATGTATCTCTTTATAATGCTGCTATCCAGGGAATGTGTTTAAAAGGCAAGGTTGAATCAGCAAAGAAAATCTATGCTAGAATGCGAGAAAATGGTCTCAAACCTGATGGCAAAACCCGGGCATTGATGCTTCAGAACCTAGGGCAAAATCAGAACTTGCAGAAACGTCGAAACTAGTGGAGATGTTAATTCAAAGTGGACAGACTATTTTCTTTCCATCCAAGGAACTGACTGTGGCTAGTGGTTATGACCGAAGAGGAACGACCCAACCTCTGTATGAAGTGGTGTTTGCTTGTCATGCTTATCTTGTATGTGATACGCAAAGCACATATACACACTGTGAACAAATTATAAAGGCATGTATGCCTACAGTGGTGAATGAATTACTTGTTATATGAATGTGTATAAAATCCACGTCCTGTCCCATTCCTTCGTAATCCAAATGTATGGTTATTGAATGTTGAAGCTATGATGATCTTTTGAAACTATACATACAAGCTTGGTTACACCTATCCCCTCCCCGTTCCAAAAAAGAAGAAAAAGGGAAAAATGAAAGCCGTATAGGATCGGCCAAGAGAATGTGATAGCTTTACCGTCTATAGGCATTCCAACCTTCAGGAACCAACAGTTCCTGCCTATTTTCATTTTGCAGTAATCTTCAACATTACACTTTACTCGTAAGAATCCGATGACTGTGTATGAACAAAGTATTACCAAACAAAACTTGTTTAAAACCTATATCGATATAGAGCTGAGAGAAATTTGCTCAGAGAGTTTGTGAAACAGCTTCTTGGTTGCCCGTGGCTTGAGTATCTTGATCACTATCAATCCTCTTGAAGACTAACTTTTGCTGGGGAAGTTGGCCATTAGAAAACGCTGTAACCTCTGTGTCTATTAGCACTGTGTCCTCATCCTTGAACTCCCCTCTTAAGATGCCCTTTGCGAGTTCATTTTCCACATTCTGTTGAATCACTCTCTTGACAGGTCTAGCACCATAGTTCGGGTCATAACCAAGACTTCCAAGAAGCTCCACAGCAGCATTGGTCACCTGAATTTTCATCTTCCTATCTGCAATTCTCTTTCGCACACGCTCCAACTGCAAAAAACATATAGACATCAGATATAGTGCAGAAAATTGCATCTAAAGTACATATTAGTAAAGTAATTATTAGTGACATGAAGGCAAACAATATGATATGAATGAAGATGACACATGATAGTAGCACACACGCAAGTAAATCAACTTATGGAGAAATCAGTTAAGGAGCTATACCTGCAATCTCACAATACTGTTTATCTGCTCACGGTCCAAAGGTTGGAAAACTATGTACTCATCAACCCGGTTCATGAACTCAGGTCGAAAGATTGATCTTGCAGCTTCCATTACTCGTTGCCTAATAGTTTCGTAAGCTATCTCTTTTGGTGTATTATCATCTCCATTTAGAATGTACTGTGAACCTACATTCGAAGTCATAATAATGACAGTGTTGGTGAAACTCACAGTGCGACCCTGTGAGTCAGTTACTCTTCCATCATCCAAAATTTGAAGGAATACGTTGAACACATCACCATGAGCTTTCTCTATTTCGTCAAACAGAATAACTGCATACGGTCTCCTGCGAACTGTCTCCGTCAACTGCCCTCCTTCTTCATATCCCACATAACCAGGTGGTGCCCCTATCAGTCTTGAAACTGTGTGTTTTTCCATATACTCACTCATATCAATTCGTACAAGTGCTTCTTCTGTGTTGAACAAGTAGGATGCAAGGGCCTTTGCCAACTCTGTTTTTCCAACACCAGTAGGACCCATGAACATAAAACTAGCAATTGGGCGATGAGGATCAGAGAGACCTGCTCGAGACCGCTGGATAGCCTCAGCTACAGCTCTAACTGCAGGATCTTGACCCACAACACGCTTATGTAGCTCTTCCTCAAGATGTAACAACTTCTCCCTCTCTGATTGCTGAAGCTTGGAAACTGGGATACCAGTCCATTTACTAACAATTTCAGCAATGTCATCACCAGTAACTTCTTCTCTTAGCATGGATTTTCCAGATTTCATATACTCATCTAACTCTTTTTCTGCGCTAGCAAGTTGACGCTGCAATGTGTTTAGACTCCCATACTTCAGTTCTGCAGCACGATTCAGATCATACTCTCGCTCAGCCTGCTGGATCTCGAGGTTAACCCTGTCAATCTATTAAATAGAATAGTAAGTGGATTACTGCTTTTGCTTGAATAAGGTAAGTTGAAAAATGGCATAACCACCATATAACTAGACAATATATTTACATTTAGGGGGGAAAAAGAAAGTGGTCAATACACTAGCTGATTATAAAATATCCAGATATATGCAACCAAGAAAAAAAAAAGGCTTCTAAGAAGTATACTACTTCAAAGTTCAAACTAGTTAGAAAATACTAGTATACCTCTTCCTTTATTGATTGAATACGTGTCATGACCGTCTTCTCATGCTCCCACTGCTCAGTCAGCTCAGCCTGTTTCTCTTTTAATATGGCCAACTCAGCCTCAAGACGGTTCAACCTGTCTCTTGAAGCTCTGTCCGTATCATTAGTGAGAGACAATCTCTCCATCTCCAGCTTCAGCACTGAACGGTTGATCTCATCAAGGGCAGTGGGTTTTGAAGTGATTTCCATCTTCAGTTTGGCAGCTGCTTCATCAACTAGGTCAATGGCTGTAATTTAAAAATACATTAGCTACCGTAATGGTTTACAGATATGAAGAAACAAATTTCATAAAGCATGGGATTCATTTAAGAAATTGTGCAGCTTGCATCTTAAAATAATCCCCTGCCTGGCTGGCTATTTCCCGGGTTAGCATCCAGATGGTTTTCCTCACATTAGTTTCTACCAATTATAATATTTCTGAATAAACACTACTTCACAAGAATAGCAGCAATGTTAGATTTCATACTTAATGTTTGCAGGTAATTGATAAAATGCAATGAATTTTTTTGTATAATTAAAGGCATTTGTATTAATAAATCTCAAATTGCATGAATGCCAACAAGAAAATTTTCAACTCATAGATAAATAGCATAATGACTTGCCACTACAACATTTATCTCCTCAGAGAAGAGATGTCTAATTAAGTAACATTTAGATTGACATTTGTTAAATAGAAGATTTGCAGGGTGGAAAAAATAGACTATTGTAGCAGCCAGCAAATATCCATAAAATTTTGAATAGCCTACTTTGCAACATAACAGCTCAACAAAGAGTCAACAGTCTCAGGATTCAATTGTCTTATATATATAAGTATTACCTTTGTCAGGTAAAAACCGACCACTAATGTAACGATCAGAGAGGATTGCAGCCTCCACAAGTGCACTGTCCGAAATGCGGACGCCATGATGCAGTTCATATCTTTCACGGAGTCCCCGAAGAATAGAAATAGTGTCTTCAACCGATGGTTGATCAACGTAAACTTGCTGAAAACGACGCTCCAGTGCAGGATCTTTCTCAATATACTTACGATATTCATCCAATGTTGTAGCACCAATACATCGTAATTCTCCCCGTCCAAGCATAGGCTTCAAAAGATTACCTGCATCCATTGCACCATTTGTAGCACCTGAAACAGAGATCAACACAAACAACATTGCAGTTAACATTGATTAACTTGTGAATTCGTAAAACTGTATAAACACATAAAGGCACACTTGAGCACAAAAAAATTTTGAGAGCAAAAAGTCCGCCAAACTTTTCAGCATGATCTTTATATACATAGGACAACCCAACATTTGAAGCCAATAACTCAATAAGCATATTACCTGCCCCCACGACAGTGTGAATCTCATCAATGAAGAGTATAGTCTGGCCATCTGATTCAGTTACTTCCTTAAGTACAGCCTTCAGTCTATCTTCAAATTCTCCCCGATACTTTGCACCAGCTATAAGTGCTCCCATGTCAAGGGATATAAGCTGCAATGTAAAAATGGTTTGGATCAAAATCCACAAATTCATCACCAACAGAGTGAGATATAGGAGGTTAATATTAAAATGGATGATGTTCACAATAATTTTTCCTGGAAGGAAAATGCTAATGGTATATCAAGTTCCAATATAAGCACAAACCTTGCGGTTCATCAAAGCTTGAGGAACGTCTCCTTGCACAATTCTCTGAGCAAGCCTGTTAAAATAGGCATAATTAGATTGTATTCATTAAACAATGATTTAAAAGGGTGCCAGTAACTTTAAACTTGAATTCTGAACCTAAGACCTGGTATACCATATGCATGTAACCTCCCTGTCTACACCTCAAGTTCTGGTGTCTGTTCTCACTATTTCAATTACAAAATCATGTTATACACAACATACAAGGAATACCCATTGCCTGCTAAAACCAAGGCTCAAGCTTATATCTAATCGGATACCTAAAAGTTCAAGGCATCAAAAACTGGAAATATGCCATGAAATTATAAAAGAAGAAGCTAGACTTTTGGAAGCTTATATGCTGTTTCTTTTCAACCCTATTCACATAATTGTTCATCAGCAAACTGTTAAATACTTACCCTTCAGAAATTGCAGTTTTGCCGACACCTGGTTCACCAATTAGCACAGGATTGTTCTTTGTTCTCCTGGAGAGTATCTGGATGCATCTCCGTATTTCATCATCTCTTCCTATCACTGGGTCGAGCTTTCCTGCTTTTGCCATTGCTGTCAAGTCTTTCCCATATTTTTCCAATGCTTCATACTTCCCTTCGGGATCTGTAACAAAATTTCAGATTGATAATTTATCGTCCCAACTACAAACACAAGACAAAAAATATGCCATGCAAAGCTCCCAAAACCCTATAAGCAAAACTGAGGCAAGGAAGTGAAACTTTCACTATGAAGTAAAGAATTGCATAATTACAAATGCGTTCATAGACAGAAGGAAAGATTTTTAATGGAGGTGGAACACCACAAAGCACATGCAAAGGAATTCAAAGTGTTATCCTAACCTAATCTGCCTGGTTTTATTTAGCTAACTAAAACTAGCCCAAAGATCACCCTATCTCACATGAAAATGAAATAATGAAAGGAATAAAAAAATAAATGAGTTCACTATCCTAATTCTAAAAGGCTGAAGTGTACACCAACTTGAACAATCGAGACCCAACAGCATTTTGAATTAACACAACAAACAAAGAAATGAATCATCCAAGGGAAGGCAACTGAAATATAACTTGCATATGCTCTGACTTCTACATGCAAACTAAACAGCTCAGATATTATAGAAACATACGGTTTTATAACACAAGATAAAGAAAGAATTTGTCACCTTGATCAATTACAGATTGACGTCCCCTTATGGATTCTATTGCAGATTTCAATGCTTGTTGAGATATCTGGAAGTCCCTAAACAATTGCTTCCCAAATCGCTGATCTTGAGCAAATGCAAGAACCAAGTGCTCAACAGAAACAAAAGAATCCCCAAATTCTTTCTTATATTCCCTAGCTCGTTGCAAAAGAGATTCCAAATCACGTCCTAACATTGATCCAGCTGATTCACTCAAAACCTAGTATAATTGGGCAACCACAGAATATATAATCAGGAAGCAGCCAAAAAAGTATGTTCATAATGTTGGTGAAAGCTATCACGCTAGGTCCATTTTTCATCTGAAGGTCTTCTTATGGATAGCTCACGCTGGCCCACTGATGGATTATTTCTTTTAATTCAGAAATAGATAGAAGTCTGGACATACTGAGCTACTCACAAAAGATTTAAACCTGACCTTACTTTTCATCATCTAAAAAGACATGAATAACATGTGATTAATTCTTGTTTCTTGGATTAGTATAAGTAATATTACAAATGATATTATTGAAGGCAAAAGTTGTTGTCAATCAATGTCTAGTTTTAAAATATGAAGGAGATAAAAAACGGGCTTCACTCAGTGAATCATAAATTTGTAACACAAATTTATAGACACATCTAGAGAATGAAGTTGGGTAGGAATTACCTTTGGTTGGCGTTGAATGTACTTATCCGTGGCCTCAAGAAGTCGTGTATTGTCAATTCCAACTTTGGAAAAGATCCGACGGGCAAGACCATTCTTCTGTTCCAAAAGCGCCTTCATCAAGTGCTCAGTCTCCACTATTTGATGCTTGTTCTCTTTCGCTACATCGGGAGAAGAAACAATTGCTTGCCAAGCCATTTCTGTAAAATCCTGTTGAGTAATCTGTCATAACATCCCAAACCCATTAGAGCTAAAACTACACATTAGGAACATGAGATTGAGACGTTTGAATGAATTTACTAACAACTAGCAAGTCACTCATAGACAAATGAATATAAAACCAATGGTAAAAAGTTTCATTTTCCCCACTGCATCATGTATGCATTGCAAGTGGTAACACTCAACTTCCACTTTTTTCATTTTTATTTAGAAAATTGTATATAAGTTAGCACTGGAACCAGCAATCAACTATGATTCTTGAAATCGAAGAAGTAATCTATTTAGCATAACCTTTAGCATCGTCCAACCATATTCTTGTGCTTGTAAACCAAAGCCCAATGCAACCATCTCCATGACTTTAAACCCATAAATGTTTTAAGAACTTGAAATGGAACAATTTCCTTACTCTTTCTGATGATTAAAAAAAAAAAAATCTTTACTCTTCATTATCTATTAACCAAATCAATTTGAAGAAGATAAAAAGTCCATGAAAAGAGATTTCGTGTAAGTTTCAGAATTCAGACAGTAAATCAAATGCTATCCCCAACGCCTAAACAAGATTGAATACAATAACAAGCTAAAATCTCCCAAGCGCCACCGACTCTATAACCATCGCACACACTTAAATAGAAAAATGCACAGATACTCACTTTACCGCTCGCAGCTTCACAACGAACAAAAAGCGTCCTCGACCTCCTCGACAATTTCTCAAAGCCTCCATTTCTATTCAACCGAAGCGATTTAAACGTGTTGAGAGAGCCAGCTTTCGGCGGGAAGTTCAAGGAGAGCCGCGGCCGAGCATTGAACAGAAGATTCCGGTGGGATACCGACCTCGGAGCGCATAGATTGACACCAGTGACGGACGCGGTGGCGGACGTCATTGTAGCCTCAGGAAAACCGCAACTCCGGATTCAAAATTTCGAATTCTGCGATGCTTTGCTTGCGGACTGAGTCGGCTGGTGGCGTTTTTGGGTAATCAAGAGAGAAGAAGGTTTGGGAACATTTCGACTTTAACGGAGACTTAATTAATAGAGGCTTCCTGAAACATCGCGAAATTGTTGTACGCAGCCATGCGAGGGGTGCGCCGTGCGCCTCCGTCTCTGTGTTCATACACGTGGCATCACCATGTAGATATGATGGTGAAAAAGACTGTTTTTAGACCTTCGACACACGTGGCAAATCGATTCCACCGTGGATTTTAATTTTACGCAAATTTTCATCATAAAAGGAGGAAATTACTGACGTCGGCTTAGGCACCACTTCTCAAATTTTGAAAATTGAAATCAAAATTTTTAGTCTATTTCTATGCAGGCCATATCTTACACTAAATGCATAACTAAAATTATTGAATAGGTAATCAACATTTATTTATTGAACCTAGCCCTAGGAAATTGGTTTTCGTCGTTATGGTAAGGGTTCACCTCTCCCTGAGCAACGATTTAATTTGATCTCATGACAATTGTTTAAATAAAAAAAATTAATATTTATTATTTTATTTTATTTTTGGTACTAACCCTGTTGTCCAAAAACTATATTAAGCGTTGTTTAATTTAAAATCAAATGAGGTCAAATCCTATAGAAAAAACTCTCTCAACATCTATTTTTTATTCACAAGACTTAACTCGAGAGTTTGTTTAAAAAAAACTAAATTTCTTCCGTTTGGATCAACAAATTATTAATAATCAATATTTATTAGCTCAAGTGAGAAAGATTATATTTTTTTAATTAAATCTCGAGCTCAAATTTTATAAATAAATAAAAAAAAAAGTTTTTGAAGAACAATTTCAAATTAATCAAGACTCAATGTAATTTTTGGATATTAAGTGATTAGAAAAAAATATATTAAATAAGGACAATTTTTTTAATATTTAAAATTTACAATACATCAACTATTTTTATTTTACAATTTGACATATTTTAAATGATAAAACACGATTTATAGATAAACATGAGAAGTTCCAAATATTAAACACAGATGTGGTGAATGCATTTTGAATACATGGGATTCAATTGCTCAATAACGAAATCTAATTAATTGGAAAGGAACAGAACAAACAAAATCGATGGAAAATCATTAACTACATGAATGAGGTGCTGTCGATCTGCAACAAGGACATGGACCTTTATCAATCTGGAATGGACCATCTTCATTATGTATAGTATATACCAGCTTCAACACTCAGCCTGTACAAAATTCAAGTGAATAGAGAACTTAGTTTGAAGCTCAAGGTTCGGTTGGCAGCGAAGCAACAGCCAAAAAAACCTAAAAATGAACAAAAAAATGATGCCATCCCTCATCCCTGCTCCTGGTGCTGCAGATTATAGTATGACACAAAGACATTTGTTCTGCTTGGTTTCATCTCCAGCTATCTTTTCTGCTCATCAGAAAAAGAGAAATACAGAGTAAACAGCTATGGAGCCATATTGGCAATACCGCTGTTTGTGTTCAAGAACTTGATATTGAATTTTGGCAATAAACTTTGGAATGTTTATAGATGATAATCATACCTTCCTCCAACACATGGGGTTGAACAACAACATGCATTGTTGTAACTCCACCAGGAATATCACAAATAGGGCTCTGACAGTCCCCCAATGTTCTGTTGCTATCCAGAACTTTTCCAGCACTAATTATCTTGACATCTTTCACGGTCTTTGGACCATTCTCTTTATCTGTTCAAATTCAAAGAATATTTATTCACATGTTTGAGTAATCTTTGATCACCACATGCTTAAATGTTGATAGAAACAAACATTAAAGAAAAAGCTTTAGGTATAAAGAACTGAGTGAAAAATGTTACAAGCAGAGAGCTAATGTGAAACTTTTTTCTTCTGTTAGGCGTTAATCCAATTCTCTTTCTACCATCTGACCTTCAC
>BPVZ01000029.1:1618894-1644884 GCA_020521535.1 Rubroshorea leprosula | reverse complement strand
TATTTTTAATGTGTTTTGGACCAAATTGTTGTAAGACATTTTTTAAGCAAGCACAAGTTGTGCCAAATACTAGGCATTTTCAGAAGCACAATCACAAGCATTTATTGCTTCCTAACAACTAAAATTGCTTTTTCTTTTTTTCAAGAAGCTGTTGGCTTCCTTTAATGAAATTTTTGACAATTATTAAGCAATTGGACAACCAATTTTCTCCTTCCTTATTTTAATTGATTTTTACTCATCATAATGAGCTATACGTCCCTCCTTCATTTCTCCTTATTTTTCATTATCTTTTCTGTCAATCATAATGCTACTCTATCACTAAGTTGGTTGTTAAATAGCAGCTAGCCATTTGTTCAAGGCTTGATGTCACTTGCCAGGGTTCACCATCCCAGAAATTCACAATTATCATGATCATGGATTCCACTTTTACAATTATCATGATCATGATCATGGATTCCTCTTGAGTAGCGTCAACCCCTCATCTGATCTGATATTGCAACAATCCCATGAAAGCCAGCCTACTACCCACAGGCCCACATGATCATGGATTCCACTTTTACATCAACAGCCTAAAATAAAAACAGTAAACTTTTGCAAAATCCTTTGAAAAGGGCTTACTACACTATAACCTTACAGTAAGAGGAACTTACTTAGGAGGAGGAAAAGGGAATCCATATATGGTATCTGTAACCAATCCAAGCGTAACAATAGTGGCAAGTTAACAAAAATAGGTTGAGTAAAACGTCAAAAAGGGCGAGGGTAAAAGTAAAACTCCAGAATCACTCAAGGAGAAAAGGAAAGTGCCAAAATTATAAAACAAACCTAAAGTTTGTCCTCCTCCAACCCCAAGCATGAAAAAGAGCACCTTTCTTTGAGCAATGCTAGCACAATCAATCCTTATTGATCTTCACTTTTTTGGTCTTTATTGTTCTACACTATAACCTTTTAGATGACTCTTCAAAATTCGTCCAGCTGCAAGGACAAATATAAAAGTCCAAGAAAACCATCATAAACCAAATGAGGAATTCCATTCAGTTTCATTCCATGACTAAAAGCCTTTGCCTGTGTTTACTTGTCTTTCTCTTTATGTAAATAGCCTTGCTATCTTTGTATCTGCATTAAGTGAAAATCAGCTAAAGGTAAAGCCAAACAAAAAGAGAAGGAAGAAAAATTCAAAATGATCATGTCTGAACATGTTTATTTTACATTACTTGGGTAATGTGCATTCTCAAGAACCTTTATGTGGTGGCATTGTATTGTCACCTACTCACCTAAGAACATGACAGAAATGCTAAACATGAATTGGCATAAATATTGCATTTGATACCAAGGAGGAATACATGAATTCAACCAATTTAAAGCCATGATAAGGCAGTTTCTGCTTTTATAAAAGTTCATTATTATGCGTGTGATTGCAACTAAGCCAAGATACGGCAAAACCACTTGCTGTACCCAGTGAAAATACATTAATTTCTAATACTTCATACATGTATGAGATTGCAAGCCACTGTTCATATCGTTCACCTGCCATGTCTCCAATGCTATATATATTTAACAACATGAAATTGAGAAACTATGCAAGTAAGAATGTCAAATTTGTTTTTTTTTTTTATTTAAAAATGTAAATTTTGTCAATTACTAATTAAGGTGATAAATTTTTTATTTTTTTATTTAAAAAGTAATTAGATAGTAATAATTACATGGCAAACACAAAGTTGGCATATTTACATAAAAAAAAAATGCAAAATTGGTATTTTTAAATAAAAAATGTTGAAAGTTTATAACCTTAATAAGAAACAAGTAAAATTTGCATCCTTAAATAGAAAAAATTGTAAACTTGACAACCTTATCACATTTTCTCCCATGAAACCTGAATGACATTCCCATTTCTCCTTCCTCATTTTGATTGGTTTCTATTCATCATAATGAGCTATTCATCTTGGCTGACTTGCAATTACACTTATGTATGAATTATTGGAAAGAATGAATTTTCAGTAGGTACAAAAATGTAGAAACTGGTTTTGCCATATCTTGGCTCTAAATTGGTCAAATTCATGTATTCCTCCTGGGTTTCGATTCACATTTTTACACCAATTCATGTCCAGCATGTTGTTGTCATGTTCTTAGGGGATTAGTGATAATGCAATGCTATAAGAACTAGTCTCCACCTAGGCTCTTGTGAATGCACAAACATGGCTTCACCCATATAGAGCAGTGAAACATACATGAATTAACAAGATCCCACATATAATAACTATTTTTTTATAACAAACCTTTCGCCTGAATTTTATTTTGCAAAATTGTAAGTCCCTACCATCAGCCACTATAACTATTTATCTTCTTTGATGCTTATTCCGCAACCACTGATCATCAATTGCTTTGTAACTATAATTGTTTTTCTCCTATAATGTGCTTAGTCTCCCTATAATGTCCTTTCAATCTTTTGGATTAGTAAAAAGAGACAAAGAAACCTCCCACCACATGTTTATTTTATCGAGTATTGTTGTTGCCTGCAGTCTACAGTCTTCTGACAGACAAATCTATGGAACCTTTGATTAAAAAGTTTGGGCACATATTGTCTTTACAATATCACAACTAAGATATCCAAATGGCAAGGCAACACATGTAAACAGGCAAAACATTTTAGTCATGAACTTGGAATGAAACTGAATGGAATTTATTCTCACATGTCTGTACAACAAAATGGTAGCAAAGCCATCTTTGCTCAAGTAAATGATGCATTGCTAAACGCTTAAAACAACAAATAATTCAAAAAATAATGACAAGTCGAAATCCAATTCCACGAGAAGCCATCCTGACATTGTAGTCATCAATTAATCTACCTCTTCCACTCACATTGCATTCCGTCTTGCTTCAAACATTATGCAAGCTGCAGACTGAAGGCAAAGATCGAGGTACCACCAACATCCACCTTTTAAATAATTTATAATCTATGGTTCCCTCGTCTGCTACATGCAGAACATTTCAAGGAAAACTAGAAAAGCCCTCAAACCTGATAGGATGATGTTCCATCATAATCAGCAATATTCTTTGACCGTTAAAGCAATCCTCGTAAGGCCATCCAAGCCAATATGTTTTTGAGATTGAAGAGAAGCCAAGCCAATGGATAGTGATCGGCATCTAACCTCCAAGGAAAACAATTCAGTCGAACACCATGCAAATAAAAGATCTCTCTTCAATGATGACTTGATATCGAAGCTCCACACTCCTGAACATATTGCTAATTGTTCCCTTCATCAGATTATTAGATAGTAAGAGCCAGAAGATATGTTAGTCTTCACTAGGCTGATTTACATCCATCCCTGTCTCAGATGGATCTCCACAATCAACTATTTCTCTTTGATACTCAAATGATGTGCACGAATCATCTTGAATATCATAATCATCTGCATGAGTTTTTTGCATCTTACCCAAAACTAGGAAGCCACTCTCATTTCCACTAGTGAGATGTTCAATGTGGGGTTCAGAGATTTCATCTATATCTCCCTCATCTTCCCCATCAGTTCTATCTCTGCATACAGCACCTGACAGATCTTCACAAGAATCCATCTCATCCTCATCCTGGATGCCTTCATGGCAATCTTCAATATGATTATCATTATGGTAGGCAGAAACAACTTGATCAGGTGGAGATTCAACTACTGAGTCGTCATCTTCTACAGCTGATTCATGTTCAGGTTTCTGCCACTCATCATCATCACTATCAATGTTGACAGGGTCAAATCGATTCTGTTTGGCACGTTTCCTGAGCACATAGACATTAAAATAATAGCTGACAAGGTCCTCCTTTGTTCGAGACAGGAAAAACCGAGGGAGATCGTCCCAAAAGTTCTTGCCCAATGACATAGGGTTGGCAAGCACAACCTCATGGAATTCTTGCTCTTCTTCTTGCGTCCATTTTTTCGCAACCTCCTCTCCCATGTCGTAGAAACCCAATTGCTCAAAAATATCAAGTCCAAGGTTCTCCTTAAGTTTCTCCCTAGCTTCTTCCACATGTTGTGCTGTGCATCTGACAGAACCCTGATCAAGGCACTGACAATCAAATTTGTTTCTCCAACCTTCACAAGAATAGTTTTGAGGAGCTTCTCTGTCAGGCATGGGAATGACACAAGTACCAATAAGGTCTGATTCTGATGATAGTGCAGTTTCAACTTGAGAGTCTAAAGTATCTAGATGATTTGAAGTGCTCTTCAAAACCCATTGATTCCATTCTGGAACATCAGCTTGATACTCTGATCCAATAGGAACTAGTCTCCGATGAGAATAATCAATAAGAGATGAATAGGGCTCATCACACTGAAGTAAAGCCCTTAAACCATGTCCAGGTGCAAAATACTCTGGAAACAGTGACAAATTAAGTGGTGTCTCTAAGTCAGCATCTGCTTCCATAATATTTCTGTTTACCCACAAAAAATGGGGAATGCAGCTGGAAGCATCAACTCCATTTTCATTGCATTTACTGAAGCTGTCCCCATCTTCACCTTTTCAAAAAGGCTCTAAGTCAGTTATACAAGCTGATTGGTTCAGTTTCACTGGATCAGTATGGTTATAAAACCTACAAATCTATGCCGATGTAACTAATAAACAGATGAAAGCAACAAGAAATGTAAATTAGTTTGTGGACTCAACCAGATTTGTGCACTAGATTTATAAGATGAATGCTATCTACAAATCCACATTTTATGCAAAATGAAATGGTGAAAATCATATATAGGCTTTGCTAGACAACATTTCACCAATGAAACAATAAAAAAAAATCCACTTGGTTTTCATTTTTGCCTCTGTGAATACATATAGTAATACGAATGCAGTCACCTAAGAAGCATGCATTTCTGTTGGTTAACATTTCAAAAGAATAACAATCACATTGCAATTAACAAAAAGTCTTCTTTATGATTTATCTGATTACATCATTTACAGAACAACAGATCTAAAAGCCCTGGGTTAAGATGCCTATGAACTATGATGTCACTGGAATCCGCATGCCATCCTAAAAGGAAAGTAGCATGCTCTTAAGTCTTAACTTAGTAAAGCACAGAAATAATACCGGAGATTAGGGAATTCTTGTGGCAATCATAAGGAATAAACCCATTGACAACTTGTGAAAGGTGATTGGTGCTCTCCAGTCTTTGGTTCTTACAAGCAACCTCCTGAGAATCCTCTTCAACATAGGGACGCTTGTGAATCATTTTGATCCTGCAAGTCCAAAGCAACTATATTTCAGAGTGAAAATTTCAGAACTTAATGCACTTAGATGCTTTAAAAATCTATTCTATGTACAAGTATCATAATGCAGCGAATCTAACCTCTACATAAAATAGATAACAGAAAAAGTAAGCTTCAAAGAGGAGGATAATTCCAGAAAAAGCTTACAAATGGATGAAGAATCGAGAAACACTAGTCCAAAAGGCACAAAAAAGAATCCATAAAGGCAGCATTGTATTTAGCAATAAAAACAAGACTGGTAAACAAATCAAAATCCTTAAAATCAGCATAGAATAGTAAAACAATTACAATACAAAAAAAAAAAAAGTGTGGAGGCTAACATTAACATGCATCATCCCATTCATTATAACAATATTAACAGAGAATGTAGGGAATCAAAAGTTGACTAAACTGAAAAACCAAAACATGAGCTTAAGATAAGCAACTGAACCATATACCTAATAAGGCATTAAAAGTGCAAATTTCAATTTTGTATGACTGAGATGCATGAGCTGGTTCTAACCTGAAAATAGCAGTCCAGAAAATTTGTTTACAGTTGAGGGAGCTGAGGATAGGTAGACTGATTCGAAAGCAATGAAAATAGTGGGGCGGGAATTACAGAATGATTTAGAAGGAAAAACGGAAAGGAAAAAGCAACAGAAGAACCTTGTGTATGAAAAGTAACACCAATAAATTTCAACGATATTCAAAAAGAATCCACGAAATTCAACGGCACTGACAGAGCCGAATCAAAAGAAAAAGTACAAAAATTCAAACAACCCAGATGAAATTCAATCAAGAAAAGTGATATATAGCCTTTAATTTAATCAGATCAGAGGAAAATGTTTACGAAAATCGAATAAGTATCAGGAATTCCCAAAACCCTAACCCTAGAACCGAATTCGGGCACGGCGAAGGATGATGTTGGGATCAATCGATAAAGGAGAGAAAGAATCGAAGGAAGAAAGAATCGAATTGAAGAAAACGAGCAGAGAAGCGAAGGATATTGGGTTTAGAAGAGGGGGGTATCGATGATTCGAAGCGGATTGGGGGAAGCAAAGGGGAAGGTGTCTTATAGAGTCTCAGAGCAGGTGATCTAAGCCGGCTGACGCGAAAATTCAAGTTACTAAAACAGGCAAGAATCTGCGCGAAAATTACAGGTGATGCCACTTTGGGATTCTGGTCTGGGCTTGCGATCTAGACATGTCCGGTGAAGGTGATGTAATGTAAGAAGAATTTTGTTTTGCGTCACGTGCAACATCTGTTTTTACACTAACTGGCTACCGACCTACCCCTCCTCACAAATTTGACCAGTTCCACGCTCTCCTGTTTGTATATTTTCATTATAGGGATAATTATGTATATATATTTTATTTCGTTTATGAAAGATAATTATTTTTTATTTTTTTATCTCATCTTATTTATATATCATATGATTTGAATTTAAAATTTTTTATTTTTAACAAAAAAAATTATCATTAACTAATTAGATCGTTTACTTTTATATTATGTTTAATATAATTTTTATATATTATTAAATAATTAAATATATTTAATATTATAAATTTTATATATAAAAAATTTTAATTATTTAAATAACATATTAAATTATATTAAAAAATAATAATAAAAGTATCTCAAAACCACTGTTTTATTTTTATTTTGGCCCGCCACTTTTTTTTTTTAACCTTTTAGCCCTAGATTAAAAAAATTGAATTTTTCTAATTCAATATTCTAAAAAGCACAGATGCAATTAATGCATTGTTAAATCATATAAAAAATAAAAAGTTAATTTTAATTTTAACATCAATATCACTTTTATTAATTTGACTAAATAGTTTCCTGAATTAAAATTAAATTTTATTTTTAGGTAAATTAATGACTAAATAATATTTAGCCTAGAAATTAATTACTCACTATACACTTTACAAATAGCTAAACAGTATTTAGCTTGGGGATAATCTAAATCTTATTACTTTAATCCTTGATACTCAATACTTGATGTTCATCCACATCCACATTACACTCCTGATCACGTTGGAAAATCAAAGACATTAGAGGAGATCATTTTTTGGGTACATGAGGAGAAGAATTTATTTTAAAGAAGTAATGAGGTTTCATTATTCTAATATAAAGAATAAAGATGACATATAATTTAAATTTTCTAACAAAAACAAGTAACAGATTTGGTGATATCTGTTGAGTAGTTTGCAAATGTTAAGGTCCCACATCAAGAAAATATAGGAAGTTAAAGGAATTTATAAAGACTTATTTGTTATCAACAAATAGATAAATAAAGTGAAATCCAAGATAAATTGGACCTTGCCCTTTATATATAGTCAAAGATGGGCACTTGGGCACTTCCAAAATATTTATTTTTTATTTTCGGATTTTTAATCTGAAAAGACATCTCTGAAAAATCAGATAACCTTTGGAAGTCTAAAGGTACCTCTATAAAATAGTATCTTTCTGGAGAGATACATCCCTACAAGTAGTAGCTTTTCAATCAATATAAATTCCTATGCAAAGTAAAGTTCTACATCTAGTTTTTGAGAGAGTTTGAGTTCTGTTGTATCATGGAGGATTTTTGAATCCTTAAGGAGAGTGAGATCAGGCCTCAGAACTATCTATTTTTTCATTCTGATAATCCTTATCTTCAACAATATCATCAATACAACAATGCTGGCAAAACAGAGAGCCTCTTACTGTGACCATGATGCTAACTCCGATTATCCTTTAACGAGTACGGGAAAGCAAGAAGCAACATGATCCCATAAGAAAAAAATAGCAAAGAATAAAATCAACGGCCTCATCAGGCTGTGACGCCAAGACCCGCAATACAAACCATCGAACCAGTGTGTCACATTTATGCTACAGCAGACATGTCCTTGAGCCATGCATCGAGTGGCTTACCAATTGAGTAGGGGATGAAGAACCCGTGTGGTCCAAGTAGTCACTTAATCATTGATTAAAAAACATCTTATCTTAAGTGTGAAGTTCAATCTCCATCTGTTTCCGCATTCCCTCGTTGTGGCTGTGGCCATTACTGTAAAAAAGGCAGTCAGTGGATTGCATCTTTATCCAAATTCAATATCTCTCATTAACAATTCTAACCTTACTAATCTCTAACCATTGTCCTTGTTAAAAAAAAAAAAAAAAAATAATTATAATAACTAATAATTATTAAAAAAAAAGTACAGGATGAAACCAATCCCCTTGCGTGTCCACATTCACAATGTTCCTTCCACCAGAAACAAAAAGCTGGGCTAACAAGCCCTTAACTGAACAGCTGCGTTTATAAGGTAGGACTGCAGCCCGTAGGAATAAATTGACCCATTGGGCTAACAAGCCCTTAACTGAGAATTTAAGACCCATTACTGGAAAGTCCAAAAAAGAAATCCGAGGCCCAAAAGAAAAATAGGGAAACAACAGAAACTTCGGGAGAAATTAGGGGTATTTCCGTAATATTACTCGATTTTTTCGGCATAACGGATGTTAATAAAATCAGCCACCCTGATTTTTCTGTTACCTTAATCCAACGGCCAAAACACAAGCGGAAAAAAAAATGAAAAATTCAAATTAATAATCCAACACCGCAGGAAAACTAGCCGTTACATAGAGCGTCTAAACCCTCAAGGCCTCAACGTCCCTTTTTTTCTCTGCTCTTCCCCAAACTAATAATCTAACTTCTGAACTTTTTTTTTTTCATTTGATCAATCAAAAAAACAAAACCCTCAAATCAGTTTCTTTTTTCTGAGTGATTTTTCCGATGGAGGTTGCCAGGAACTCGAAAATGGGGACTCCGGTGAAAGATTCTCATGGGTCTGAGTCTAGGATGCGGAAAATTTCCAGATCATCTGAGAATTCGAACCCCAATGTATCCAATTTAAGTCCTAGCCTGAAATCATCGAAATCGCCGTTAACCAAATCAGGGAAATCTACGAAATCTGTATCCAAGATTCAGGGTACAGACACTGCTCTGAATCCAGTTCCCTTTTCGCTGAGAAACAAGATTAGGGAGAGGAAGTTCGTGGTAGCGAAGAAGAATTCGAAGAAAGAGAAATCGGAGACGAATACAGTAGTCGATTGCAAGTGCAGGGAGAGATTCGGAGGGAATGTCAAGAAGTGTGTTTGCGTTGCGTATGAGACTTTGAGGGCATCACAGGAGGAGTTCTTCAAGAACCGGCCTGCTCTCGAAGAGGATGGTGGATTAAATGATGCGGAGTCTGTGGACAGAGCTGAGATTGGTGTTGAAGAAGAGGCAGAGAAGGGCGTTTCGATTCATAATCTTGAGATTCAATGTGACTATGGATCGGATAAAGAGATCGAGAACTCGAGCCAAAAGGATAGTTCTATTATCATCAAGAGAAGGAGGGACAGGGTGCTAGAGGAAGCAAGGAATAGTGTGCCGGAGTTTGGGAAAGTGATGCACTTGGTTCAGGCGTTCGAGAAGATTCTGTCAATACCGAATTCAAAGGAATCGGAAAAGAATGATGAGAAGGCGGCGGAAGAGAATCAGATCGATACCAAGAAGAAGCCAATCAAATGGGCATTACCTGGTCTGCAGCCACCAACCGAGACACGGTTCTCATCTTCTTCACTATGTCCATCAGATTTGGTGTTAACGGCAGAGAACCTCGGTTTGGATTCTCATTTCCCAGTGTCCTCTTCATGGGATAGCAACCATGGAAGGTTAGTGCTGCCATTGTTTTGATCATATTGATTCAAATTTCCACACAATATATTCACTCTCTTTGAGTTTTGCAGCATCTGCAGCAGGACTTCCAATGGTGGCCGCAGAAGCAGAAGGAATGTATGTTTTCTATTCAATTCTACTTCTTCATTTCATGGTTTCTGCCTTAGATAGTATTTGGAAAGGAGTAGTTTTTATGTGTTCTTCATTTTTTATGACATTTTTTTTTTTTGTATTTATGCTTGAAATTTAGAGCTCTGACTCTTGCGGGACAATGGGTGGAAGGAGATGGAAAAAGAAGCCGCTTAAAATCACTAGCCAAAAACCATTTAAGTTAAGAACAGAGGTACAAATTTATTGTTTGACATTAGTGTTGGTGGACTATAATCATCTGACCCTTGTACTGATATTGGTTTTATTTGTTTTGACAATAGCAAAGAGGAAAAATGAAGGAGGAAGAATTTGTGAAGAAGATGCATGAAGTGATGATGGAAGAAGAAAAGCAACGGATTCCAATAGCACAAGGTCTCCCATGGACAACGGATGAACCAGAGGTGAGGCTATATTTCACTAATAATTAAACTGAAAAATAAGAGTTTCATAGGGTTCTACCGTTACTTAGACTCAATTCTTCATTTGTGCTTGTGTTACAGATCCTGATTAAACCTCCTGCGAAAGAAAACACGAGACCGATTGACCTGAAGCTTCACACTGATCTGCGTGCAGTTGAGCGCGCTGAGTTTGATCATCAGGTGTTTTTTCTAACTCATCTCACATTTGGAAAGCTAGAATTCTGATTTGTTATGCGGTCATTGTGATATGTAAGATGTTTGGTGCTCACTACTATTAGTTGGTTTAACCAAGAGACATAATTACCACCACTCTGAAAATCGAAGTTCTTCTTTATGCTTGGCGGTGTGTGTAGCTGGCTGATCTTGTTTACGCAGCTTGGTTTTGTCTAGATTAGGAGCAACAATCATTACTGTTTTTGAAGAGGTGAATGAAATTGTTTATGTGTTCCTTTGTGTGGTGATGTGATACTGATATCAGGTAGCTGAGAAGATGTGCCTTATAGAGCAGTACAAGATGGAAAGAGAGAGGCAGCAGAAGGTAAATTTGATGAAAATGATTAAATCTCAAGGTGATAATGCCAGTTATTTTTTGTTTAGCTCATTTATTTAACATTGATCTTTTGGTCTTACAGTTAGCAGAAGAAGAAGAAATAAAAAGGCTAAGAAAGGAACTGGTTCCCAAGGCTCAGCCAATGCCATACTTTGACAGGCCCTTCATTCCCAGAAGGTAAAGATCCAACACCGTCCACTTAGAACACCCTTCTGAATATTCCCAAGTTTTCAGCACTTAGAGATCATTTTCCCATTTAATTTTGCTGTCTCTTAGGTCTACGAAGCATCCCACCATTCCTAGAGAACCAAAGTTCCACATTCCACAAAATAAGAAGATTAAGTGCTGCCTTTCGTGGAATGATGTTAGTTCCTATGCTTTCCAACATCAAGGCAACGAAGCAAGACAAGCACATAATTCTTAGGGCTATTGTGATCTTGTCCTTTTATTAGTTACCAAATAACGTGATATTGTTTATCCTGGTCTTCTTCTTCTTCTTCTTCTTCTTCTTCTTTGTTTTCTTTCATTGAAATTCTTCCGTGGATTTGTAAATGAGCAACCACTTTGGTTGCAATTTTGCCTAATATAATGCAATTAGTTGGTAAACGATGGATGGTTTTGTCTGTCTGATCATCTGCAAGGGGAATACCCTATCTTCATCAGAGTGCAAGACTGCGAGATATTGAATAACCTTTGTGTTGTTCCATCGAATGGATTGCTTCTTTATTCAAGGGAATATCATGGGCAAAAATACATATCTCAACCTGTTTGACAGATTGAGAATGCAAATCGATCTAATATAGTGCTACCCCTGTGGCATCTGTAAATTGCCAATTCATTCATGAATCAGCAAAAGCCACATTCCAAGGCGGGTAAAACAGAGGCCAAAATTACAATTGTGTCAAAAAAATACCTCACTGTGAATCCTATTACATCTTGCAGGCCAATTAAATTTTCTCAATATAACAAGATCTTGACCACTTTAACCAAGAAAATTGGGCAATAATAATACTAATCTCAAGAAACATGATAGATAGGAGCAAAACTCAAAACAATGAATACCAAAATTTTTCTTCATGTCCCATCAATTGAGCAGATGGAGATGTTATAGTTTATCACAAATAGTATAAACAAGGGAGAAAATAAAAGCAGTAGCACACTGGCATCGCTAAATATCAAGACTGATAGACTGATCAGGGAGCAACAACAATCCTTCCAGCAACTTGGTCCAGATCCCTTTGTCCACTAGAGGTGATTCTTCTTCCCCTGATAAACAAAGGCGAATTGTAAGAGTGGCATCAGTATACCACGGAAGAAGCATAATAAAACATGCCAGAAAACCAAAGAGGCATGTTGGAATTACTAGCAGAAATGTAGGATCCTATGTTCAAACTCCCACCCTAGTGAGACTGAATATCAGTAGATGAAAGGCAATAAAAGACATTGGAAACAGAGCTCACCCCTTTCCATCAACTGTAGCAACAATGTTCATATTCTCCAACTGTTGAAGAATATGGCGTGCAATAGCACCACTGCTCTTGCAGAAATGGGGTGGACGGCTACCATTTCTCTTGCTTCCACCATAAATTCTCCTAAAGGCACCAACACCAAGACCGCCCCTCAAGTAGATCTTCCTTGCCATGGAGGCTGCATTCAATATAAACAAGAAATATAACAAGTAATAAGCACAACCATCAAAATATAGACCTGAGGGTAGACAAAGCTACATATCATCTAGGGCATTTCCATCTTTATTTTTTTTCCTGGTTGAATAGGATGAGAAGTGGAGAGAAAAGATAAACATACCAGCTCTGACATAGTACCAGTCAGGGTCATAAGGAGCAAGCTCCTTGAATCGAGCAGTTTTCACAATATCAGTCCAGGGAGGGAGCTCGATCTGTTTACAAACACAAGAGAAATGATATTAGGAAAGCACCACGCATGCCCCATGCTCAATAGGCATCATATAGATCCATCCATCCCTAATGAATAATTATGAAACATAGCACAGAAGAGTCCATACTTACAAACTTTTTGAACACACCCCCAAACCAAGACCAACCCATCTTCCTCTCCAAAATTAAAGCTTTTCTTTCAGGATTATGATTTATAATTTGTAAACTCTTAAGAGAAAAGAGAGCAGCAATGCTGAATGCCAACTAAATTCCAGAAAGTGCCAATGCCACTAGTGAACCATAGAGCATACTAAATTTTCTTAATTCAATAAAAAAATCCTATATCCCCAAAATTTTACAGCATCAACATGATCTAAACTTCAGCGCATCATTTTCCATGAAATGTCAAGATGCAACAAACAGGAGGAATAACAATTAATCAAGTGATTTTCAAGCAGCATGAAGTTCAGCCAACGATATCTAATACCGAACAAGAAGCACCAAGTTCCTAATCAAAAACCCAAAAACAGAAAAAGCTACTATTTCTCTAAGAAAAAAAAACCAAAAGAACCAGATTTTCTTCCCGTCTCCCTTATTTTCTAATGTATTACCAGGAACGAAACAGAACCCGAGCAATCAAAAAGTACCTTTCCAGATCGCTTGAGATGAGCTGCATAAGCCTTCACAAACTCGTGAGGTGAAACATCCTTAACAGTCCTAGCGGTCGCCATTCTCGTAATGCAAAGAACACAGGAAAACACAAGAAGTGATGCAAAAGCGCAGCTCCCTCGTCCTTCTGTGTTCTGCCGCCGTCGTCCTTGTTGAATTTATATGCAGAAGCCCTAGGGTTCTGGCTTTTGCTTGGACCTATCCAATATTAGTTCTTGCTGGGTCCATAACCCAACAAACTTTGGGCTTTTTTATAGGTTATAGTTCTACCGCTCTACTTCTCTTTGGACTTTTGGTGGGATCCATATACAATGTCAGATTCTTATTGTGCCCAAGGCCCCAATGAGGATAATCCTTAAGGTAGC
Source organism: Rubroshorea leprosula (assembly GCA_020521535.1). Taxonomy (NCBI): domain Eukaryota; kingdom Viridiplantae; phylum Streptophyta; class Magnoliopsida; order Malvales; family Dipterocarpaceae; genus Rubroshorea; species Rubroshorea leprosula. The sequence continues at coordinate 1,630,914 of BPVZ01000029.1, read as the reverse complement.
CCTTAAACTTATTTCATTTTCTCAACCTAATTTAATAAGTTATTTTTTAGCCAATAAAGCCTTTATCTTATTTGATCTAAGTTAGATCATCTAACCAATTAAGAAAAAAGCTAATGGAAAAAGTCATAAGGTTAAAAAATGCTTATTTAGAACATCGTTGCGTCAAGCTGTAACGTAGATTAAAGAAGTTGACTAATTAGAGTCTTAATGGCAATATATGATAGTCAAGTGACATTGGAACTATATTTTGGGCTTAATTGACCCAAAAATAAGTTTGAGGGAACCATTGAAAGAACATATTAAGTTTGTACGCTAGTTTATGGTTATTCCTTTTTTCATTAATTCGACTTCTATAGTATTATTTTGCAATCCATTCTATACATATTGCAAAATGATTTAAGGAAAATGCTATTGGAATAATCATTTTGTCTTATTTTTTTATACAATTTGATATGTCATTAAAATAATTGATTTTTTTTAATTTATATAGAACTCGTGATATCAAATGTATTTATTCAGTTAATAATATATAAAAATTGTATAAAAACGTGGGACAAAAATTTGGTTCCTATAGCACCGCCCATGATTTAGCATATTGAAGGGTGAGACCATAACACTAAAAGATCCACTCATAAATGATTAAATGATTGTGTATAAATTGCAATATGCACAAGAGGAAGGGATCACACTCACTTTTGTGAATTGTCTTCCACGTGCCTTTCCAAACAAAGGGAAGTTTGCGCTTGCAAATTACAACGTTGTTGAACGACGCCGTTTATTTAGTATAAAAGTAAAACATCCTCGGTTCTCAGTTCCTATCTTTCTTCTCCATCGCACTTTCAAACCCTAGACTCGACTGAGGCAGATTCAGTCGCCGGCTATCATTCAATCATGGCGATCAAACATCTATTCGCCTTAGCCCGTCGGTCGCGCAAGTCCAATGCCTCTGCTCTTTCTTCATTCCGCTCGTCATCATCAGTCGCCGCCTCTGTCGACGCTCCACCTCCCTCCCCTCCGCCGTCAACGGCCATGATCTACGACAGTTTGGCAGAATCAGTCAAGGCCAAGATCAAGAAGCTTGAAAAACCAGATTCGCGTTTCCTCAAATACGGGTCTCCCCACCCGACTCTTGCGTCTCACACTCATATTCTTGCCTCGCCTGAGACCCGTGTGACTACACTTCCCAACGGCCTCCGTGTTGCTACTGAATCATCCCTCGCCGCCCGCACTGCTACAGTTGGTGTCTGGATCGACGCGGGATCTCGATTTGAGACCGATGAGACTAATGGGACTGCGCATTTCTTGGAACATATGATTTTCAAGGGGACTGATAAGCGGACCGCTAAGGAGCTGGAGGAGGAGATCGAGAACATGGGGGGCCATTTGAATGCCTACACATCCAGGGAGCAGACCACCTATTACGCCAAGGTCTTGGACAAGGATGTCTTTAAAGCTTTGGATATTTTGGCTGACATTTTGCAGAACTCAAACTTCGACGAGAGAAGAATTAGCAGAGAGCGTGATGTGATTTTGCGCGAAATGGAAGAGGTAACTGGAATTATGTTGTTTGAGTTTTTTATGTTATAGTATCACACAAAAATGTTATGTTGTTATTCGAGGGAGTGAAATTTTTTGGTTGGTTCACTGCATAATTCTTTGTCTTTAGCTAAAGATTTGTGATTTAGGAGAAAAAGGTTGTAGCTTTACTCATATCAAGGAAGAAGTAATTACTAGTAAAGAGTGGTTGTTTGTGTGGTTGGTTTTAGTTTTTTGAAAAGGAACGTGGGTTTTCTTGCTAAAATCCTAATATAGGATATTTGTTGGTTTTAGATGTATAAAAAATGTGAACTTTTATTTTTTGGAGAAGATATGCCAGTTTCAGTTCAACAGCAAGTTCTCTTCAGATCTTGTTTGTTGGCTGGTAACCAACAGAGATGTCTGTATTTAATAACTCTTCTATGAGGTGCCTTATTGTTCCTCAATTCATGCTATCTTGCTTGTTTCTAATAAGAAGCTATTATCTTGTTGAATTTCTGTAGGTTGAAGGTCAAACTGAGGAGGTTATTTTTGACCATTTGCATGCAACTGCTTTCCAACACACTCCTCTTGGGAGAACTATTCTTGGACCTGCTCAGAATATCAAGACAATCAGCAAAGCACATCTTCAGAACTACATCCAGACTCACTATACAGCTCCAAGAATGGTATATTTTTCACTTCTTTACCTCCTGTCTGATTAAGTTCTGAAAGTGAAAACTGATGACTCTGTTCTTCTCGTTGCATATCATCCAAAATGCATGAAGTGGCAAAAGTTGATTTTCTAAGTTCTTATAAAATGCTTTATCCTGAAACCTCTTTCAGGTAATTGCTGCTTCTGGAGCTGTTAAGCACGAGGAAATTGTCGAACAAGTGAAGAAGTTGTTTGCTAAGTTATCAGCTGATCCAACCACAGCTTCTCAGTTAGTTGCAAATGAACCAGCTGCTTTTACTGGTTCTGAGGTGGGGAATCTCAACATCAACAAATTTAAGTTCTATCTCCTAAGTTTTTGTTTTCCTATTTGCAGACCTTCTAAGATGTAATTCTTTTCTGCTACTGTTGTGAAATATCAGATTAGGATGATTGATGATGATATTCCTCTGGCACAATTTGCTGTTGCTTTTGAAGGAGCATCTTGGACAGATCCAGATTCCATTGCTTTGATGGTCATGCAGGCAATGCTGGGTTCATGGAACAAGAATGTCATAGGTGGAAAGCACATGGGGTGAGCCTCTTCTCTCTTTCAAATCTGTTTATATGATCTAATTTTAAACTGAGTTACTGAGGTACTTCAGTATTCATTTTTGGGGTCCTTTGTTGCACACATGTATTGATTAGTTTTGAAAAATAACGTGAACAGCTCTGAGCTGGGACAAAGAGTTGCCATTAATGAAATAGCAGAAAGCATGATGGCATTCAACACCAACTACAAGGACACTGGTCTCTTTGGTGTCTATGCTGTTGCCAAGGTGAGGCTGCTGTGTAGAGTTAACATTCTTTGTTTTATTGTCAATTTGGAGCATTCCCATATTATTTTGCCATTTTTCTTGTAATTTTCTATATGATCTGAAAAAGAAAAAATGAAGTTGAAATTTCTCCATATGTGAATTTACTTCCCCAGAGGTTATAAATTGTAAGTTATAAATGCATGTGCTAGCAGGCTTTTATTTTCTGTGCAGCATTTAAATTTGTATGTTCTGTTTACAGCCTGATTGTCTAGATGATTTGACCTATGCTATTATGTATGAGACAACCAAGTTAGCCTATCGAGTTTCAGAAGATGATGTCACTCGTGCTCGTAATCAGGTGACCACCATTACTGCTTAGTTCTCACCTCTCATAATCGATATCTGCTGATTCTTATGGTTATATCTATGTGGGACATCTAATCTTAAGGATGAATAAAAGATGCAAAACAAAGCATGTTGCTAACATGTGATTATGGTGCTTGGCATTACAATTTTATCCTAAAATGATACATAATACATTGCTGGGTTCCTGAATCTAAGATGCCACGACATGGGCAATTGCATAGTTTGGTTTTGAAGAATTTATTCCTTATGTTGTACAAGTTTGTTAAATGGTGATATTCTGCAATTTTTGAGAAAAGCCTGTTGTATTTTGGTTCATGAAAATGGATTCTAATAATGCCAATCTTTTGTCTGTTGGGATGGGATCATATGATAATTGGAACAACTTTTAACCTTATTTGGTCACGGCCACACAAGTGTAGTTCTAACATAAATTTTACGTATGTCTTATGGAAGACTGTTTGCATGACATACCTCAATAACTCATACTTTGTTTTGTTGCAGTTGAAATCTTCCTTGATGCTTCACATAGATGGAACTAGTCCTGTAGCTGAAGATATTGGACGCCAGGTACAAATTTGATTATAGCATCAAATTTATGGTCTAGAATTGGCTCTAAGGTTTGGTGGGAGTAGCAAATGGGTAATCTTTTAAAATTTTTTTTTTTTGTTCTTTCTTTCTTTGGGTCTACTGTTTGGTAGTTTTTAGACTGTCTTGAGTTGCATAGAGTGGACCCAGGATTGTAGTTGAGCAAAAGTAGCTAGTCATGATTTTTGTAGGCTGTCAGTACCGTTCAATTTCTTATTTGTCCCTTTTTGCCTCTGCTTGCAGCTACTTACATATGGTCGGCGAATCCCGTTTTCTGAATTATTTGCAAGGATTGATGCTGTTGATGCAAGCACTGTTAAACGTGTTGCTAACCGATTTATCTATGACAGGGTAAGAATTGCTATCTGACCCAATATTTCTCATCCATTCATCCATTTCTTTGATTGTAAAAGGAATCAAACAAATTTGTGAGGGATGAGAACTAATGTCTGAGCTCCTCTCTAATGTTTCATCATTGTAGGATATTGCAATAGCCGGCATGGGGCCTATCCAAGGTTTGCCGGACTACAACTGGTTCAGACGCAGAACCTACTGGAACCGATACTAGATTACCCTACTTATTATGTTTTAATTTTGGATCATCATTTTCCTTGGCAACCACAAACAGTTTGTTGCTTTTTTACGCAATCCAGGCTCCCTGGTTGGAGACACCTCAGGATGGTATTTTTATTCATTGTTTAGAGGTCCCTGTTCTTGTAACTTAACAATAAGCATCCTGTCTTCCTGTTAATTCGGCTGACATTCCCTGAGTAATTCCTTGCAAAACAAAGCAAATTGTGTCTTTTAGCTGTATATTTCAACTTAATTTGCATTTCATTTTGAGCCTAAAATTTTGGTCCCATTTGTGGGGGCTCAACTGCTTTGTCGCCAGCCCATACACCACTTGGACGAGAGAAGAACATCAATATAAGGAACACCTGTTAACTGTTAACCTGTCCCCTCTATCTTTCACGTATTTTTAATTGGGAATTTTTTAATTTATACTTTACATTAATCATGGTTTTTTAATTAATTTTATATAAATTTTTATATTAAATTTAATTAAAATAAAATAAAATATTTTCTTAAGACACAAGTTAAATAAATTATTTTAATTTTTGTGATAAAAAGTTTTGATTTGTATTAAGACCAAATATAGCATGCAAAAAATCAGGAAAAGAAACTAAAGCAGGTTATTTCTTACACTAGTTTTTATGGGGAAAAAAAAACCATTAACTTTCTCTAAGATAAATGAACTATTATTATAAATGTTTTTTTTTTATTTTAATTATACAATGAGAGATAATCATCTCTCATATTTTATCTCATTTCACCCACATAGGATAAGATTCGAATTTAAAATCTTTTACTTTTAACGAAAAAAAATAATTACTAAACTATTTAGGTCGTTATTTATGTTTCTTTTTAATAAAAAATAATATCTAATTTAAATTGTATACTTAAAAAATGATTTAAATTATTAAATACAAACATAATAATTTTTATTATTTGAAGCAATCCTCGTATTTAATAACTCATATTTTACAAATAGAAAAAATTCTTCTTTTTTTTTTTTTTTCTAGTATACCGACGAAATAAAACGGTAAAACCCTAAAATTGCACAATAATGAAAATAAAATTGAATTTCTTAACTGAACAGATTGCTGAACTGAACCTGCCAAATTTCCCTCTCTTTTTCGTTGTTTCCATCTATAAAAGCATCGATAGAGTGGGTACGAATAGAGACCGCCGCGACCTTCGTAAGTATCGACTCACATTGTTTGCTTCTCTCTACTTCCACTCCAAATCTTTCTTTCTTCTTTCTCCTCCTCCTCCTCCTCCTCCTCCTCTGGTTTCTCTCCCCATTTCTACGAATTCATCACCCCTTTTTTGTACTTTTTGTTTTCTTGTTTCAGCTATTTATATAGAGAGAGTAGGGCTCGTTTTGGGTTCAAGAATTCCAGGAGGAAAATGGGTTCAATCTCCGTTCCCTGCCCCAAAGTTGCTTCGCTTGTTCGAGTTGGATCTAGTGGGCAACCTTCAAAGAACCACCAAAATCGTTTGGTATTCGGATCCTCGCACCGTCAATCCGCATTGTCCCTTTCCCGGGTCAGTCTGGTGCTTTCTTCAACTTTTCTCGCTTCATTTGAATCTTCTGCTTCTGAAACAAACTGGGATTTGGGTTAATTACCTTCAGATTTTTGTTTCATGGTTGTGCTTGAGCTATTGGTATAAGGGTCTAATTTTTGGGATTTGTTCTCTTGGTGATATGCGTTGCTTTTATGCTCTATCTAAGGTCAGATGGATTTACTTTGTTGGGATTGTCTCTGATTCAACCTTAACTGTGATCTCAAGCGTATTTATTTTTCTGAAAAGTTTGTTGTGCCCTTATTTTCGCGGGGTGGAATAGCAGTTGCACTGTTTCAATTGTCTAGACTCGATAAATATAGCTTAATTGCGCTCTACTTTGCAGTAACAAGTTAAAGTTTTGAATGAATGCCAATGGAGTATAATGGTCATGGGACCATCTCTCATGATCTCTATGTGCTTTGTTGTGCCATGGATTTGCAGGTGACAAGGACAAGATATTTTAACGTAAAAAGTTCATTATTTGTGAAATCATTGATGAATACTGATGTCCTTCTCTTCATGAGTAAAAAACTATAAATTAGATTCCATAATGAAAATTGAAAAGTAGTCATGGTAAATTATTTTGATTTTATGCTGTCTACTGATATAACTGTCTTTTCTGCAGTGGTCAAGGAGGCAGGAAGCTGCCGTGTGCAAGGTGCGTACACTGCTGAATGAGATTCTACTATTAACAACAAAGTTTAAATTTATCATATTTACTTGTGGTTTTGTAAATTAATAATAAATGGACCTTTTTTACCCTAGGTTGCTGTAGGGAAATCTTCAAAACCTGCACCATTAGTTGACACTAGCTCTAAAGATGTATTGTCAAAGGGTAAAGATGAGCCTGGAGAGAAAAACACTCTAGATCCATCATCCATTTCGGAATTTATGACCCAAGTATCAGACCTTGTCAAGTAAGCAAAGAATCTCTGAGTTCTAAGAACATATGTACACATCTATTCTTGATAATATGCATCCATTTTGTCATCGGTGCTGATGCATCTTTAATCAGCAGACTTGTTGATTCGAAAGATATTGTGGAGCTGCAACTAAAGCAGTTGGACTCCGAGATTGTAATAAGAAAGAAGGAAGCTTTGCAGCCAGTGGCACCATCACCACCTTCAATTTTCACAACGCCACAACCCATGCCTCATTTAATGTTTCCCACTCCAGTCCCTGCAGCTCCTGCTCCTGCTCCTGCTCCCACTCCCACTCCCACTCCTGCAAACCGGGCCCTTCCAGCACCAGCTTCAGCATCCTCGTCTCCTGCAAGTACAACCAAATCATCTCATCCACCACTCAAAAGCCCCATGGCTGGAATCTTCTACCGATCTCCTGCACCAGGTGAACCACCATTTGTCAAGGCAAGTTCTTTTGTCCTTATGTTAGTAACTCACAGGGATTGTGAAACCAGGAGAGAAAAGTGTGTATATATTTCAGTAAGCTTATCTTTTCTTTCATAATTTTCAACTAAAATAATGTTTCCACTTTCCTCTAATGCTCTGCAGGTGGGAGATAAAGTCCAGAAAGGTCAAGTTCTCTGCATTATTGAGGCTATGAAACTGATGAATGAAATTGAGGTATGCATCCTCTTTTTTCTCTGTTCATGTAGTGCCTTTATTGAAATTGAAAATAATATATGAAAACATACAGCGGATTCCTATTTCTTCGTTTTTATTCAAAATTCTGTTACTGTTCATTTGTCTTCTCTGTGGGGTTTCAAATGCTGAAGTTTGGTTATTACTTAAATGATTTGCTTTTGGTTTTGCAGGCTGATAAGTCTGGAACCATAGCTGAGATATTGTTAGAGGACGGGAAACCAGTTAGTGCCGATACGGTAATACTCCCTCCCTTTGTCTCTTCGTTACCTTTGCCCGTCTACATTTGTCTTAATCATCTATGTTGCCGAATGCAGCCTCTTTTCGTTATCGCACAATGAAACAACTTCGTGAACAATATGCAAGCCCTGTGGCAGTCATTGTTCTGGAATCCACGTCTGGCAGCCATATATTTTGGTTCGGTTTGATTCAGTTGATGGTTAAAAAATCATAGCGTCTGCCCTCTCTTGTTGGATAAGCATTGTAAAATCTTAATTCATTTTTCTTTGTTTTCAGCGATGCACCATATTTAAGAAAAACACAATAAGGTTTTTCAGCTTTCAATTTGCAAATTCAAAATCATTGTTCTGCTATACGCTGGTGAATAGAATGGTGCATTTCAGCTAAGGTTGATTTATTCAGTAAAACCCTACGAATATGAAACAAATATAATAAAAACTCAAATATGGGAGTTAGCCCCTCTAGAAAAGGAAAAAAAAAAAGGCGGGGGGGGGGTGGGGGGGTGGAATAAAGTGGTAAACTCCAAATAAAACAAGAGAACAAAATGATGTTCACTATGAAACCAGAACGAAAGAAATATATTACACTGGCTTTTTCCTCAACAATCTAACTAGTTTGCACCAGTGTTACAACAAATCATTTGCCTCTCCGGCATCAAATCTTAAGATTGGGAGTGGTTGGCTTTTGATGGAAACAAAGAATGAAGATTGATTGTATAGACAAGCAAAATTACAAAAAGGAAACAGAACAAGGAAGCACTCCATCCTACCGGTGCCAGGAATAACACTGGACGCCAGAAAAATGCTTTCTTCTGCTTCCAGAATTCTATCTTTTTTGCTCTTATAGTATCCTATTCCTATTCTTTTCCATTGACATAATGTACATGTTAGCCTAAATGTCAAAATATTTACAACTACCACCGTTGTCTACCCCCTCTACTGTTGTTACCTTTCCTGCCGCCATAGCTTAACCTCCGAGCTACTGCCCACTCATCGTCATCGCCATCTTCATCATCTACACGACCTTTCGCCCCTCTTCGGGGAGCAGGGCGCTTCCTTTTGATGTTCGCAGTGTATGTTGAGTAATCAACAGTATCTTCCTTTAAAGCATTCTTAAATTCCTGTGCAATAATGGAGCAAGTGAGTGACGGCTGAAATAGTTAAGCAAGAAAGTGAAAGAAAAAAAAATTTTTAATGCCTCATCTCCATTTCTGCTAGTGAAGATTCTTTTGTTTAAAACAATGTTAACAATACCTGATATCTCTGCACCAAATCTTGATAAGTGGACGGTAGACTAGTGTGTGTTTCACTAATGTCAAAGGGAATGTTCTGCCTTGAGAGAACCTCCCCCGATGTTAGGGGTTCAGTTGGAGAAAATGCCTGGTAGAGAATGAGATCATTGTATTTAGTGAGTCGAACTACTACTATCAAAGAAAAGGGGAAATAACAGATCACAGCTAAATAGTGGCGTAAGGATATAAATATTAACCTGGCAACGGGAGTCATTCAAGCTATACACAATTTTTAGGTGCCTCTTCAGCTTCAAAAGAAGCTGCAGTGCAATAGCAGAAAGACAGTCAGCCTGCACAGACACCAAAGCAAAAGATGTCAAAATCAAATATCTCAGAAAACAAAACTACTAGTATATTAAATTGACCCAAGAAAATTACTGTAGTTGAAGAAAATTCTCAATTTTTTAATTTTGCGCAGACCTAAAAAGGAACTTCCACTCAAGCAACTTAGCTAGAAGTGGGCAAAATATGTGTTAATCTACAAAATCAATCTATATTTAATGGAAAAAAAATCTATTTCAGGAAAGGAAAATGCATTTCCCAGGTTTCTTAATAACCACCTGTATCTTTTCCACATCATCTTCAGAGATGACACGAGATTCAGCGGCCCTCATGCCATGCAATTTTGCCTCTAGATCAGGAGTATGAAATGAGATAGAGTGGTGTGGAAGCTCCTGTCCAGCTGTCCCATTCAAATCAATTGTTGTTGTAGAATAGGTGGCCTGAGCAAATAGCTCCTCCTGAATTGTTCCATTCAGATCCACCATGGTCATTTGATTGAAAATAGGCTGAACTGGGTTCTGTTGAAATGTCCCATTTTCCATAGCTGCTCTCTGAGCATCCCTCTGAAGCAAATGCAAACTCAAGGCTTTCAAATTTGCCTCAAGTGCTCCAGCCCTGACTTGTATAATTCGATTTATGGAATAGATTAAATAAAGGGGCTCATCAGGTGATGTGAAAGGCAACAAAGCAAGAACTTCCGTGCAATACCTGTAAAGAGGAATTAACTTCTAAGTAATAATTATCAAGTAGCATGAGAATACATTGGGACTTGTGCCAAGTAACTCACATCAAAAAAGGTATAACTGAATCATTCCAGCCTGGGTTATCGAACTTCCGGATTATTGAATACATAAATTTGTTCCTAGAAACCCTGTTTCCACGAATGAGCTTGTAAATTCGGGAAACTCCCAGCCTTCCTTGAGTTAAGGAGCCACCTTCAGATTTGCCCTTCGAATTTCCAGGAAGCTTAGATTGGGCCTTTTCATTTACATTTCCAGAATTAGCACCAATGGACCTCATGAAGATAAATGACATCTGAAGGCCATCCCCCAAACGGCTTTCAAAAAAAGCAGGGTACCTGCAGAATGAAGGTTTTATTAGTTGCCATAGTAAAGTAGACAGGACTTTAAATTTGATAAGCATTCAGAAGTCATTACTTTTCATTCATATTCATCAACAAGTGATGAGCCAACTTTTGGTTCACCTCAAGGGGATCTGCTTCAAGTGCTATAAGGTATGGGACACAAGTAATAGGATGAACAAGACCTTGACGCAGCACCACTTCCACTATCTGCAATTGTAACATAGCTAGAATTATGATACAAAGGAAGTTCTTATTCCAAAAAGCAAATAACAAGCAAGATTAAACTCACAATGGGGAACAAAACCATACAATTTATTTCAAACAATGACTAACTCCAGTAGTCAGATAGCAGAACTGTCATTATGTTCTAATTCAAGGTTTTTAAGTATCTGTTCATTCAAGAAAAGAAAAAGGCTCCGCCATATAAACAGCTTTGTACACTCAATTTTTGCAATCAACTGCTTCACAGTATACTGCAACATACAGTCATTTTCCATCCAAACACAGATACTGCAGTAATTCTAACATCTATAAGTTAATTCCTAGCGAAGAACACAGAAATGAACTCTCACCTTCAGGGCAGATTGTCTAACTTGTTCATTTATGTCCAAGCATCTCCCAAGAATATTATCCCAATACAACTGAACTATACCCCCACAAATGTTCGTATCACCTGCACCTGCAGCAACGGGGACACTATGGCCACCTTCTACAGAACGATGAACTGCATCATCATTGGCTTTATCTGTTCCCATCTGACTTTCTGCATCAAGAAGATACTCGTACAAATTTTGCAACACTTGCATCTGGTTCAGAACAGAATGACTTAGAATGCATTTTGCATGGGGCAACTTAAGTAAGAAGGGAAAATCTTTTACCTTTAGGCGAATGTTAGACCCTGGTGATAAGGCTGCCTCTAATATTCTTCCAATGTCCTTTTCCAACATATACTCTGGCCTAGCAATAAGAACAAAGCCTAACGCCTAAAAAGAGATAACAAAGGACTGATTAGCAACAAGTAGATATTAGCATCAAAGAATGTTCCAGACTCTAGGAATGCAGAAGCAAACAGTAGTGAGAAGAGAAGAGAGAGGCTCACCTGCAAAGATCTGACTTTTATACTGAAGTCTTCAACAAGAAGATATTTTTTGAACAAACTAATACTGCTGGCAACATCAATGCTTTTATTACAGGTGGCAACAAACAAAGAGCTTCCATAGCGTATAAGCAATCCAAGGCAGAAAAGAGAACGCCCCACTTGCTGAAAAGCCATAAATGAGTTGCCCAAACAAGCTTATTATTCAACAAGCAAATAGAGGCTTCATATAAGCACATTTTGCATAGACCAACTCTTTCTAAAAAGATAATAATCAAAGAATATTTCTCCAAACTCCACAATCCTAAGAGTTGTGGGAAGCATAGTAGCCACCTAATACAAAGGAGCTGAGATATATAT
>BPVZ01000029.1:1604995-1616877 GCA_020521535.1 Rubroshorea leprosula | reverse complement strand
TCAAATTCTATTCATAATGCCTTCCAAATATGCAGTCATACTGAGAAATGTTCGGGCTTCCAGCAAAGAAAATGTAGTGAGGCCAAAAGAAAAAGAAAAAGATTATAGCCAAGGTCATTGTGGTGACATAAAAATGCCAATGACATATTCCGCAAATTGGATTAGTTTAGAAGTCCCTCAAAAAATTAGTTACCATACCTTTCTCCCCATGTCTATGGCTATGGTTCTTTTCTAAGCAATTAATAGATATAGATTCATCTATATATCTTTCACGAGCCCCTCTTCACTACTAAAAAAAAATTCTGACATCTTTCACATCTATTTTTAAGGAAGCCATTCCAACAGATCTGAATTGTTCACTTTGCCATGGTGAAGATTTCACTAAAAGATGACTCAGTATGCTTCAGATAGGAATTGACAAGCAACCCTTTCCCACTAAAGCCATTGCCCCCACATTATGACAATATTAGGTTAAGTCATGACTTTTTGGAAAATAGAAGGAACAATGGATAACCTTAGTTCCAGCTTTCAATAAATGTATAAGATAAAAAGATTCTAAGACTTAACACACCACTGAAATTATAACAAGAGAAACATAAGAAGAGAACAGCTGAAGTTTACTTGATGCAGGCATGGACAACGGACAAAAAAGAATGCCGAACAATCATGTGCTTCAAATCTTGTTGAAGCTCTTCAACTATATGGTGAGACAACTTCCGCATTAATGACACAACAGCATCAATTACAAAAATAATACTCTCCAGTAACTGTGCAACTGATCGGTTATCAACCTGAAAACAAGCCAAAGTAATCATTACACCCTCCAACACTTAGAATAGAGAAATTGTTACTTGTGAGTGAAAACTAATGAAAACTGGCCCAAGGGACAGAATAAATCTATAGTCAGCTCAAGAAACAGAAACTTCATCTTTTCACTTGAACAACTTTTTTAATTTTAAGCAAAACAACCCACATGCTTTAATTGCCTAAACTTTGAACAAGTGCATCAACTTAAATCATACAATAAATTACCAGAATTAGCTATTTTATAAAAATATATGTTTCAATGGAAAATGACAAAGCCAAGTTAGAAAGCAGGACTTTCTCGAATGGGACCATCACAAGTTGGAGATTTCTTTAGTATTCCAAGTTTTTTCCCTTGTTTTTTGGCCATGAGAAAACTATGCTGCGAAAAGCACCACTAAATTTGTAGAAAACACAAACCCAGAGATCTCTGCCTCTGAAAGTGGTCTGGTCAATAACTTTCTTAACAATTGAACTGTATACTTCTTATAATTGCAAATAAAAGAAATTAAATGTAGAAAATAGAGAGATGAAATTGAAACTTTTACAAAATCCAACAGAAGAATCAAGTAGGTTCAGATTCATAGATAATCAACTTCTATCATATGATATGAAATTGAACATTATTCTTGAATCCACAAACAATAACTAGGTTTCTTTCATTTAGAATATAGTTTGACAGAAGCAGATGTTCAAATGAACTAAATCCAGGCCTTACTAAAAATACGAAATGAGCCACTCCATCATATAGTTAAAGAAGCCAGCAAATACTAACAAGATGGCATTGGTAACAGTTTAAAGTAAATAATAACGATAATAATAATAATAAAAAATATATATATATATAAAATAAAAATAAAAAAAAGGGTATGAAATAAACTGTAGATAACCTGACTCTTAAGATATGGCTGCAGTGTGATAACAAATTGGGATGGATCAGAAGCCGGCATGCAAAGTGAGGGGTCCACGATGCAGAATGCATGCAAGGCAAGCACATACGGAAGTGTAGGAACCTCTGCATCTACATTATTCATTTCCTCTACCTAACCAACAATAATATTGCTTAACATGATAATCATAATGAGACAATCTGAATTCTAAGAAAATGTCATGCATTAATAGAATACCTGCAATATTCTTTCAAGTAAGCACTTGCACATTGACTCACAACGCCTACGTACTGCAGCAAGTAAAACAGGATTGATTCCAGATGCTTTAGTTGATTGTGGAAAAAACTCGAGAGCCAAATTGCGCTTAATAACAATGACAAGAAGTTGATGATTGGCTATCCTCCTCAACATTTCAACAATCTGCTCAGTCTTTTTGGCCACCTCTAATGGAACAAAACTACCATGTCCAGAAAACTGCGTTTGGGATCCTGAAGGTTCTTCAAACCAAAACTCATAGAATGTCTTGCAGACAAGGTCCTGGGGTAAGCAAGAATTAAAAATAAGGACAAGTGCCAAAAGAGCATGCATTTTCTGTACAATTAAATACATAAAAATAAACATGAGTGGAAACTCTGAAAGTTCTAACATTGAAAGCAAAGAGAATAATACCAGAATTTTCTCTTAAGCATGCATTTAGGTCACAAGAGCAAGTAGTAAGTTAAGGTAAGGTATAATTCCAAGTACAAGAATAAGAACTACACATAAGTTTACTCAAACAGGGCCTAATATAAGATTAGGTTTTGTTTTATTTAAACACTGCCTAATAACTTTTTTGGACTTAGAAGACAATTCAATTATGTTTTCAATGGTACATAAAACAAAACATCTCTCTTGACCTCAATTACTTCAATGAAGAAGGACAAATGTGTCTAACACAGAAAAGACATTAGAAGCAAGCACAGATTCTTTACAAAAGTGCAAATTTTATGGTTCTATATTTTACCTGAATGCTAGATTCATCATCGCTAACACGAGAAATGATCTCAATGCATGCAGTTGTAAATCCAGAGAAATTGGCATTTGACGTGCACATATCTCGAACAATTCTGATAGCTCGTTTCCTAACACTAACTCCAGTATCCTTAATCCTCTCAGCCACCTTCTCAAAATACTAACCACCACAAAATTTTTAGGAAAAGTGAGAATTAGACTACAGATATTTATGCATACCCAACTGCAATTACAATGATAAGTGAAGTTCCATTTGACATACCTTAATACCAACATCAGGATGAGAAGCAATATGCCTACCAACAAGCTCCAATGCTGCTTCTCTAACAGATATTGCTGAGTCGCAAAACCGTCCTTCAACAGCCAATTGAACACGTTTGTCACCCAATACCTCCGGATCAGCTTCTACAATAATACTAACCTGTTCCAGTAATACAAATTTAGTTGAGAAAAGCTCCCCATAAATAATGTCCTGACAATGCTTAGAAGTACAACTACTGAAAGGACAAAGCTTTAAGTTTCCACTTACTGCTCGTAAAGCCTTCGCCCTAATCACAGGAGAGTTCTCTCTCAAACTAGCCTGGAACCAGAATATGCTGTAAGAAATATTGTTAACTTGCCAACAAATTAAGGACATTCAAAATATTCAACTTACCAGAAGCATATTAAGAATCTTATCAAATCCTCTTGCAAAGGAATTGTTTTGTCCCAATGCTAAAGTAATCTTCTTAACAGAATCTCTTGTCAATAATGAAGAAACCATCCCAGAGTTGCGCACTATTGCCTTCGACTTCAGTCTAGCAAGGTAGTATTTAAACTTCTGTTGTGATTTGGGATCATCTTTTAACCATAGGGAAAGATAAAACCTGTCAACAAATGCAACAAATGACACAGCCTCAACATCAATGTAACTGCAAAATCAATAAATGAAGAGCTTTGTTGAGCACAAACCAGCGAACAAAGAGATGGACATCATCAGCAGAACCAGCATCCTGAAGATAATTCAAGAGCATCTGTTGACTGATCTCAACTTTTGTAAAAGAATCAGATACCTCAGAATCATTCTCCAACCCACTGTAATTCTCGCCCTCTTTATCCTTGTACTGTGACTCGCAATACGACTGTAATACAAGAAGCTGCTTCCTACAATGGCAAAACTGACAGTACCAGGCACGACTAGGATTTTCATGTTCTCTTACCCCAATGCAATCAGCATGAAACAATCTTTGACAACCTTGACATCTAAATGCTGCTTTTTCAACTCTTTTATCAAAACAAATAGAACATGCATCCTTCTGGAAACCTTGATTATCACTATCTCCACTGAGCACTTCCTGTGTAATCCAGAACTTGTCCCTCCTACAGAGGACAGCATCATGCTTCAACCTTGCAGCTATTGTGCCAAGAAGGTCAATGGCCATTGAGCGTGCAGAGATGTCTTTAGATTTCAGACCTGCATTTTGGAGAAGCAGCACGCAAAGAACCTGCAAGTGACAATACCTCTTCCATCTTCATTTAAAATTTTAAATATTATCAAAAATGTGAATCAATCTACCTCACCTCCAAAATTGGTGCTGAACCAGGATATTCTGGTAAATTTAATGTTGTCAGCAAATCACTGACAAGATTCTCTATCATTGCTTTCAGCTCCGAGACATCTTGAGCCTTCACTGACGTAAAGCGCTGAAGAACACGAGTCCAAAAATGACAGCAGGTGTCTGTGATAGCTTCATGGGATTTGATTGCATAACTAGCATCAACAGAGACTTCCAAGATTGGGTTTCCATTTGCCTCTTGCCTTAATGCTTCAGGAAGATTTGGGCTATAATGAACCACCTGAATCAGCAAAGCAGTGACCAGTTGAATCTGCCTCTGTTCTTCATCAGGCAAGTGATATGCTCTCAAGGCTCTCTTTGAAGATGATAACTTCAAGAATAGCTGAACAATTTCATCCATCACATATGTTCGATGCTGTGTATATGAATAGAATATCTGTATCACCATGAGCAAAGGCACTGACCTTAGACAACTAAATGTAAGCAATGCATACAAGCATGCATGTATATTTATTATTTACTGCCAAGATAATATTGATTCATACCCCACTAATTAAACCCATGGCTTTGAGTTGCAAGATCTGAATATTATCCACCAAAATTGTAGTAAAGCTTGTCCTCAACAATTGTAGAATGCTACTATCAGATAACCGCTCTATTAGCAATAAATCCTTGACAAAACCAAGAATGGTGCAGAGCTTCTGTAGTATAGAATTCATAGCACCAGAAACCCTATAAAGGAAAATTTTTAAATAAGAAAACACATCACTTCTGATATACTAAACTATTTGCTGAGTTAAAATCAGAGGAACAGCATATAGATAAGCACACTTGTTTAATGTTCTCTTCACTTTAACACTCTTGATATTCTTTCGTTTCTTGCTGGCTGAACCCAATTCAGCATCAAGTTCTTCATCTTCATCCCCTGGAAAAATATGATGTTAAAATAAGCAGCTCAGTGCCATAAAATATAGGTATATCCAAACCTAATTTGACAAGAGATTGATAAGGTAAGGCATGTGTAATTTCAACATGAGACAAAAATGAAATTTTAAGGCACAAAATGCAGACGGTTGAAAAACCATATGAAGCATCTGAAACATTAAGATGCAAAAAAAGATATCTAGCTTTCATTAACTTGTCAGATGGCCAACCTTCAACTGCGCCATTTTCACTTGGTTTATGCATAGCGCGATACGTTGGATCATAAGCTGACATGACGTCCATTATTTGATGCCTGGAGAACTCCAAAATTCTTTCAATAATCTGATGATAATGCACAAACAGAGTATATAAATACATTAAAAATGATAAGAGCTAAAGACCAAAAGAAACACCAACATAGAAAAGAATCCCCAGCTAAATTTGCATGTAAAGTTACTTTACATGCAAATTTGGCTGACATGTCAGGTCTTATCAGAGAGGTAGAGAGAACAGCGCACCTCTTCCTTATAAAGTTGCTTTGGCATGTAATTGTTTGCCATAACTGCTAGAGAAGCATGAATGGACTCCAAGGCACAAAAAACTAATGAAAACACATCTGAATCTGACTGTAAAAAAAGAAGAAGAAGAAGGAAGCAAATATCAATACAACATCTAAACCACAATAAGGCTTCATTTTCCTTGCTTTTTTTATCTTTTACTATCCCAAAAATATTTAAAATATTATTAAAATTTGTAAAAGTATATAAAGGCTGTTGTATGAAAAAGGTATGTGCAAAGTATTGTCAAACAAATCCTAGGTAAAATGTACGGAACTAAAAATACTGGGAAAAAAGGATTTGTCCTATCAAATTTGATTGCTTGACAAACAGAAATGCCAATTAAGAACCAGAACAGACAGATTTTGCTAAAATGTCCAAATCATGAGAAAAAACAAAGATGACTGAAATTTTGGAATTAACACTTATCCTCACTAGGACTTGAATAACCAGACAACCTAGCATGCAAAGGCTAAATAAAAATGAAAAACTATACACCCTACAGTAGCACAGAATACAACAAATAATCATAACTTACATGCTCAGACTCTTCAATGGACAAACCCTCAGCTCGGTGTATCTGATGATCTAAAACTCGCAATAATCTCACTAGAATATCTACAGGAACCAAATGCAGAAGTTTCTTTGAACGTATTGATATAATTTCATTTACAAGCATTCTAACGTCACTAACAGGTAATGACACCCATTCAACTTCATTCTGATCATCACTTGGAATTTCAGCTCTGCTGCAAAAATCTTCCAACATCTCGCAAAACTTTCCAACAACGGCATCTGAAAATAAGATTCAGATGAATTGTCTACATCAGACGGAGAGAGATAGAGGGGATGAAGATAGCAAGAAGCAGGTAAAAAAAAAAAAACAAAACAAAACAAAAGAATGACAACCTTGAAGCTCAGAGGGATCCGGTTGAAGTTGAACTGATGATGGCGTGTCAGTATGACCTTTCTTCTTGATTTTTGACTTTTTAGATGATAATGTTGACACATCCTGCAATTTCATCTTGTATATTAAGCAAGCATAGACAACATAATCACCAATGGCTAAACTGGAAACATACATACATTAGCAATAACATGATGAATCTGCTGATTATAGGAGACACCAATTTCTCCATTCAGCTGATTGATAACAGGTGGGCTTTGAATCTGCTGATTGTAGGAGAAACCAAAATCTCTATTCAACTGATTGATAACAGGTGGACTTGGCTCGGATGATTTGCTTTCAAATACTGCAGTACCAGAGCCTTGCTCCTTGACAAGACCTGAGAGACTTGAAGAGAAGCAGGAAATAATAGGTATGACCATATAAAATCCATATCTATATTTTAAAAAAAAATACCAGAGCACCAACACAGAAAGATAGAGAATACTTCAGATGGAGATTAGATATAAGGATCATATGAGACACAACTCACTTTTTAAATAATCTATCTGGCAACATATAACATACACCAAGTATATAGAAACAAAATTCAAAAACAGAAAGCAATAGTGAGAGAGTGGATGCTTTTCAACTTAGAAGTAAGTGCATGGTAAGAGAATTTGCCACCTGACATTGATATAATCTAGAAAAAATTACAATTTCTTCTCACCTGGAAGCTGTGTGAAGATAAGAGTCATATTCTTGCTCTGTTGGGTTCATTATTTACAGTAATTGATTACATCCAGATCTAAACCTCCAATTACCTAACCCTATTTTGGTTATTCCTAATTACAGCCTCAAACACTAACCATTTTTTCCTTTGCAGTCATATATCAACCATCCAAAACAAACTGCATCCAACAATATATTTCAATAGGATATGAAAAATCTAATGTTTCTTTATTGCAAGCACATTTATCAGAAGGGACTATTAATAAACCATCCAGTTAGTGATCCAAATTATCCATACTTCTTAATGCCATCCAGCTATCCAAAGCCAATTGTTTTGTTTGTATCCTCTTCAGTCTCCCTTGATAATAAATGATACATCCAAGATGACTGTAAAAATTGTTAAAGATGCCAAATATCCCTCATTTGTCCAGCTAAACAATATTTCCAGGATAAAAATCCACCAAACCATCTTCCATAATGTTCCCAGCTAAGCCATCAATGATTTAGTACATAAAGGACGAGGCTTGAATATTTTCCATGGCTGAATTATAGCACATGCTTTACTTAACTACATCTATTTCCAAAGCAATCCTATTCCAGCAGAAAAATCATCTGACAGGAAAACAAATGACATTTATCAACCATCAACAAGGTGCATAGTTCTAATCTAGAAAATATTAAACTTTCTTCTTACCTAGAACCTAGTAGTGTGAAGATAAAAGCCATACTCTTGCTCTGTTGGATTTGTTCTTAAGTAATTGATTACATCCAAATTTCCAAATCTGAATCTCCATTTTCCTAACCCTAATTTTTGTTATTGTTAATTGTGGCCACGCACAAACCATTTTTCCCTCTGTAATCCTACAGCAACTATCCAGGGAAGAACTACATCGAATAATCATATTCCAATAGGATATGATAAATCTAATGTTTCTTTATTGCAAGCACATTTATCACAGGTGACTTTTAATAAGCCATAGAGTTACTGCTCCATACAATCCATACTTCTTGATGTCATCCAGCCTCCTAAAGCCAATTCTTTTGGTTGCATCCTCTTCAATTTGTCTTCAAATATATAATATCTCCAAGATGGAAGTAAAAATTTCTTAATGATGCTAATCATTACCACATTTGTATAGCTAAAAAATATTGTCAAGACAAAAAAACCACCAAATCATCTCCCATAACATTTCCAAACTAAGTCATTCATGATGTAGGACACAAAGGATGAAGCTCAACTAATTTCGACTCTTGTAGCCAAATTATAGCCCAAGACTTACCTAACTACATCTATATCTAAAGTAATCAAGCAGTAAAATTATCTCTAAAAAAAAGGTAAATGACAATCTCAACCATTAAGAAGGAACATAGAGAATATTACACTTGAATCCCTGAAATTGATCTAATCTAAAAAGTATTACGCTTTCTTCCTACCTGGAACCTACTAGCATGAAGATAGAAGCAATATACTTGCTCAGTTGGTTTGCTATCTTAAGTAATTGATTACATCAAAATCTGAATACCAATTCTTTTGGTTGTATCCTCTTCAATCTCCCTAGATAATATATGATATCTCCAAGATGGCAGTAAAAATTGCTTGATGCTAATTATTCCCTCATTTTTACAGCTAAAGAATACTGCCAGAACAAAAATTGACAATAACATTTCCAAACTAAGTCATTCATGATGTAGGACATCAGTGGCCGAATTATAAACCAGGAGTTAACTACATCTATTTCTAAAGTAATCAAGCAGTGAAATTATCTTTGACAAGATCGTAAATGACAGTCATCAACCATTACATGAGTATATAGACAATTTTCCACCTGAATCCCCGAAATTGATCTAATCCAGAAAATATTATACTTTCTTCCTACCTGGAACCTACTAGTGTGAAGTTTAAAGCAATATTCTTGCTCCGTTGGGTTTGCTATCTTAAGTAATTCATTACATCCAGATCTGAATCCCAATTCTTTTGATTGTATCCTCTTCAATCTCCCTTGATAACATATGATATCTCCAAGATGACAGTAACAATTGCTTAATGATGCTAATTATTCACTCATTTATACAGCAAAATAATACTGCCAGGACAAAAATCCACCAAATCATTTTTCCATAACATTTCCAAACTTAGTCATTCATGACATAGGACATCAGTGGCTAAATTAGGCTCCAGGACTTACCTACATCTATTTCTAAAGTAATCAAGCAGCAAAATCATCTCTGACAAGATGGTAAATGACAATCATCAACATTAAGAAAGTATATAGAGAATTTTCCACCTAAATCCCTGAAATTGATCTAATCTAGAAAGTATTTCACTTTCTTCCTACCTGGAACCTACTAGCGTGAGGTTAAAAGCAATATTCTTGCTCTGTTGGTTTGCTATCTTAAGTAATTGAATAAATACAAATCTGAATCCTAATTCTTTTGGTGTTATCCTCTTCAATCTCCCTAGAAAATACATGATATCTCCAAGGTGGCAGTAAAAAAAGCTTAATGATGCCAATTATTCACTTTGCAATCCAACATCAACCATCCAAGAACAAACTGCATCCAACAACTATATTCCAACAGGATATGATAATGTTTCTTTATTGCAAGCACATTTGTCACAAGTGACTGTTAACAAGCTATCCAGTTACTGCTCCAAACCATCCATACTCCTTGACACCTTCCCGCCATCTGAAACCGATTCTTTTGGTTACATCCTCTTCAATCTCCTTTGATAATAAATGATAAATCCAAGATGACAGTAAAAATTGCTAAATGATACTAATTATTCCCTAATTGTACAGCTACACAATATTAACGAGACAAAAATCCACTAAATCATTTTCCATAATGTTTCCAACTAAGTCATCCATGATGTAGGACATAAAGGAAGAGGCTTCTACTTTCCCATGGCTAAATTATATCCCAGGATTTACTTAACCACATTTTTATTTGGAGTAAAAAAAAGCAACTAAGAGTACTTCTTTTACCAGGAGTAACATACTCAAATGCTGTAGGGAACAACTGGAGGATTTGTGCATGGAGTTTTAAAGGCTCTATGGAGTCATATGGAACAGGCCTTGCCTCGTCTCTAATATTCCTGCAGAAATGTCAGTTCCAATATGAAATGTTAAACTTAAAGATCATGGTCTTTAAATGATAACAAAGAAAATCAAACCACCTAGACATATGGAAGTAAAAGCAGCAGGCTGGCACTTCATTAGCCAGTTTAGGTTTAATTTATCTAGTACTGCACAAAAAATAAAACATAAAGCAAAATTTTGGCAGTAAGAAAATCCTAATAAAAGAATGTCGAAATGAATTTTTTTAAAGTTAATCCACAAATTACAATTAATCATATGTGATGGATGCATTCAGATATGATGAGTTTAAATGCAAAACTGACTTGGACAAGAACTTTTCACAGTAAAAAAAAAAAATAGTAACAACAAAAAGGTGCTTCATATCCTTAATTCATCACTTAAGTAAAAGAATTACAGCTTATCAACTCAGAAGAGATTACAACAGAGTTGAAGCTCAACACAGCTTTATCAAATTAGTGATTTATACGAGTTCCAAAAGCAAGCTACTCAAGCACAGCGCTAAATTTCAAATTATAGTCCAGAAAGAAATTC
The DNA here is from genome assembly GCA_020521535.1 of Rubroshorea leprosula. NCBI lineage: Eukaryota > Viridiplantae > Streptophyta > Magnoliopsida > Malvales > Dipterocarpaceae > Rubroshorea > Rubroshorea leprosula. Next base: position 1,605,885 of record BPVZ01000029.1, on the reverse strand, counting down.
AAAAACGATTATTCAAGCACAACTACAAAGTTTGAATAACTGTTTCACCGACTTCCTACAACCAACGCACAAACTAAATTCAGAGTTTCAAATTATAAAACTTCAAATCGCAGCTTCACTCAATTTCACTAACTTCATAACACTAAGCTTCCAAACGAGATCCAAACTAATCCAAGGCAAAAAGTTGCAGAAAGACAAATGAAATATCCACTTACAGATACGAAACGTCCGTTTGGCTAAGCAGCTCAGCGATTGTCCTATACTGAGAGAGAATTTCGCTGCGGTTCAAATACCTCGTCCTCGAGCTACTGACACTGCTACCACCAGGTTCATCCTGAAACTGGAGCTCTGGATCCGATGCGCCAAAGGAAAGAGGAAGCGAATGTAGCGGCACCGTCGGAGCGACCTCCGAGTGTATTGTGTTCGCTAGCCCGATGCCAAGACCGCCCGGGCCCGCTCCCGAAGTGCTCGGATAACTCATCGATTGATTAACCGGCGAGAGAGCGGCCTAGACGGAGAAAGCATGAAGAGAAAGGAGCGAAACGAAGTTCAATTAGCACAATAATGCGAAATTTTGGACGGAATTTGAGGAGTTTCTTGGTACAGAGGGAACAGACGTGTAAACCCTAGAGAGAGAGATTCGGGGAAGAAAAGAGAAGGAAACAAATGGCGGGGAAGCGAGGAGATTTTTGGGGAAATTATTTTTGAGATGGTTTTATCTTTAGGATCAATTGGCCATCAACTGAAAGTACATCAATACCCTTGGTTGACCATACTTTCAGACCTTGTTCTGGGGTTCGATCTCAGGGTTATCCTGGAATTTAAAGGATGCGTATTTAAATTTTTTAAAAACCTGTCTGTTGCGTTAATTTACGGAAATGCCCAAGCTG
>BPVZ01000029.1:1573690-1590166 GCA_020521535.1 Rubroshorea leprosula | reverse complement strand
ACTATAAATTAAAAAACTCTTTTAATTTTATTTTTTATAATTTTTTCTCATATTATTCTTATTGAAATGACATATTGTAATTTTCTATCATTATATGTAATACTAAAAAAAAAAAAAAAAGAGGAAAAAAAATACATCGTTTTCAATTTCTGCTCCGTAGACTTTCCACTGAAGTTCGAGATGGCACGAAACTGTCAAAAAAGAGAGATGAAAAAAGCAACTGAATTTCAGAAGAAGAAGAAACAAAACCATAGAGAAGAATCACACAAACACAACTCAAATATAGACGCGGTAATTCCAGAGGAAAAACAGGGAGAAAGAGAGGGTTTCGGACACCGACAATGGCAGAGAAAGAAGCAGAGCCTGCAAAAATGAACTCTAAGCTTGCTGCGGGGACTCGCCCCTCGATCATTTTACCTCCGAAACCAGCTATGGATACCTTTTTCCTTGGTGGGGTGGGGATGAGTCCGGGACCCTTGACGCTTGTGTCCAATTTGTTCTCAGACAACTACCCTGATGGAGCAGAGCACAGGTCCTTCTCTCAGCTTCTGGCGGGAGCCATGGCCTCACCGATGGCTGGACCGGCGTTTTCTGTGAACGGTGGGACGGATAAGTCGTTGGTGGATGGGGGTTTTAAAGATGGGGCTGAGAATAATTCTGGGTTCAAGCAGAGTAGGCCGTTGAATTTGGTAGTGGCTAGGTCTCCATTGTTCACAGTGCCTCCTGGGTTGAGCCCCTCTGGTCTGCTTAACTCACCTGGGTTCTTCCCTCTTTCACCTCAGGTAATGGAGTTAATACTTGTTTCCTTTGTTTCTGGTTTTCTGTAAGCGAAAGGCCAACGCTTTTAGATAACCCTTCTGAGGTCCAAGATTCTGGAGGGCAACTAAATTTATCCAAAAAGGGTGCTTCTTTATGTAGTTTTTGTGATTTTCTGTTGGTACTTTAGACTAAGAAATGAAATTGGGCAGAATTCTTAGGATGTGCAGGGGGTTTGATCACCCGTATTCTTTTTTAGGATAAATTTTTTTTGGCCTGCATCCAATTAGAAGACCCTTCTTTTTGGTTTAAAAGCAGTTCATTGGTTTCTGATTGCTGGAAATTTTGAAAAATGTCATTAAATGTGAGAATTTGATTGCACATTAGTATTCTTTGCTTATTAACAAAGCAACTTTTGGTGAAATACTGATTAAGCATGTCTTGTATGGATGAATCTTGGGGTTGGATCAAGAGTAGTTGATTAAATATTCTGTTCATGATGCTTCGGCCTTCAATTTAGCCTACCTAGAAGATGAAAGAGATATGAGCTGCTTCTGTAAATATCTCATGGATGCATGCTGCAACAACTCATGGTACATGAAAATTTTAGTCTCTGTTAGTGTATAATGCCTATTGATCTGCAACGAAAACAAAGAAGTTTATTGTATTGTTGGATAAAGTACGTAACAGCGACCTTTTTACTCCAATAGCAATGCTGTGTAGACAAGCCATATGTTCAAACATTTGTCCCTAATAATTATAATCTCTGCAGAGCCCTTTTGGAATATCCCACCAGCAAGCGTTGGCACATGTTACAGCTCAAGCTGCCCTAGCTCAGTCTCAAATGCGAATGCAGGCAGATTATCAACCTTCATCAACAGTAGGCCCTTCAGAGCAGATGCCTGTGTCAACCTCCAACCCTCAAGGCTATACGATGGTATCTTCAGAGGCCGCCCAATCTGATAGGAACAACCAACCTTCTCTTCCCATGGATAAACCTAGTGATGATGGCTATAACTGGCGTAAGTATGGGCAGAAGCCTATTAAAGGTTGTGAATATCCCCGAAGCTACTACAAGTGTACACATTTGAACTGTCCTGTCAAAAAGAAGGTTGAGCGATCTGCAGATGGTCAAATAACTGAGATTATCTACAAAGGGCAGCACAACCACGAAATGCCTCAGCCAAGTAGACATGCAAAAGGTGGTAGTGAAATAAATGGAAATGCAAACTCCCAGGCTAAGCCGAAGGTTGGTTCAGAGGGTTTGGCTGGGAATTTGAGCAACTCAGGTGAAAACCTACCCACTCATTCAGTTCACATGAAAAATTTGGAATCTACTGCAGAGTTGCCTGGCTCAAGTGATAGTGAGGAGGGAGGTGATGAAGAAATTCGAGAAGGAAATGATGATGAGCCAAATCCAAAAAGAAGGCAAGTGCCATGTGCAAGCACACTGTGTAGGTCCTTTTTCCTTCATATCTTGTTATATTAAGAGCAACTTGCTTTCCACTGCAGGAATACTACTGGGGAAACTGCAGTAGCATTGTCACATAAAACGGTCACAGAACCAAAAATCATTGTGCAAACAAGAAGTGAAGTTGATCTTTTAGATGATGGATACAGATGGCGCAAGTACGGACAGAAAGTGGTTAAAGGGAACCCTCATCCAAGGTAATATATGGCTATATATTTGTTTGTTTGCATATTGTTCTTTCTAATCATTACATCATGCTGGTTAATTCTGTTAATTTCTTGCTGAATATATTCCTGACTTATTGCATCTATAGCTGCATCTGTATCTTGGTTATATTTTCAGACTGTTCTGAGGTTCCTTCTCTTACTGGAATTTTGTTAATATACAATTGCAATTATCTTTGACAGTATTGAACTCTCTAGCCATTAAAAGATTAAATTTTGTGGCTTAATCAAGTTTCTTGGCACAGACTTCTGATTGCTGTTACACAGAAATCTAAGCACTCCAGATCTATTGCTTAGAAAATTAACATATGCACCATATAGTCATATGCCAATACTGTTAGGATATTGCTAATATTGTTAAATTGGACCTTTTCTTGTGTTAGAATTGATAAATTGCAAAGAGCTAGGATATGCGTGTTACCAGGAAACCCTTGCCAAAATTTGGGCCTAAAAGTAAGAACATTCATTTATAACTCATTCTCCATTGTCAACAAATATTTATGAAAACTTGCAAGCACAGTAATGTTTTCCTATCAAGCTGCTTTTATTCTTTTACTTCCCTTTTTGAATGCTGGTTTCTTTATATACAAATGCATTTGATATGCCTTGTTTCCTCTTAACTGATGAATTACACCATTTTTTACCTGATTTCTGTGACATCAGATTTTCTTAATTTCATATCACTAAAATGTTGTCTTTTTGCTATATATTTGCAATCTATCCTAGGCAGATAGTAATAGCTGCAATTCGGTACCTGTTGACAATCTCAAACATCTTTCAAGATTTTTATTTTATTTTTTTCATGTGTAATGTATTATTTTCTCTTGCTGAATTCTATAAGCCTTATGTTGAAGCAGTATTCCTACTCCATTTATTTTGACCTATTGTATCTCAGTTGCGTAGGGGCCTACGTTTCTGTTCATGGTCACAGTTTGTCCTTTTTACTTATATATGTTGCAAAATTAAGTGGGTTTGGTACAGTCAAAGGATCTCTGGTCATAACTCATAACTAACATCATTTCATCAAATTGAATCCGAATTTCTTTATCTCTAAGTGTCTGGGGGCCTGCAACAATCAGTAAACCAGTGATATCATAATTGGTTAATTATTCAGACATTTCAGATACTGCTCCTAATTGTACCACATGCCTTTCATGTCTAACAGAGGTATTAACATCTTCCTTCATCTGCTGCTTTTACTTCTATTTCATGATTTCCATACCTTCATCACGAAATTACACAGTTTATGTTTTTGTAAATGAGATTCCAATGCCATCAAATTTTTCGTTTTTTAGTCACTTGTTATTACTACCTCTTTTGAGTGTCTCATCTGACTCTGGTGGCTGTATTTTCTTTTTATAAACAGGAGCTATTATAAATGCACAAGTGCAGGATGCAACGTTCGGAAGCATGTTGAGAGAGCTTCAACAGATCCCAAGGCTGTCATAACTACATATGAAGGAAAACACAATCATGATGTCCCAGCAGCCAGAAACAGCAGCCATTCCACTGCTAACAATGCAGCACAGTTAAAACCGCACAAGGTAGTTGCTGAGAAGCACCCCTTACTTAAAGGACAGGATTTTGGAAACAACCAAAGACCAGTTGTTCTTCAGCTCAAGGAAGAACAGATAAGAGTCTGAGCACCTTCCTCCATGCACTAACAGAGCTATGAAACCAATAAATTTAAGGCAGAAGGAGATTATACGAAAGAAGGGATGCAAAACCTTCCAAGGGCAGTTGCTGCTGCATGTAATGTTGATTAACCAAAGACGATCTGTCAACTGCCAAGTTCTAACTACTTTACATCTTCAAATGATCAAATTAGCAAGAGATGTTGTACATTAATTTCTGTATCCCTTTCCGGGTGAGATAACAGATATTTAGACGTTCAGTACCCTGGTATACAACTTTTATGGTGTGTAGATTATGTGGATCAATCCATCAACAACTTTTTGTAGGATTCATTGTCATATAAATCTCCTTATTTACCCTTTTTATCATTTTCGAGATGTGCTCCTTGCTTCTTTTGGATTGGATGTGTCGGTCTGCATGAGAAAGTTAAGTGGTCATTGTTATAAACTCACTTTTTTGTTTTTAAATATTATATTACAATCTCCATACTCTACCCTACGCCTAACCTTTTCCTTTTTCCTTTAATCTTTCACTAAAAAAAGGTTGAATGAGAAGAAATATTTTACAATTCAGCACTAAAATACTAGCAACTAAATTAAGAGTAAGGTTTACACTGAAATCCAAGACCTTACTTAAACTAATTTAAGAAAATAATTAATCATTGATTAAGCAATGATGAATCTTACTTCAACCTGATTGCTTAAACATGGTTTTTCAGGTGGAACCGTTGGAGCAGTTGGGCTGCAACCGCCACGGACAGGAGAGGTACAAACAAAGACTAGATCAACTAATGGAAAATAATAAGAGACCAGAAACAGGGGAGGGGGTGGTTTCTTTTCCCAACGGTTACATTTTCTTCTTTTGCAAAAACAAGAAAACACCAACAAAAGATGTGCCACCATGGACCCACGAATCTCTCTCCTTCCTTTCTTTCTTCCTCCGGTTTCCTTCTGTTCTCCCCGCAGATCTCGCTTTCGGACAGGAAAACACAGAGGAAACAGGGAACAACATTTTTTTTTTTTTTTGGCAAGGCTGTTTTACAGGGTTTGGACACCCACTTTTCTTTGTTTTACAGGGTTTGGAGTGGAGAATGCCAGAGACAACGACAGATTGGAAGGTAGCAATCATCCTTTTGGGAAGGTTAGCTCTGAGTTGAGGAGATCCAAGAAGGGAAGTTCTCGGAATTCTTTCAGCGTCAAGTTAGGCCTTCCACACAGGCTCGTGGAGGCTGAGCAGGTTGCCGCTGGCTGGCCCGCTTGGCTGAGCTCCGCTGCCGGTGAAGCTGTGCATGGATGGGTGCCTCTCCACGCTGATGCTTACGAGAAATTGGAGAAGGTAGGAAAGTTTTTTTGAAATGTTATCCTCATGTTCATTGTTTCATGTCAAGATTTCGATTTTGAATCCTATATATGCCAAGAGGATTAGAGGAAATTTTTTCATCCATGTGAAATATATCTCTTTCCATTGAAATGTTTGGAGTAGATAAATGGGGTTATATAATTCGGCATTTCTTGCTCCAGCATATAGAGGTATGTGATATATTTATGCTTTCTCATTTACGTGACATTCGGGAAACTTTCCTAGCTCCTAGTTTTCTCTAGCTTGCTCGAGGTTGGAAGGCTTTAGATGTTAAATTACATGAATTTTGTTCCATAGTATGTTGTATTTCACCAATTCACCTTCACCATAGCCATAGGGAAGCTTCAAGGCACCTTTTTGGGTTTGTTAGTGTGTTTAGACAGACAGTTGAACATGTTCTCCTCTAGTGAGAATGGGGTGCATGATCTGGTCATTTCTACAATTCTGTGCATGTAGATTGGGCAAGGTACATACAGCAGTGTATTCCGAGCGCGTGAAGTTGAAACAGGGAGGATGGTTGCGTTGAAGAAGGTTCGTTTTGACAACTTTCAACCAGAGAGCATAAGGTTCATGGCCAGAGAAATAATGATTCTCCGCAGGCTTGATCATCCAAATGTGATGAAACTCGAGGGGGTAATCACCTCCTCAATTTCAAGTTCCATTTACCTTGTATTTGAATACATGGAGCATGATCTTGCAGGGCTAAGTTCATGTCCCTACATCAAGTTCACTGAAGCACAGGTCTGTTGTATCAATGTTTTTTATCCTACTTTCCTTTTTTCTTGCTGAAGGTCAGTTTAGGTTGCATTTTCTCTGTAGGTTAAGTGTTACATGAAGCAGCTGCTATGCGGGATTGAGCATTGCCACTTGAGGGGTGTAATGCACCGGGACATTAAGGCATCCAACATTTTGGTAAGCGATCAAGGAATTTTGAAAATGGCAGATTTCGGATTAGCAAACGTCATTACCCCAAAGAACAGGCATCAGTTAACAAGTCGTGTAGTAACCCTATGGTATCGTCCTCCTGAACTTCTGATGGGATCAACAAGTTATGAAGTCTCCATTGATATATGGAGTGTGGGATGTGTCTTTGCTGAACTTCTCATGGGAAGGCCTCTCCTTAAAGGCAGAACGGAGGTGACTATTTCATTACATCACATTATCTTCTATCAAATGCTTTCAGGATTCTCTTGACAAACCATGATAAGCTCTAGGGGATTGTGTTTTAGGGTGGAAACGGCATGGTCTGTCTTTCTTCTGAATACTTTTAAACCTTTTCAGGTTGAGCAATTGCACAAAATCTTCAAGCTTTGTGGGTCACCACCAGATGATTACTGGAAAAAGATTAAGCTTCCTCATTCAACTATGTTCAAACCTCAACATCATTATGAAAGTTGTCTTCGAGAACGGTGTAGAGACGTAACCGAAACTGCAGTTGATTTGCTAGAAACTTTTCTATCCATCGAACCCCATAAACGGGGGACTGCCTCCTCTGCCCTTCTGTCTGAGGTAACTAACCACTCAGTACCAAAATATGCCACTTTTAAATGTTTTTCTGATATTTGACCCTTCATCATACCTTACTTATCTGATTTTCATTCTTATTGTTATTCCAGTATTTCCACACACAACCTTATGCCTGTGATCCATCAACCTTGCCAAAGTATCCGCCTAACAAAGAAATGGATGCAAAGCAACGAGATGAATTACGAAGGTAAATACTATTCATTTCTTGTTTCTCAAGAAATCTGATTGATGTGGTTACTCCTTCAGGCTTCAGCTATATGAGAATTAGTACTGGTTTAAAACAACATTGAATATCCATCAAAAGCATGGAACTTCGAGTTTAAGCTTGTGATCTTTCATTGAAAAATGCCAATGGCGCATTCATTCACTCTGTTTCTGACATGTTCAAAACACTCTCAGGAAAAAGATTGGAGCTAAATTGCGAGAGTCAGGAGCATCAAGGAAACAGAAAAAAACTCGTAGAACCTTACAAGAACGTAGCAATTTATGTAACACAGCACAGAAAGAGGAAATGCCAGGTGATGCTCAATTTGCTAGGAAGGGCAACCATAGGGCAAAGGAGGGTGCTGTTCATGGAGGGTATCCACATCTATCATTGGATACAATGTCAGAAACTTCCCAAGCTACGGCTACTTCCCAAGGGGAAGGCTTCACAGGCCCACCAGAGTTCACAGCATCTAGCAGCTTTGCATGGGTAAAGAAGAGAAAAGACTCTGCATCCACATTATCATACAATCCACCTAGCTCAAGGAGCCAAATTAGTGCAGTGGATTCAGCAAGCTTCCCTTTCTCAAACAATCCCTTTAACCTAACCAAAGAAGGGAATCAAGATGCTTCAGAAGGAGATCCCGAGGCCTCAAATCCTCTATTAATCAGAATGATCCAAAACCAACTAGACCAACAAAAATCTTCATATGCATCTGAGCAACAGGAGGAAAACAAACTTGATCCACTCGAATTTAAAGTGAGGAAAGTACATCATTCTCGTGAACGTTCATTCGATTTTCGCCAGAAACCAGCTGCTACGAAGCAAAATCTGGTAAGGACACAATTCTGGTTGAGGCTTGTAATCACTGTCCCGAATCTGTTTCCTCAAAACTAACTCATTCTCCATGCATGCTGTTGTATCACAGGACAAAGTTGAATTTTCAGGGCCATTAATATCCCAACCTCACAAAATTGATGAACTCTTACAAAGGAATGAGAATCATATACGTCGAGCAGCTCGCAGATCAAGATTTGATACTGGTAAACTGAACTCAATTCTGTTTATTAAGATTCCAACGGTGTTCATTGAAAGATGCTAAGGATTTTCATTCTTGTTTTGGCAGAAACATGATGCAAAGGAGGTTTTCTAGACTGGGAAAATCCGCACAATCTCCATGGCACAGGCCTTTGATGAAAGCTTCAAGCTTTTCTCATTGAGCTCATATATAGCTTAAAATATTTTCTTTAGTTTTTTTACCTTGATTATTTTGCTCAGAATTCATTGTACAAACTCAAAAGATTAAAAAAATTTCTCAAATTGTGTTGTTTCCTCAAGAAAATTCACTAAAAACCGAAAAAAGAAAAAAAGATTGAAATTTTCATGAAAGAACCAGAAAAATTAAGCAATTGCAAACAAATTGCATGACCCATAAAAACCCATCAATATAAAAACCAAAAAAGAGAGGAAGAAATGAAATCAAATGATGAAAAAAGAGAACATAAAATCGCAAAATTTGAACGGTTGAAATGTAGGGCCATCCCCTCGCTTTGGCTGCAGGAACTAGAACAGCAAAACGGCCATGGAGTCACATGCTCCCATCACAAAAGTGCGTCACGATGTTTAAAGAATATCTCACCGTGGAATACTACAAAAATGCTTGCGACCAAATTATTGTGAAATAAAACCATCATGTTATAATTGCAATATAACGTGGAATTATAAATTTATAATATAATATATTTTTATATAATTAATTTTTTTATTTAAAAATTTACCTATAATATTATAAATATGTATTTATTTAATATCATATATTACTCATTAAATTTTACATCATGATTGTAACTTATAAAATTGTATATATACCATGTAATATTACCTTTGAATCCAATTTGACATACCATGTATGGTTTATCTAAGTTTCTTTAGAGAATTACAATTGGGTGAGAAGAATTGGGATCTCAACTCTAGTACTGAGGGGGTACCTTACAATGAAATATATAACTATCGAGTCACAAAACTCAGGTGCCTTTAAATGTGCTGTTTGAGCAAAGCTTTCTTAAAAAATTGTATCATGAAATTATATTTTCAGAAATAAATATTATTCAATTAAAAAGTCTACTTATTATGGTATTACAAGCATAATGTGAAAATGTATTTATTATTTTGGGGCAGAATGAAAAGAATATTTTATTATTAAGATATTATGATAAAAACATTTCTCCTTCTTTTCCTTTCGCTTGAATTTGGAGGGTACTGTTGAATATCTACAGAACCGAGATCTTCCAGATATGAGTTTCTGTATTTATTCTCTTTAAGCATCATCTGTCATCAGTGTTGGTATTTGGCCACAATCAACAAAATCAATCTTGTTTAGTCTCAGACAGCACAACACTTGTTCAGGAAGTTCTTCCTGTTTCTGTGCCTGTCAAGACAAAGCAGATGCTTAAATGAATGAGATTGGTCCCTGCCTTAATCAACAGTCTGATTCTTGGTTGGGATATTAAGACAGGTTTTCTCAAGGACAAAGATCATGATCCTCTCCTGTTCTTTTTCAGAACAAATGCTATATAGACTAAAGATGTCTGGCATTCTAAGATGTGATTAGATTGATGTTTTCATTACCTGGATGGTTAAGCCCACATCAAGTACTCCATTTCTCAAGCGTTCTCGGAATGATTCAAGCCCCTTCCTCGATATGTAGCTGAAGCGATGAATGTCTAGATCAATCTCGAAGTAATTAGGGCCCTGTCATAAGAAGTAACAAGATTAATGTCATTGTTGATCGTATGGTGTCACAGCAATTACGAAGTATTCCATATCTCAACATAGCATGTGTTTTGAGAGAAAAATGTACTTAACTCTAAGCACATTTAGGAAATGTAGATGAAGAAACTAAAGCCTGGGGTGTTTTAAGGGCTATATAATCCTTTTTTGCTGACTAAATAATGTCTTGGATCGAAGACAGGATGCTTTATGCTTCTCAGCCCAACATCAGGTTAACACTAACAGAGTAAAAGGAAGAACGACAAAATGAGAAAAGCTTATGTTATACCTTGAAAAAATTGTGCTGAGGGCGGGAAAGGACTGGCTTTTCGTTATAAGCATTTACTAGTTTCTTTTCAGCAGAACTCAAGCTGAGATCATCAGGGTTGACCAACCCAGCCATGATCTTTAGCCTTTCTCTGAAAGGAACACTGGATTCTCTTGCAAACCCTTTGGTCTTTTCCATCTCATCATCAACCAATTTCTGTGAGCATGAACAGAAACATTTCAACAAATTCTACACTACTAAAAGGTGCCAGAAAAGTAATGAAGGTCTTCTACAATAGACAGCACATAAATAAACACAAAACATGATATAGATTAAGTATTTGTTCAACTTATAACTAGGAATGGTCTCCACTCTCCAGAATCTATTCAGGCTTTCTCAAAGAGATTAGCATCTGCTACCACGGGTAAGGTAGCAGATACCTGAAGCCTGTTATTGATCATCCATTCAAAACCACATTAAAGTGCAATATGGAATGTGCTTAGATGTTGAGAAAAAATGGGGGGAAATTATCACCATTGAAGTGCAATATGGAACATGCTTAGATGTTGAGAAAAAATGGGGCGAAATTATCACCATTTAGCATAATCTGTTATACCACAAGTACCAAAGAAGCACCAATGCACCATAATCTAAGTAGAGCTACTGATTCAGTAGATATAAGACAATGATCAAGTACCATGATGAAGTCCTGATGCTGGGCAGAGACTTCATTCTCAAAATTCTCAGAAACTCTGAAATATAGTACAAGACTCATTCCTTCACCATCACTATCACCGAGGAATATTGCTGCAGGATAAGTAGGCAACTGCCACAAGACAAGGAAGAAGACTTATGACATAGGAAACAACTAACAAGCAACTTATTATTATTATTATTAATTTGATGATTTGAAATTAAAATTCTACTACAGAAAAGAATAAAGAAAATAACATTTAAAAGAGCCCAAAATACCTGGATATTTACAATTAGAAGAGGGGGAACTTTCCCACTTGTTTTCACATTGGGAAGCTCAAGATGTTGAGCAATGTGATTTATCTTTCGTTGGCATACAAATAAGTCAACACCAATTGGAGTATATGGTGCATAATTTAGAGCAGGGGACTTCCTCTTATCTCTGTAAGGGAAATAAACATACAACTCATTAGTTAAAAAGTACAGAAATACTCAATAAAATAACCACTGGGAACAATTACTTGTTGCAAGTGCCTATTAAACAAGGATAAAATTTAACACATACTTAAAATAGGTCTCTCCTCTGAGTTTAAAAGTTGAGGGAGGAATCTCAGACCAAGATCCTGGGTTTTGCTTCTCAACTGTGCAGCCTGGAATTATATATCCTGCTTTGGGATGATACAAAAATCTCTTCGATGAACCTGTGTATATGTCAATTAATTTGATCTTAAATAAAATTTTTTCTTTGTACGAGTAAGTTACTGAAACATGACAAAGTTCACAACTCAATCATAAGAAGTGCTTACACCCTTCAGTGGTTTCTCCATCACTGGATCTCCTCTTAAAAGAGAGCCTGAAAACTGCTGTCTTCTTTCTTTGGGACTGGGCACCTATGGTTGATGTTAAAATCTTGTCATTGAAACTCACAGAAGGAACCAATCGGCTTAACCCAGATTTTAAGGTTTTCTCTTCAGAGTTTCGTCTAGTGTCTTTCAGACCTTTAAAGCTTCCATAAGAATGTTCTAATAATTTCTTCCTCTTACTACAAATATCATCAGCCTTTCCCAAGCACGAAAGCTCAAGACCCTGAACATCTTTGCTTAAAAGTTTTTCTGCTTTGCCCCCATCAATTTTCAAAATACTCTCATGGTATTCTTCATATTTACCCTTGCCATCAACAAAGCATGAAGAACTTTCATACTGAAGCACTTGACCACCTGAGATGTTTGAAATTGCATTGCCCATTGATGGAAAACAATCTGAAAAAGGAAAAAATAAGAGAAAATTTAGCATATCCCAATCAGAAATTAAAGATGGTTCACTCTATCAGAAATCTGAAAAATTGAACTAGAAATCCTACATTTCTAATAATGGAAAAAATTATATGTAGCAAAGGCATGGAGGAAGAGTCTACACATAGAGTTGGCAACTATAACATCTTATCAACGGCTCAAATATGAAATTCAAGCAATAACATGTAATATATCAGTTTGAGTCCATAAAACTTAGCATGTGTGAGAATATGCAAGTAATTTTTTTGATACAGTTTCTCTGCATCAATAAGGTAACTGACAATTCTCTCCAAAGTCCAAAGTCCGAATCACACAAAACCAGGAAAGGTTGATATTTCATTACCTCCATACACGCTGCTGAAGTCATCATCTGATTCAGATTCCAGAATACTGACTGAATCAAACCAAGCATCGTCCTGGCAAAGTGCTGCAAATACATAGTTCAAAAGTCAATTTCAGTTTTAATACTCTATATATTTATATGAAGAAACAATTAAATAATCCTTCATATTGAAGAAATTGGAAACATGTTATTTGAAATATTTCTGGCTATGGGACAGCATGATCTTGACAAGGAAAAACTGGCAAAGTTCTTGTTCCCCAAGTCCCATCCCATGAGTTGTATAGTACATGAAGGAAACTTGAAAGATTAAAATGCTTTTAGATATATAATCAAAAAAGAAAGTTTTAAACAGAAAATTTGTACGTTAAGAGATGGAACTATAACTGAACCAACTTATTACAGAAATGTTCAACATTCTCCGGCAAATTGTGTCTGCAAGAATGAGTTACATTGACCAAAAGAAAAAACATACCACTTGCATCAACCTGACTAAGATGCCACTGCAATTGGGTGATATGGAATCCAGAGTTTGAGACCTCGGATCTTCTACAAGTAGCAGTTGCACCATTCTCAAAATCCATATGCACATACTCGTTGACTATATCTGTCACACGAGCATCATTATTCCTCTTCTTGGCCCCATCTGGGACAGAACTGGAATTCTTTCCACGGAATTTCAGAGGCAGATGAGCATATCTTTTCCGTGCTTTCCTTTTTTTAGTTGGTGTTAATGGTGTTGATACACAACCCCCCATTATAATTACTTAACTACAAAAATCCTGTTAACAATGAAAATTTTCTCTCAGAGACACAAACCTTACTGAAACAAGAAATTGCAGAAGGCCTAATTAACTCTACAAGGACAACATTACATTGGTTGTGATGGTAAAAAATCAAGCCATAAGTTCAGGAAAAAAAAGAGAACCACAATCTAATATAAAAGAAAACAAATTTCACTAACAAGAAATAGTGACAGCTATTGAATTTTGAAAAGAAATGTTAACAGAATTGATGAGCAAATATAACCAAAGCATAATACAGCATCAATGTGACCGTTTTTTGTGATTGTTTCATAAATGGATATTATGAACAAATCTCAAAAGAATTAATTGAATGAAATAATTAATAAGAATAACAAACAAACAACATTCTAAACAAAATCAGATAACAAAATGTGACCAAAATTCAACAGATTACATTGAGACAGAGAGAGAGACTACCTGAAGATCAACACATCCAACCCACAAAAATTTTACAGAATGCAATCAAAACCAAACATCAGAACAACAATCAACAAGGAAAAATAAAGAAACCCATTTACCTGAAAAACAAACAAACAAGCCGCTTGACAGTAAGATAGATCTCCCTCTCTCCACAACAAGACACACCCAAAACCGCCTCAGAGAGGGAGAGATAAAGGCGACACTCAGATCATACGGGTCGGGCGGGTCCGACCAGGTCGGATCCGGGGTACATTGAGTACCAACCAAAATGGCTTCCAGAGAGAATGCTTCTGGATAGAAATGGAGGAATGATGCAAAAATGGGTGAATGACTTTATAGGATGATGATTCAAGTAATTAATGGCGTGCTGATAAAAAAAAGTAGTAATTGATGGGGATGGCAGAATCAAAGTTTTTTAAGTAAAAACTTTGGATTGGAGTAACTAACAATATTGAAAAATGTAACTATCTTGAGTTTTTGTCTACCCCTGAGTTTAGGACATTGATGATGTCCTAAAATTCGCTGTTGTTGTCTGAACAATAAACGCATCATCCCATTCTATGGAAAGGGTGGTACTACGTGATAATCTTTTTTTTTTTTTTACATTTTTATACAATTTTTATATACCATCAAGTAAGCAAATGCATGTAATACAATGAATTTTACATAAATTAAAAGAATCAATCATTTCAATGATATGTTAGATTGTAAATGAAAAAAAAAAAAAAACAAAAACATTGTAAAAAATCATTTCTCATATGGAAATACCTGACAATGGAATATCTGAGTTTCTGTTTTTCCCATATTTCTGTTTCAGTTTGAGTTGGTTGAGTCGTTTACCATTTTCCCCTATTTAACAATAAATAGGATTAATTTTTTCTTGATATGAGATGGTGTGTTTGGTAGAAAGATAACTTTCTTCGTAAAGTCCTTTTTAGAAAAGTGATTGGTTAAAATATTGTATAAAAAGTTATTAAATTTTATAATAAAATTTTGTTAAAGTTTTTTGGAGTTATTAATTTTGTTATATTCAGTAAAAATTGAAAAAAAAGAACTGAATATAAAAAGTTCTTAAATGATAGTTTTATATTAAAAAAGTTGTGAAAAAGTTATTTTTTTGAAAAAATATGGGTACAAATTCTTATAAGTTTAAATTTATGTTATGAAAAAATAAATACCAAAAATATCATTTATGCTCTTTATTTAATATATATAGTTTTAAGATATATAAATATTAAAGTACCTTTTTCAAAATTTTAAAGGAGGACATTTTCTAAAAAAGTAAACCATACACCCCTTAAATAATAATAATACTCATCTATTAAAATTTAATTGTGTATTTTTTTTTATTTTTAAGATATCATTTAATACATTTATTTTTTAATTTACTAAATAATTACAATATTATTGTAGTATACTGAATAAGAAAGCTTATAAAGAATAATGATTAATTAAAAATAAACATAAAATTTTATTAATTAATTACATCTTTATTTTATTAAAAAAACTAACTCCTACTAAAATTGAGCAAAATGGGTAAAGAATTTTATAATGCAAAAGTTAAAGTTAGACTTAATGATTTTTTTTTTTTTTTATAACAATGCAGGATGCTTTAAGCACGAGAGGATTTAAGTCCATAAAATCCTAACATATCATTTTTAAGATTATCTCTAAGTGAAACTCTTATTTACATATCATGATATTTGCACAAATATTAGCCTCATGGTTTATGTGTATAAACTCATAGATCCAATTACAATCTTTAAGAACCTACATTTACTTAATTATTTTTAGCTTTTAAAGTGTTAGAAACTAAAGTTATACACTTGCAACTTTTGTATTAGAACTTTAAATTTTTTTATGTTTTTATTTGATATATTAGAGAATTAATTGTTTGATAATACAAAAATTTAAACTTCTAACATTGATTTTAAATTAAAAATTTTAAGTTAGTAGGTATTAATTTAATTAAAATCTTATTGGTAAATTTTCTATGTTTTCTTATATAAATTTACCATTCAACGACACTAATACAAAAGCACAGTGCCTAATATGCTCAAATTTATTTGAATTTTTAATATATTGAAAGCAATAATGATTTTATTTTCATTACCTAATTAGTTCCATGTTGAAAGTTCCTTTATATTATTTCTAGATAGGGAAGGCTGAGAGTTATTTTCTTAGCTTGTCTGGCAAAAGATAAAAAAAGAAACAAGCTAGAGGGATTTGCTTCTTATTAGTCTAACGTTTGAATATTTGTTTGGCAAAAGAAAAAATGGAAACAAGGTAAAGGAATTTGCGAGAGGCTTTCCCATGTTTCCTTTCGCAAGTCAAGTTCCACACACAGACAAAAAAAAAAAAAAAACAATAATCATACTTAATTTTTTAATATATTTAATAATAAATCATATTAGAGAAATAACCCTTATTTTTTAAAATTTTTTTTACTCAACCCAAAATTTAAATATGAGATTCTTAGTGTAAAATCTCATATTTTTAGGTAATAACTTAAATAATTTAGTACTTATTTTATTTTATTAAAAATAAAAGATCTTAAATTCGAATCGTATGACATACGAGTGTGATGAGATAAGAGATGAGAGATAATTAATTTTTCTTATGCAATCAATATAAAAAAAATCTCATATTTTTAATTAAAATTGAGCCACCCTTAGGGTATAATTATGCCTAATTATTCACTAATTTGAAAA
>BPVZ01000029.1:1525508-1545510 GCA_020521535.1 Rubroshorea leprosula | reverse complement strand
GACAATCATATTCAGATAATAATAATAATAGTTAATAAATAATTTTTTTATACAACTTTTATATATAACTTTCTTTGTTATTAAATGAGTTAAAAAAATATGATATAGTAGTTATTGATTAAAAAAAAAAAACTACTGAAATTTATTTCTTCTTAATAATTATAAAATATTTGACTCGGACTGAAAGAAAATTCACCTCACTTTTCTATTTTTCTATTGCTTCGTTTCAAGGTTGGAACAAAGAAATTTTAACATAAATGATATCCTTTTGGGTTTATAAAACATTTTTAGAAAGAACTATAGCTGCAAACATTTGATTAAACTTTCTTAAAATATTCGAGTTCGGGTGTAAACTTGCTAACCAACCATATTGAGTCTACGTAGAAGAAAAAATACTAATATCAATGACAGTTAAAAAACGATATATAGCCTTAAATTGTATGCAAGAAGTTTCTTTGTTGATTTCATTGTCATTTTCAAAGCAGTTCAAACGGTGGTACATTGACCATATAACTAACTCTGCAATAAATTTCAAAAATTGCAGATGAACTAAAATTGCTGTATTATTATCACTGGTATATGACACCAAGCGTGCAGGAGAAATGGCTTTAGTAAAGAGATTCATATGCCCGATTGCCCGGTACAAAAACACGTTTCATGCAGGAATTCCTATTCAGATGGAGAAAATACTCTCTACGCACCTTTAATAGCGCTCCTTGGAGTGAAAAATGAAGTTTCATTTCTGCAATGAAACTTTGATCCTGATGATCCCCACCCTTCTCTGTGGCTTCACTTTTTAACTCAAAGGGTCCTCATATATCAATATATTAATAGGTAGATCAAAGCCATTCACATCTATCACGACATTGTGCTGTTGATACTTGCAATCTTCACACTGTGGTTTGACTTGATGGAACAGGCACTGTGGCTTTGGTAGTCACGGGAATTCCCCCAGTTTTATTGTGTTTTGCTTGTATTTGCTCCAATTCATCATCTGGGAATACTTCGGATTTCATTGATGGGACTATATTCTTTACCTGTAGCCATGTCAGCTGCCAAAAACTATCGCCCCCTATATCATTACTTGGCATGAGAATACCGGTTGTCTTCATCACCAACAGAGTGTTTTTGAGAAGCTCTGGAACTGATTCATGAATTTTTTCACTGTGTTTTCCCCGGAATCTTGCCTTCATATATCTCTCCATTCGATTGAGAACCCCAAGCCATAATTTGCAGAATGACGGCTGCTGAGACAGATCCTGCAGTGATTGTAAGAAGGCCTTTGCCATGAGCTTCATGGCTAGAACAAGTGTACCCTCCATTTTCCGGTAGTCTTTTGGGGAGTTTGTTAGCGAGATCTCTAACAACTCATCCACTAATGTGAAGATTGCAAGATCAAAACACTGGAACCACATGGCACTTGAAAGGGGGATCACATCTACTCCTGCCAAGGAACTCTGCAATGTTAAAACAGCATGGTTCCTCACCTCTTCTCTCTGGTCCAAACATACTTTCCTTAGTCCCTGCACCAGCCTCATCCACATCTCTCCAATATCTTGACTTACTTTCACTGAAGCTTCCTCCACCACAGCACTTTTAGCCTCTGAATACCATCTTACCAGACAAACCACAGAACCTGCCATCATATCTAGTGCAGAAACAGACCTCTCAACCTCCCCAACGCGGGACTCTGCAAATTCCCTTGCTGCATCCACACAAAGAACATAATTAGAAGGTAGAAGATGTGCCCCGTCAGACATGATAAATGCTAGAGCCTCAAATCCTGCTTCAGATGCTTCTGGATGTCGAGCTGTGATAGATAGCAAGGAGATGATAATGCGCCAACCCACATTGGATCTGATGAGGGTAGCATTTGCTTTTACAAGGCGCATGACTTCCTGTGTTATAGGCTCACAATATGTATCAGCGACCCGAGCATCAAGTTTCAATATTAGTTGCAGTGACTTCAGGAGCTCATCAGTCAGGTTTTCCTTATAGGGAAGAAGACGCTGGCATATCCTAAGGAGCCCAAAGACGGCCTTTTCCACTAGAGTACAAGGCATCACAGTAGACTGAACAATGTTGGATATGTGCTCATAAACCCCCTGCCAGATTAGCAAGATCCTATCACGGTTATTCAGTGTAATTGCAATCAGCAATTCCAGGCAGAACACTGCAGTGCCTTCATCTTCCATAAAGCCATTTCCTTTTTGGAGTCGGCCTGTAGCCAACATAAGGGCCCTCACAAGTTGCAATAAAGACTCGGCCTGGAGAAACTTACTCTCTGTAAATATACTATCAATGTGACAGCTCTGTATTACTTCGCGAGTGTGTTGATGAGCAGCAAGCTGTTCCTCATCTGGCTGCAACCTTGGCTCCTCCATATCAAAAGATAAGAGCTGGCTGAACCGACTAATCAGACCAGATGATTTTCTTTGAGTAGCCAAAGATGGTGGGTGCACTTTTGATACGGAACTTGTAGCAGTTTTCTCAGGCTCCAAATCAGATGAGGACTCTCTATCATCAGCTGCATCACTAACCAGATGAGCAGGTAGAAGGCCAAGCTTGTGCAAGCTTAGGACACAATCCAATATGTTTTTCCAGCCAGAGTGGATATAATCACCATAGCCACTTGCTATTGTGAAAACTGCTGTGGTTGCCATCCTGGCTCTGACATCATCAGCGAAGGCAAGGATGGCTTCTTCAATAGATAATGGAGTCAACAGGGTTGTGAATTTACAAAGAGACACAACTAAGTCATTCAAAACACTATCAAAATGATAGTGGGCTGCAATTTTGGCAATGGCCATGAATCCATCAACACATGTCTGCAAAATATCCTCCTGCTCCACTTGATCAAAAACCACTGATATCGCAGCAATTGTGGGACCAGACAAGATAGCAAACATATCGTGGTCAAGAAGTGCTCCAGAATCACAGACAATGAAAGGAGTTGCTTCCTTGGATTTGTGCATTACATTAATCCAGCGGCTCAAGGTCACCAGTGGAGAAGCAGCACCTTGGTCTGGGATCATCTGGATTTCATCCTCACAGATTGAGTGGTAAAGCTCTGAGAGGAACTCTCTAGGAAGATCATTCCCTCCATTGATATTACGATTGTTACGGATAAAGTCTTGTTCAGTCATCTTTTTCTTTACCTGTACATTGTGTTGATCTGTGTTGAGCAATATAAGTGAATAAGACAATACGAGAGCGGCATCCTTGTTAAAAAACAGATGTGCTGATTGCTCATAATATCTTTCAGCAAATGCCTCAAGAACCCTCTGTATTTTCTGTGATTCTCCAGGCAATCTGAAAGTTCCCAAGAAAAGTCGCAATGCAGTATCTAAATTCATGCCATGGAAATCAAAAGTCCTAGCAAATTCATGAAGCACCTGGATACAAAATTCATCATGATTTCCCAGAAAATCTCCAATAAGATTCTTATCCAGTCCACTAGTGTACCTAAAGAAGGATGCTACACTTTGTGGGTCAAGTTTATCTGGCAATAAATGCATTCCTTGAAGAAATTCTAGACCTTTCTTGGGATCACGATTAAAGTGATCTGTTCCAACCATCAACTTTTTCTTGATAAATTTTGTCTTATGAACAAATGGAATCCAACAACTAGGATTGTTATAGTTGTCACATTTCAATGTCCAAAAAGCTTCATATCCCTCACAATTTACTGAAGTCTCATCTGAAGCAGGTAACTCATTGCCAATCCTTGCAGCCATAACTTTGGTCATGGATACCAGGCCATCCAGAGCAAGAATATGCATTGCAGACAAAGGTCCATTAACAGGAAATGCACTTTTTGACAACAGATTAGCAAGGTCTTCAAATACATTACTGTAGGTTATGTCACAGTCAAAATTGGTATACATCTCAGCCATGAATGTCTGCTGCCTGCACAAGTCAACCAATGCTTCCAGAGCTACCTCCTGCTGTTGGTATGAAGACCCATGCTTACGTTGTGCTAGTCTCAAAAGCACACAAGAAAAGAAAGCTTCAAGCTGTGCCTTCAGTTCTGTACGGAGATGATAATACAGATTCAGAACAATGCTACATACAGTAGAAAGAATCAGTGGGCTCATTGATAAACCAAACTGCATCAGATTATGAAACAATTCATCCTGAATCAAAGCCAATAACTTGGGGTGTTGACTGAATGATGGCCCACCCAATTCTATAGCTGAATTAATCAACCCCAAAGCAAAGAGTGGAACATCCTCTTCATATGCTATGGGATTTGATCTAGGACCAATACCAACGTGCTCAATGACATTCAACAAAGAACACAGGAAATGAAATATCTCCACCATGCATGGGATGCCAAAGGGCTCCATCATCAATTTTTCACCATCTTGACCATCCTCCACCTTGCCACTTTCCTCAGCCTTGCTTGCATACATTTCACCAGCTGACTTCTCCACGGGAATGGTTGAAGCATGTTCCTTGGAGGATTGATCATCATATTCAACACCATCATGGCCATTTTCTTGCTGTATACTACCAAACATGTGATCCCTGTCAACTACACCTGCCTGCAAAAGAAGAAGAAGTTACATTTTTGTTTTAATTTTATCCCTTTTTATTTTTATTTTTTGTGCAGAAATTATTATTACTAGTATCATGTTTAACAGTTTCCATGCAGGATGGTAAGTACTTTCCTACAGAGCAGAAGAATTCAAGCCACAACTCTCAATAATAGAACACAAGACACTATTTAAAGCTGGAGGAATATCCTATAGGAGAATTATTCTAAGAATGATTACCGTTTCAGCAGAAGATAACCTGCTTCCGGTAGCTATCAGTTTTGAATTGCTGATCTCAGGAAGGTGAGAGAAAATACACCTAACCAATTCATGCATTGTGTGCCGTGCAATCCGTTGCAACAATTCACCTTTGGAGCTTGCCTGATGAACTACACGAAAGCATGTATCCACTATGTTGCAAACATGCTGATTAGTCAACCTAGCTGCTGCCTTACTTTTCATGCAAGCTAACAGAACCTGAAGTATCTTCATTAGCACCACTTCCTCAGATGCTGGATCAGTTACCTCAAACCTGCAGCTAGTCACAGCATCAACTATGAGATGCATGGCATTCCCCACATTCACTGTGTCAAGATCAAGTATGTCAAGGGTTAAGATTTTGTAAACAGATGACAAAGCAACACCAGTAATTGGTGCACCAGTTTCATCAGACCGAATGACATCCAAAAATGGCTGGAGGTATACAATAGGGTTTATAGTGTTCCACGGATGTTGCCATGAAAAAATTTGTTTCCGCAATTCTTTCAAAGAATGGATGAGAGAGTGCTCTAGCTGATCATCATCTGCCACATAATGAATTCCCCACCTTACATTTCTCCTCATGACAGCCAGAACAGCCCCTATTTCAGCATTGATCATACATGCTAATGCACCTGTGGAAGGCCTAACAGGACAATGCCTAATCTCTCCATGAAGTGCACTGCTTTCAGGTTGTGGATTCAGATGTCCCATATTTAACCACAATTTTAGCAAGATGAAATTTTGAACCAAGATGCCTTGCTGCTTATGCAAATAAGATGCCCAAATCTGGCAAAATCATATCATTCACTGCAATAAACAAAAAGGCAATCACGAAAACTCACTAAAGATTCTCTTACCCTTTGGGCACGTGATAGAAAAACCGTTTCACATATCATGTTGTAAGCAAGAATGATAAGAGACATAAAAACTCACTAAGTTCCTTGGTTGCTGCTTAAGTGGGCATGTAAAACTCAGTTTCTCAACAATATGATTTTGCATCACAGAATATAATTTCCATCATTAAGGTAAGAAAATACAAAATTTCACAATGCTTAAATTTTCCACAGAGCAATGTATAATAAATTTAAATGAAAACATCTTTAAAGGGAATGAAAGACTTTTTCATACTTGTAAGTAACCCAGTTTAGTCTTGCAGTTAAGCTGCAGAGAGAAAAATCAGTTTGAACAATTAACTACCCAGGTTCACATGAAAATGAAAGAAACTGATACTAAAATCTATACTATTCTTCTGATTCAAAGAAGAAAATTGGCGGCCTGGATACATAGTTAACGTCAAAAAAGAGTAACACAACCCCATTACTATCTTCCCACAGCTACCAAGAATAAAATGGAAAACAAAGAAAAACCAAAAATTCAAGTACCCAAAATCAGATCTAACCAGCTAATCAGGACGCAGAAGCTCTGACACTAAACTTAACGAGAACAGCTATGAACACAATCAAAGATCGTTGCTTGAAGCATGCATCGTGCAATACACAAACTGGGTCAATTAGAATGACGGAAACGCGTGAATTTAAGCATTGAATTGACAGATCGCGACAGGAGCTCGCGTACCTATTGGGAGATGCCTATGTTAGGATTGGGAATTTGGAGAAATTGGGAGAAAGTGGGGAGAGTGAGCTGGAGATTGGGTTTCACATGAGGGTAAACGGAGTTGGGAATGGGTTTGGGCATCTAAGAGACTTCGGCGAAATGAATTCTGTGCTTGTTCGCGGTTTGTAGAAACGTTTCGGAAAATGCATACAAACGGCGTTTCGTTACTTGCCGGAAAAAAAAATGAAAGGAGTTTTTTTTTTCTTTTATTACCAAAAATATAAATCTCTTTTCAATTTCTAAGGTTTTATAGGAGTTACTACAATTTTGTCTTTTTATTTTTAATGCAATAAATAAATAAAAAGAACTATTTTTTAAAAATCCAAATATTGTTTTCCATCTTTCAAATCCACTAAAATCACATAATAATCTAATAAATTTGTCAAGTTATTAATTTTTTTACAATAACATTATAGTTATAATATTATATAGAATTACTAACGACCTAAATATTTCAGTAATCATGTTCTTCTATTAGAAATAAAAGATTCTAAATTTGAGTTGCATGATATGCGAGTGAAATATGATAAAGGATGTGAGATAGTTACTTTTCATTGTATAATCAAGATAAAAAAATATTATATAAAATTATAAATTTATAATCATGATATGACATTAAATGAGTAGAATTTGATATCAAATAATAAAATGTATATAATATCAAATATGTACTTTAAATTAAAAGAATTAAATTATATAATAACACATTATTTTATAAGTTAAAAATATTATGTGATATTATAATTATAATATTTTATTTTTTATATAAATGTGACATAGACCTATTTAAAGAGAAATTGTCTATACTAAATTAGGAGATTTATAAGAAATTTATTCAACGTAATCTTGTAAGGGTC
The DNA here is from genome assembly GCA_020521535.1 of Rubroshorea leprosula. NCBI lineage: Eukaryota > Viridiplantae > Streptophyta > Magnoliopsida > Malvales > Dipterocarpaceae > Rubroshorea > Rubroshorea leprosula. The sequence continues at coordinate 1,538,240 of BPVZ01000029.1, read as the reverse complement.
TTGTCGAGTGCCAAGACAGAAGATAGAGCTCAACACCCTATCACAGTACTAGAGCAGAGCTCAGCGTCCCATCTACAGTACCACATTTGCACGGAAATCACAATGAAAACGCTTGTACTCGATCATCAGTCCCCACCTAACTCTCCGTTTGTGAAAGGCCTACTCTGTCAAAATACGCCACGCTTATTTAATGCAGTTGCTTAATTAAGGCACGTTACATCCATCAAAGACATTTATCCCGTTAAACACATCATATCACGATAATGATGATTAAGAAAGTCAAGTGGATGCCCGATCAAAATATACAAACACGCCCATGCATGGCTCAAAAGAGGTATGATGAAAAACTAAAAAAAGAACTCTTTCAAAGTCTTCATTAAAAATATATCAGATTATTGTTGACTTTAGTATCAAAGTGTCTACTCGAAGCCTACCTCGGAGCCAACCCTCAGGACTTTTGCAGGTTAATTCAGCAAGAAGTTCATAGCACAAGAGGCTTGTAAAGTTTGTTGCATCAACAAATCTCTCTAAATAATCGAACATCAACTTGCATATAAACATAAAATGACAAAATAACTCCCTCTTTACAAGTTATCTTAAGAGGTATGTAGATATGAAAAAATTTATTGGCCAATTAAAAAGTACCATGTGTGAATTTAGGTCTTGAAAAAGAATTTTATTTTTGACATATTAAAATTATTTTGAAGATATTTTTAAACTAATTACAAAATGACATATGTACCAATCACAATTCAACATACTTGAAGCAAAAGTCTTATTTTTCAAGAAAAAATATATTAAAAAATATTTATTAAGTAAAAATATTTATTGTTCAGACTAATATGATTAAAGTATTCTTATTACTTATTCAATAAGAATAAAATTCTTATCCTAAATTACTAAGGAAATAGTTAATAGAGAAGTTCTAATCTTAAAAAAACTCCTTAAACCATACTTATAAATAAGAGATCTCGTCAAGCCTTTTGACACCTTAAAATAAATTTTAAGTATTAAACTCTTTAAAGATTTCTCATTAACGAGAAATAAATGGAAGAACCCTATTACGAGAAATTTGAATACCCTATTAAGAGGAAACAAATTGAAGGCCCTATCATGAAAGATTTGAAGACCCTATTAAGAGAGATTTTGAAGACCCTATTGAGAGAGATTTGAAGACCTTATTAGGAGGGATTTGAAGAACCTGTTATGAGAGATTTGAAAACCTTCTTATGAGGTAATTGAAGACCCTGTTACGAGAAATTTGAAGACCTTGTTGAGAGGGATTCCAAAGAACCCTATTAAAAGAGAACTTGAAAAATGAAAATCAAAGAATGAAGAACAAGTAAAAAATGTAATATAAAAAGCGTTAATCATGTGTTTCCCTATTAAAAGGGATTTTGATTTTATCTAACAAATAAATCAAAGACTTCATTTATTTAAGAACAAGTTAATAAAGACCCTTATACAAGAAGTCAAGATTGTAATATTATATTCAAAGAGTAGAATCGAAGGATTAAATTTCTAAAAATTATAATCCACAAACTTTTATCAAATTTGCAATTTGGCACATAAATTTTCAATAAAAGAATTTTTATTGTGTACAAGGCATATTACTCTATTTTATTGACTCTTGTATTGGGGATTTGTACAAATAAAAACACACTCTTAAAAAAAATTTCTATCTAAGAATATATCTTTTCTTTCCTAATCAACGCCAGCACATTTTAAAAGTTTTTAATTAAAAATATGACTATAGTCATCCACTTAATCCTTCTTTAACAAAATCGTGAAGATCATATTCTTAATTGAAAACATTTGAAAGATAGGGACCTTGATTAGTAAGGAAAAATATCATATCCTTAATTTTAAAAAAATTTAAAGTTTTGTTTCTATTTGTACAAGATCTCCATATAATTGTACAATAGTATATAATTGAACTTGAAACATTTTATTTTGATGCAATTATTACATTGGCAAACAATTCAATGTACTAGTTATCAAATCAATTTTGTTTTAAAAAAATTATGAATGTTTGATGTGAAAAAGTTTCATTTCTATGTAAATTTTATATTAAAAAAATTCAAATTATGGCTCATAAATCTTTGATGTGATGAAGAAAAAGAATCATGATAACAAAATTATATATCAATTGTCTTTAGATGATAAATACTTATTTTTATGAAAATAAATTTAAGAGATCAGCAAAAAGAAAATAAATTTGAAGGTCAGGTTTTGGGTTAATTTAGACCTAAATAAAATATATGGACTTGATGATAAAAAAATAAAACGTATGGACTTGACAATCAGAAAAAATAAAATGTATGGACTTACTCATTTTTTATGGGGATTTCTTTCTTTTTTTTTTTGAACATATTACAATTTAAAAAAAAAAAAGGATTCAAATTTTAGTTCTGAAACTAAAAAATATATCTTACAATGAGATATATAACTATTAAATTAGGAAAACTAAGTATTTTTTGGGATTTGTTAGTCGCATTAGAAGAAGAGGGTATTAGTTGTATCTTAGAAAAGAGTACTCCAGACTCAAGAGGACAAGTGTTAGGAATTCTTCCTGCCACATTAAATTTAAAATCAATCGTCCTTTATTGATAAGGACAAAAGATATGTACCTAAAAGAAAAAAATAAATAGATTGGTGTTTTTTTACCATGGACGGTATAAAAAAATAGTAGAAAAAAAGAAAGAAAATGAGTAGGTCAATCTTGATATAATAGAAAAGAAAAAGGAAAATGAGTAGATCAATCTTGATGTTTTTTTTCTCTTATATATTAATTTTTATTTTATAATTTAATATAATTTTAATTCTACAATAAAACAAAATTTTTTATTTTCTTAAAGTTAAATATCCAATAATAACTTAATTTTATAAAAAAATAAAAATTTAATAACAATAAATTTAATAAAATTAAGCTTTATATACTTAATCGGTGGTGAGGTTCGTCAAGCATCTTTTACCAACAATTTTAATATTCCAACTGCACTATTTTATTTTATTTTATTTTTTGGAGTTCATACTGAAAAAATAAATAAATAAATAAATAGTCAAAAGATAATTCGGGTGCCGTGCATTTCCTTCTCGGATGGTGCTGCAACCTGCCCGCCGACAGGCTACCGCTGCCCGCCGGAATCACTTTCATTATCGAAAAATTCAAAAAAAAGTCGGTTACTTTCGGTAAAGCTCTTCCTTCACCGTTTCATTAGAAAATGTTTTGCTTCCTCTAGACTACTCCCCGTTGGTGCTGTTTCCCATATCAGTTACCTCCACTTTCCTTCTCTCTCCCGAAACCAGTTTCCTTCTTTCTTCCCCCGGCGAGCTTTGAAATTCCGACATATCAGTTGAGTTGTTGAGGTGTGCTGCTGAGATTAAGGGATGATTGTTTCGGCTCTCTTTACTTCGGTCGGGATCAATCTTGGCCTCTGTTTCCTCTTCTTCACGCTATACTCTATACTCAGGAAACAACCTAAAAACGTCCCCGTCTACGCTCCGCGCTTGTTTCATGAGAGACAATCTCAGCAGAGGGATGATTTCAGCTTGGAAAGGCTACTGCCGTCTCCTGGTTGGCTGAAAAGGGCTTGGCAGCCCTCCGAAGATGAACTTTTGTCTGATTCAGGCTTTGATGCTGTTGTGTTTATGCGCATTTTTATCTTCAGGTAAATTCTCGTCTTTTCATGATGGGTCCTTCGTTTCTATGAAAAAAGTTCCAAACTTGTAAATTAGAAATACAGACAATTGTTATCTCTTATTTGTTAATTTTTACTCAATTTCAAATGTGAATTAGGTTGTTAAGTAACAAGAAATTTTCTTATTGATGTTCAACTGATATGGGTTTCCTTTTATGCAGTTTGAGAGTGTTTACCTTTGCCGGTATAATTGGGATCCTTGTTCTTCTTCCAATTAATTATTTGGGAAACCAGCTAACGGCTGATTATGATATTTCACATTTGCCATACAAAACTCTGGACTCTTTCAGCATCTCAAATGTCAACAATGGTTCAAATTGGTAATTGATATCTCACCATAAAAATATTTCAGTTACAGCTGCTGCTAGCCATCCTAGTGAAATCTTGGATGGGTGGGCTAATATTTTTTTTATGTTGGTTGTAACTCTTTTTTTCTTTTGTTTCTTAAATTTTGCATTTATAAGAAAAAAAAAAGAGAATATATGTGCATTACATGATCATTTTGCTTATGTTTTACTTTTGAAGTTTAGAAATTTTGTTTTAAAATTAGGCTTCAAGCATGTTCCAATTCTTTAATTTTATTGTAAAAGAACTTAACTCAGATGTTCGGGATTGGATGAGTTGTATTTTTAAAGTTTATAATTTATTTATTTATTTTTTATAGATTCTGTTGCATTTCTAAGCTAGCATTTAGTGAATAGTTGGTAAGATAACCCTGATGATGTATTTTGGCCTTCCTCAAGGTTATGGGTTCACTTTTGCGCTGCATATATTTTCACTGGATTTGTCTGCTATCTTCTGTATTATGTAAGTAATGTTTTATGCTAGTTTGGTCAGATAATGCTATCATAATGTGTTGATCCGAGGGGAAGATAATATCCGTGGAAGCTTTAACTTTTTGGCTATACAATTTGCAGGAGTACAACCATATTTCATTGAAAAGAATTTCTTACTTCTATTCTTCCAAACCTCAGCCACATCAGTTCACGATATTAGTCCGTGGCATCCCTGCTCCTCCTGGGAGTAGTTTCAGTGAAACTGTTGGCAACTTTTTCACAGAGTATCATCCCTCAACTTATCTTTCACATTCAATGGTTCACCGTACCAGCAAACTTAGAAGTCTCATTGTGAGTGCTCGGTCTGAAATTTTGATGGGTTCAGCCATCTCTGTTGGTCGCAATTTTTTGTTATTAATTGTTTTCTTCTATCTCGCATGTTATAGCTTGGTTGGTATTTTTGTTTCACTTATCAGTCTGTGATTCATTTTTTTTTTTTATAGTGTTTTGAAGGATCAGGGAAATCTTAACATCAATATGTTGTATGTAATTAAAGATTAAAAAGTCAAATCAATAAAATTCTGTTCTTGGAGACAAGTCATGTTTGTGTGATTGATCAGGTGTACAGTGCACTTCTAGAAATTGAAACCAACCCTCTTTGCAGTAAGTAAAAATTCTTTATTAAATTTTAACTATTAACTTTTTTCTGACATCTTGGATAAAACCTCTCAGATGCTTTTCAACCATTAATGATGCATTCAGGCAACGTAAGTTGTTCCAAGAGGATAGATTTGAGCTATGGTCAACATGTTTTTACTCACCAACTCTATTTGTTGTCTTTATTTTTTGCTTTACTCTTATCAAATTCTTTTGCAACTTTATTTTATGATCTGTAGGATGATGGAGAGAAGCTGTGTAAAAGGCTCACTCATTTAAAATCAACAAGTTCTCAACGGAGATATAGGCGTGATGGATTTTTAGGGCTTTTTGGACGAAAAGTTGATATTGTTGATCACTATGAGAAGAAGTTGGAAGAATTAGAAGACAAAGTGAGACTGAAGCAATCTCAATCTGCATTGCCAGTAGAGGTATGTTTTATAAGTCAATAGGGGGATAATTTTGGAGGCAGTTTAGCAGTTTAGCTATGTAAATCATATCATACAAAGGGTGCCGCCCTTGTTGCTTTTATTATTATCTGTTAATTTATGGTAACTGGTATAGACAAATGGGAACAAAATACCATTTTACTCTTAACTTGATCCACCTTTGTTCTTGAAGGTTATTACCTAGTGCACATCTTGCCTGACTGGGTTTTACAAAGATTGATCTAGATTTGGTCCTAAACTTCCAAATTTTAGCTTGGGAGGGCAACTTTAAAGTATGTGTTTGCTTGTGTATGCATGTTTATTGCATGTAGGAAATTATGAAGCAATGTATCTTTGTGTATGAACCCAAAAACATAAAGAAAAGGAAGTACATGTGCACGATGCAATGCATGCACACAGTTAGATAAATAGCAAGCAGCACTGACAGAAAAGGAGCAAAAGTTTTAAGCAATGATGAACATGTAAGCATTTATTTCTGTTGATCGTTGCACTGGCCCCGTTTGTTAGTTTTGAGAAATATGTCAATATAAAATATAAATGCAGGCATTCTATCCCTGCAAAGTGTAGTTGGTACATATTTCTCCGCATTTATTATATCTTTTGATTTAAATATGAAAATTATACTTGAGGGACCTAACCTCCCTAATGCTCTCAAATCTTTAGGAAGCCCCAGCAGCTTTTGTGTCATTTAAGTCAAGGTTTGGTGCTGCGATAGCTGTGCACATCCAACAAGGCATTAATCCTACACAGTGGGTGACTGAACGAGCTCCCGAGCCTAAAGATGTTTACTGGCCTTTCTTTTCTGCTTCATTTATAAAAAGATGGATCTTGAAGCTAGTGGTGGTTGTTGCGTATATTGCTGTTACAATTCTATTCCTTATTCCTGTTGTATTTGTGCAAGGTCTCGCCAATCTAGACCAGCTGGAGACCTGGTTTCCCTTTCTGAAAGGCATATTGAGTGTGTAAGTGGATTTCTTTCCTGACTACTCTTCAAGGTCTTGTCATCTCTGTGTATTTCAGTAGATTTACGTGTGTGCATGTATTTTGCATCTATGTGTCAGTTTCCAGCTTTCATGCCATAGCTTAGAAATATAGAAGAAATTAGTGCGCGCGTGTGTATATATATATATATCACTTTATGTTTTGCAATGTTGACTTGATTATATGTTTCCATTTTCCAAATCACAGTAACTTTAGGTGCCCTGTGTCTTAGGCTTAGCAAATCAGTTAAGCTGGCTATATTCATTTCAGCTTACTGGACTTAAAAAAAAAATATTACATAATCTTGCAAATGAATGAAATTACCATGTGTAACTAGTCTTTTCTTGAGATTTTACTGAGGTTGATCTAATATCATGGTCCTAAGCACTTTTTCTATATGGGGCATAATATTAGTTGTTTCTTTTTTTCCTCTTATTGATGACATCTCTTATGATACATACTGAACGTTTAATTCTTGAATTGCAGTGCATTTATCAGTCAAGTGATTACGGGATATCTTCCCAGTCTTATACTTCACTTGTTCCTATCTGTTGTGCCACCCATCATGATTCTCTTTTCCTCCATGCAAGGATATATTTCCATCAGCCAAATAGAGAAAAGTGCATGCACCAAGATGCTATGGTTCACTGTATGGAATATTTTCTTTGCAAACGTACTCTCTGGATCTGCTCTATATATGGTCAATGTCTTCCTTGAGCCCAAGAAAATTCCAAGTGTGCTAGCTGAAGCTGTTCCAGCACAGGTGAAAATTTAACGCCCTAATAATATTTGGCATCTGTAGGATGATCTATATAACATTTTGCTATCTTTTGTCTGTTAAGGAGGCAATTCTGTGATGTGTTTCTGGGGTTTTCTGTGGTTCTGGATTCTGTCACTGTGTATAAGAACAAATGTTCATACTTCATAGAGCATATTTTGTCAATTGCGATTGCTTACTCCTCAGGTGCTAGGTAGCATGAATCATTTACCAGATCTATCATTGTTTTTTTCTTTTTCTGTTGCTGATAATATTAGAGAGATTTTGGATGGATTGCATTCTCACTTTAACATCTACTTGAAAGGATGATTAACCTGAAGGCAGTGACCAATTAGTGCTTGTGGTTTTTTTTAAACAGGCCTCATTCTTCATTTCATATGTTGTGACATCTGGCTGGACCAGTCTGTCATCCGAACTCTTTCGCCTAATTCCTCTCGTTTGCAGTTTCATAAAGGGACTGTTTGGAAGGAAAGATATGGATGATTTTGAGGTTCCATCGGTACCTTACCACAGTGAAATTCCCAGGATCCTCTTCTTTGGACTTCTTGGTGTAACGTACTTTTTCCTTGCTCCACTTATTCTACCATTCATCTTGGTTTATTTTTGCATGGGATATATCATCTACCGCAACCAAGTAAGTCATTGCCCCTTTTGTATTTAAATACTATCTTTAGTTTGTTTCAGTTTCACATTAGATAAGAAAAGAAAAAAAAACAATTAGGCTCAATTTGCTTAAGATTCTTGTTCCATATTTCTGAAGAGACTACTGATTCTGCATATCAAGGCTTTATAACAGTCAAATTTTCACAACTTGTCTTGTGTGTGGATAATATTTGAATATGATTCTTGGTATTTTACCATGTACAAATGTGTTTTGACCGTAATTGTGTAAAACTTTTCAGTCTGATAAGTAGGTTAAAACTTATATGCTTGAGGCATTGCCTTCTTTTAATTTTTAGTTTGGCATTCAAAAAGATATGGATCAGGAATCACTCTTTCCACCAATAGTTCAGCAAGAAAGCTAACCTATCTAAAATTCAGTATTACCCACTATTAGCATATGAGTCAACAAGTCAAGATCATGCTAACTGGAATTTCTTCTAAGTTTCTAGTGCAGTGATCACTTCAGAAGGAGAAAACAATTTTAATAATCTCATTAATGGACCTGATCAATGCTTTTGGAAATATGAGGCTTGTGTCAGGATTTAGCATTCTTTATTGTCTCTGAATTGTAGGGAACTTTTTCTATGTTAATAGGTTACAACCTGGCAATCCAAGGTGTTATAGAAATTAGGTTCTTAGTAGTTCCAATATATTGTGCCTTTACTTCTAACATTGAATTTCAGATAATGTTTTCTATTTTTAAAATTTAATCGTTTTATCTTGTATTTTTGACACAGCTGTTGAATGTATATGCACCCAAGTTTGAAACTGGTGGGAAGTTTTGGCCAATAGCGCACAATTCGACAATTTTTTCCTTGGTTCTGATGCATGTCATTGCAATTGGAATATTTGGGCTTAAGAAGCTTCCCCTGGCATCCAGTTTAATCATTCCTCTTCCAGTTCTTACACTTCTTTTTAATGAGTACTGCAGGAAGAGGTTCTTGCCCATATTCAAAGCTTATCCTACAGAGGTACAACTTCATTTCTTTTCCAGTTAATATTTGAAATTTTTTGTAGTTATAGGTCAAGTCCAACTGAATTCTTCAAAAATATTTTACCTTTTTTCCTTTCTGCTTTAGTCAGTCTCTATTACAGATAGCCTCATACCTGATCTCTTACAATGGAGAAATCTTCACATTCCTTTGCATATATGTAATGTTCGTGAGTTATTAACGCTGATTTTCTCGATTTGGTCTACATGGAAGATCAGCACAGCAAAGGTTTTCAAATAGGAAACTTAAGAGCTGATTCTTTTGGAATTGCTGCTGAACAAGTATCAATACTCCTGCAGTAGCAAGACAATGTTTCTTTGATGGTTTAAATGGACTATGGACAGCTTGCTAAGAAAGTTTTACCTTCCTTTGGTGTCTTCTTGTTCACTGCAGGCTAAAGGTCAAGAAATATAATAACAAACTGTTTCACTTGCTCCACTATGATATTTGGGGTTAATTTTGGTATTTTAAATGGTGATTTAAAATTATAAAAATGGTTAAAAGATAAATTTTAGCTGAACTTGGGTAAGAAAGTGGAAGTAAGAATTTGTATGGGATGTTAAGGAACTATAATGAAGTTTTTGCATGTTATCTCCAATGGCTGCTACTTCTGGCTAGTCTGATAGAGAAGGCCATTATGATTGTGGTGTGAGCAAAGGAAGATATAACTGTGAGTCTGTCTACATGGGATTCCTAATGATAGTGATCGCTGCCCTTAATATGACATCAAACCATGCATAGAGATTGTGCCCTTGTATACTGACTAATCATGTTTTAGATACTGATTTATGACTATATTCTTCATTCCGTTTGCCTTGGTTTGCTTTCATTGTTTCTTTGGCAGTTTAGGAATAGCCTAAATCTTGTCTGTTATGCAGTGTTTGATAAAGAAAGATAGAGAAGACCTGAATGATCCCAGCATGCCCCAGTTTCTTGAAAATTTAGACGCTGCATATCATGATCCAGCTTTGATGCCAATCCAGTATTCTAGCAGCACAGATGGACACAATTCTCCCCTTCTCAGAGCAGCTGAAGTTTGAAGTTGGTAAAATATTCTTCTAAGTTCTAATGGCTTCTGGACATTGATAAGCAGCCATGTCTGGTTCTGGTAGTATTCTAGCTTTGTAGATAGTTTGGTGATGCTAACAAAAGGAAATCCCTTCTGTTCATATACTGAGATGAAACCTTTCCAAAAATGAGGTTGTGTACCTGTATGTACATTCGCTCTCTGTTCAATTGTATCTCCAAGAAATTTCTTAATGGCTTGGTTTCCATAGCTTCTGCATATAATTTTCATGTTCTAGAATTTTGGATTCTAATACTCCAATGAACATTTTCCATCTTTGAGAACCTTACAGTTTCCTGTGTCAATTTCAATATTCTAGAAGCTCCATTTAAGGCAAATTCTTGATCAACAATAAGACAATATCTTTTATTATAAGAATATATGTTATTATAATACATATATGAAGATAAAAGAATTTGAATATGTAACATTTCAAGATCTCAGTATTTATTTCTGCTCTATGACCAAGGAGTCGGCAGTCCTCTGAAAAGTGAGTTGTTAGTAACCTTTCCATTTCCAAAGCATTGAAAAGGTTGAATATGCCGATTGCCTAGTCTCATTCTATTAGTCTGTTTTGTGCTTGGCATTGACTTCACTGTTGGTTTATAACCAGTTCTGAAGTAGTAGTAGACTAGTAGTGGGCGAGTGTCATATTCTTTTTTTAGCATGGGGAAATTTGGGAAAGATGGTTTTTTTTTTTCTTTAAATTATTAGTCAGAGTTGAACTCTTAAATAATTATATCTACACGCTTAAAATTTGAAAACAAACTATTAAATTCAAAGATTCCATTTAGACAAGTGCCATATTCTTGGACATCCCATTATGCACAATTCTGATACATAGCGACAAAGGAAGCTAAACCACATAATTAATTAAGCTAATACAGACAAATTTCCACTTTTTTGTGTTTGTCATGTTTAGGTGTGAAATGCATCCGGACAACACGTGTGGCGGCATGAGCAAGATTGTGGGTCTAGTCAGGAGTCACCATTGTCCTAATATAAAATTTAGGATCACCTCTTCGGTGGGGGGAATTGCTATGGTACGAATAAGAATGTTAATATTATTAAAATTATAAAATGTTATTTTTAAAAATATTAATTTAATTTAATTAATAATTAATGTTTATTAATTAATAATATATTTTTAATTCTATCAATTATTAAATAATAATTACAATTATCAATTATTTTTAATAATCACATCAAATCAATTTATACTTTTAAAAACAAAATTTAAAAATATTTATAAACATAACAATTTTATATGTGATGATAACTATACTCATACATGTACCATCTCCATTAGGTAAAGTACAATAATCATGCATCTTTATTTACTTTGTTTATCTATTGCTGATACTCATATATGTACAATTTTGTCCCATTAGACAACTTTTTCCCATAGGTTTTAATGATTTTAATCCCCCACTAAATCTATAGCTAATTACTTGGATCAACTAATTCTTAGTCAGTTGATCAATATTAATTCTTCTATGCATAAGACTTTATAAAACTCGAATGACTCTTTGGCTTTGATAATCTATTTTATTTATTTCAAGAATTTTAACTTAAAAATTTCCATTTAAAAGCTATAACCGGTTCATATAGTTATACACTAAATTTTAATTTAATGAGCATTCATCTAAACTTAGGTATTCTCTGTACTAACCTAATTAATTAATAAAAAGTATTCAAATCATCTGTACCTTTTTCTTGTGTTCCTTTTGAAACATATGGCAGCTTTAGCAAAACTATAGGTGTAGACCCTAGTTAATAACTTAACATGAGAGATTATTGGTTTTTTTTTTTTTTTTTGAACAGTGTACAATTTGGGGGATGGGGAAGGGAGTTTTCAAGACGGTGGTGAAGTTCGAAACCCCGATCACGTCACCCAAGTACTTTAAGGCTTGAGGTTGAACTATTGGGTCTAAAGACCCGATTCATAAAAGATTATTCGTTTAAACACACTGCATTGAGACATTTGAATTCGAAATCGAAATCTTACTGAAAATAATCATCCTAAATTTGATATGTAAACCGGCCATGCATCATCTGATTCATCTCTGGGTTTGTTTACCCATTTCTCTGAACTGTAAGTTTATTTTAGTGATTAGGTATATAATGTAGAATATGCTTTCAGTTTTGGTTACCTTCAATGATAAACCAACATATCAAACACAGAAGTGAAAATTTGTCCCATTAGATAACTTAACTAATCTCCCATCTTTTCTTCAACCAAATCCCTTTGCTAATTATCTTGGTCATCCATGTTTTAGCATGGGATCAATTTTTTATTTATACCTTTAATTTTAAGTTTGATTGATATGTAACTTCAATTCGGGAATCTAATTGACATAATTTAGCAAACATTAAGATATTACATTGTTTATATAATTATAATTATTCAAAAGTATTGCTTATTATTATTCAACAAAATAACATGATCAAGTTCATGAATAAATTAACATGCAAATGGAAAACCACTTGATCTTGCTTTTGACATGTGGCAACTTGATCTAACTTATATGTATCAATCATGTGTAGCTTCTCGTTTTCAAAATTTTTTCTGATTATTTATGTTCGTGTAAAACTTATATGATGTTCTAGATCTAGATTGCCCCCTTGGTTAATAAAATACAATGTTATATATATATATATATATATAT
>BPVZ01000029.1:1514796-1525408 GCA_020521535.1 Rubroshorea leprosula | reverse complement strand
TTAGCACTATTATGATATTATTCGTATTCTCTATTTTATATTTGAATTATATAATAAAAAATAACTTTTTAAGTTCCGAACCTAATCCTAGCCTTCTTGGTCCTTAACACAACCATCTAGTTAACCCTCTCAACTTGTTGGCACCTAATGCTTGGTGCTTCATATTATATTATATTTCATGGGTGTGTGATCTCAATGGACTCATTTTTTAAGTGCTGCTGCGTAGAAATTAACCTTTTACAATGCTTCAGATATGGGTAAGGGTCATTATAAAATAAGAAAATGATGTGTGCACACCCGGGTCCCGGGTCAACACCCAGGTGTGCACACTCCCAATTGAGAAAAAAAAAAAGCCCATCACCACCTAGTCCAATTTTTTTTTTTTTTTTATGTGGGGTGCACACTCAAGTGTTAGATCAAGGTGTGCACCAATCAAAATCTTATAAAATATCATTATTTTTGCTTAATTGTTGATGAAAGACCCAAGACACATCAAGCCATTAGGACTAGAAAAAACAAATATTCTTGGATAATCTAATGTAAGGGATTTTTATCATCTTGTAGTACTGAAAATAACTTAAGAATAAACTAAAGAAGCATAAATCATATAATTATAATCAGGAAGTTGTTTATGTTAGCATTAGTGGCATGGACAAGCTTTTGTTGTTGATGATGCTTTGTAGAAACCGATTTCTTTGACCATGATGAGCAATGCCTAGAGAAAACTGATTGCTTGGTTCTTTGTGAGGGGCCATGTACCCATTGCTTTTGATCTTTTATGGAGTTGATAGTGACTCTTTGTATGCTTCTTTTCACATCATGTAGAAATCATAGCATGCCCTCTTGCAATTTTATACAGATTTTATGTTTATTTTTACATTACAGTCAGTCAGATAGGGGCACTTGCTTGTTTTGAATTCTGAGAAATCAATTCTAAATTTAAGTGCCTGGTGGGAGAAAATTAAAAATTTAGAGCACAATTGTCTTTGAACAATTACAAGAATTGAACCAAGCTCCAAATCAAGTCTTAATTCATTTAGTCTTATGCATTCCCATTCAAAATGGGATTTTTTTTTTTTTTTTAAGAAAAAATTTCTCAGGAAATGTGGCTAAGATAACCCTCTTGACTTGGTCAAGGCAAAATTTGGAGGAAAATTACATTTTCCTTCTCCAATCAAAGAAGAAAACTCCATATGGGAAAAGAGGTTATAAAACAACAAAAAGGTATCAACAAAACATTAAGACCCTCTCAGCTCTCTTCCCTCATATTCTCTTCCTATAAAAGCAGAGCTTAACCCATCACAATCTTCAAAACAAACAGAACTCAATTGATATAGAAAATGGCTAGGAAAAGAAAGGGTGGAGAAGTGCTGGAAGAGAAGACCACCAATGAACAAATGATGGCTTCGGATAAGATGGTGAAGGAGGCAATAGCTGTTGCTGCATTGGGAGGAGTCAGGAGGGCTCGGAAAAGATTTGTAGGAGTTCGGCAAAGGCCGTCCGGAAGATGGGTTGCTGAGATCAAAGACACCATACAGAAGATAAGGGTGTGGTTAGGCACCTATGACACTGCTGAGGAAGCAGCCAGGGCTTATGATGAAGCAGCCTGCCTCCTCCGGGGTGCCAACACCAGGAGAAACTTCTGGCCATGTTCTTCGGCATCTAATCCAACCCCAGCTCTCCCTCCAAAGATCACCAACCTTCTCCTCCAAAGGCTGAAAGCCAGACACAATTCCCCTGCTTCTTTTCTAGATTCTGCCTCCATCAACAAGCAAAAAATTGAAGGAGCAGAGCAGCATCAAGGAGAAGCAGGGGTTTTCTATGATAGACAGTTCTCTGGTTTCCTCAATGATCCTGAAGATTACACTATCTCCAATGGTTGCTATGTCGGTAATACCACTGTAAATGTTGCTGATTACTTGACATCGAGTCTTGAATGCTGTTTAACAGACAAGGAAGATTTAGGTGGGAGAGAATTGGAGCTAGATTACTGTAGTTTCAGTGATGCTGCACAATGTTCCAAGTGTGGAGACCGTGTTGAAGATGGAGAAGAAGGTCTAGATATGGAAGCACTTGATTTCCATTTTCTGGATGACATTGGATCATCCTACTACTACTCTCCTTTTGAGATGGCAGAAGAAATTGAAGAGCCAATGGAGGCAGAGAACTTCTCAGATGAGCCCTCAATGTTAAGAGCTGCCATGAAGAGGATGAAGTATGAGAGGAAGTTCTCTGCATCTCTTTATGCTTTCAATGGAATATCAGAGTGTTTGAAGTTGAAGCTCGGGTTAGAAAAAATCAAGGGTGGAAGAGGAAGGGTTGAACAATCTTCCATTAAACTCCCAGATGAGAAGAAAGATGAAGGGTATGAAATTGAAGTTATGGGGAAGAAAATGGAGGAAAGTCCGGATTCTGCAGGCTGTGTGGAAATGGGGTCTTCATCAAGAAATGAAGGTGAACTTTCTCCATGGAGCTCGTTGGATCTTCCAACAAGCTGTTTTGTTAACTGATGGATAGCCTGCATGAGTTCTATGAATTCCTGGCACAAGTGCTGATCTTAGAGATACCTTGGGGGAGCAATGATATGTAATAATCAATTTGTAGCATTTAAGGTAGTTCTTTTTTGTCATGCTCATGAATCATGAAGTATGAGCAGTTGAAAAAGTTTCGTCATTCATCTTAATGAAGTTTCACCTCTAATACCAGATTTTACAGTGTATCTTAGATTCAACATTGCTCGAAAGTAAACTTCAGCTGTGGATTGCACAGGATATCATAACCAGGTCGAGAGGAGAATAATAAGTACAAACAAACTACTGCCTATCAATTTAAAGAATGTGTTTGAGTTGTTAAAAATAATAAACAACAACAACAACAACAACACTAACAAGTATTGTGGTGTTGGCCTTTCAATTCATGTTTAAATGAAGTGCCACCGTGAAAAGCAAAAGACAGGATGACTATGGTGGCAACGGCAACTGGAGTTTTACATCTTCAAATCTGAAAATTTTAGAGGAAATTAATGAAACTGAAACTGAAAACAAGTCTGCCAAGAGAGGAAGAGTAACCACACTGAATTCTGAGGATGAAATTCACATTCCATTGAAATTAAGAAGATTTATTATGGTTCTCTTCTTGTTGTCACTTTGTTCAGAGAAGTAGATATGCATCTAACAGAAATCTTTGCCGAACTGAATATTCCCTAGAAGTCACAGTTAAGGGATTCAAATTGGCTAAAAAACTGCTTAATCTGTATGGTTTGTTATATTATTTACTGCACAGGTTGCTAAGATTTATCACACTGAAATTACTCATAATCAAAACTAACAATTTTGGTACATAAGATGTCCAGCTGATCATACAAGCTGGTGATTCTCTTTAAAATCTTCAGCCAAAGAGGCTCACAACAGTTAAATATAGAGTTTATGCTCCAATAGGCATTTTGTAATGTTTCTGCACCTTCAGGGAAAAGAATATTTGAAAAAGGTATGGTGCAGATTTTAGTCTTCACATATGAGTGGTTAAATACCATCATATCCCTAATATGCACTCACAGACATTGAGTGGTACCTTTGAGAAATGAATTCTACGCAGAATATGGTATTTTCAGTGCCATTCTCTGAGCAAGCCAAGGCTTTTCAGGATCAGGGTCAATGAAACTGTGCGATAGGAATTGCTCTGCTTCTTCATCCATAAGTTCTCTAGCCCATGTTACCCGTTTTGATGGACAACAACCTGGTCCAAAACACCTTCAGTTTTGACAAAAGATCCATGATTAGTAATGTGAACTGGATTAAAATGAACAAAGTTTTTTGACCAGGCGGTGGAAAGGGTGCAAGTTTGAAAGTATTACACCATAAAAGCAGAGCTTCAGTGTTGAAAATGATAAAGATGGAGAGAATATAATCAAATGCAGGAACTGTTCCATCCTAGTCTAGTTCTGACCAAGGACGACCTTCCCACCAACTAGCAGTTAAATGACAGATATTGCAACTTCAAAACCCCGTCACACCCCTTATTAGCTGGAGCCATATGAATCAAATTTTCAAGGTGATAAAAGTTTATGAACACGAAGTCAGTAATATTTCATCAAGTTTTATTCAGAAATTCCAGAGCAATAAAACTTCAAAAGAGTTGACAAATATACCTGTACTCATAAAAGCAAGCACTTCTCTCATTTTCAGCTTTACCCCAGTTATGCCAACCGACATCTCTGATACATTGATCCATATAGGTGTATGCAAAGACCACCCTTCCAAATGGTCCCCATGGACGTCCAAGATGCATGTATGGAGATCCTCCATTGCCAGTGATTACACACCTGCATCAATGACAACAGTTGCTAAGTGGAGAAAATATCAAAAAATGCAGCAGAATAATTTGGATCCAAACAAGTTTTATTCACCAGAGATGATCACTAATACAAGTACCATTGTAGAGTGTTCTTGCAAACCAAGAGGATAAATACTCTTTAATTCAGTCAACAACAAAACTACAAGGAAGCTAGATTGGTTCATTGAACACTATGGCTACAAGGCATAGCAGATAAAGATCAGGAATCCAAATTTAGAAAAGACTGACTACAAAGCAAGAAAGCAAATGGATAATTGAAGGGGATAAAAAATAAAGAGAGAATAAATAAAGCAACAGAGAAAATCCAGACAACTACAGACCTCAAAAACACATAGCCAGTTGATTCCTGAGAAGACTTCCTGCTCTGTGCGGTTATAAAACCTTCTGACTTGCAGTGGATATGACAATGCTCGAAGAGGGCAGTGCTATTTCCAAATATGAAGTCCACGCTTCCTTCAATATAACAATCTTTCAGATACTGTTTCCCATGATGCAAGTAGAGAGTATCCTGCAAAAGGATATAAAAGCAGTAATGTTTCAGCTAAAAGTAAATTTAAAAATGTTATACATTCTCAAAATGGCCATGAAAACATTAGAGATCCCTGCAGAAGTCAACCATTCGAAGACACAAACATATAGTAGTTTGGAAACTATTGTTCTTGATCTTAAATTCATTAGATTGATTTCTTACACACACAATTCTTTCGGTACAAAGGTTTCCCATTTTTAATCAAACCAAAATTCTTCTCAATGGCAGACCCAATACTCCAAGATGTTTACAAAAGGCAGAGTGCTATTGTCCCAAAAAAGAGCACGTCTAAACAAAAGTTCCAAAGTAATCCACTCTATTGCTTCAAGTAAAAAACTAAAGGTTCCATCACTAACATATTAGGCTAACCAAATTAGAAAGATCACCTGCCACCCAAGAAACCTGCAATTATAGAACGCACATCTATCTGCAGTAGCTCTGAGTGCCACGGCTTGGCCTGAACCCTGTAAGAAAAAAGATATAGGCATTATGCCAACATCAAAACATTCACAGACAACTCAAAATCTGAACTTGGAGAATACCCAGAACCAAAATAGCAAACTTTAAAAGTGCCAAAGGGCAAGAAAGCAAACTGATCTAAGAAAGACAGAATAGAACAAATGTACCTGAGGAGAAGAGTTTTCAAAAGTGACATTTTCTGCAATAAAATCTTCTCCCTCCACTATCACAGTCCCGCATCCAAACGTTCCCGTCCCAATCAACCGAGACGCCTGGATCAAAAGAGAAACTTCATCACCATCAAAAAGAGATCCCACACGAGACAGTAAGAAATTTGGTTTCAATTACCTGGTGGTGTTCGATTTTGGTGGCAGTGTTGTTCCAGGAGATGACAGTGTGCTCTGGACGGAGACCAGCGAGGGTGATAAAATTCTTGGTCTTAGGCACATAAACTGGTTGCCGGTAAATGCCAGGTCTGAGACGAATCACCGTGCGAGAAGTGTTGCTGAAGGGCACAGAATCTATCGCGTCCTGAACTGTAAGGAAGTCTCCCGTACCGTCCTGCGCCACCGTCACCACTCTCGCCGCCATCGATCCAACCCAAAAAAAAAAAAAAAAAAAAAAACCCTCCTTTCTCACTCTGTCAAGCTCTTTGAAGAGGGTATGGGGCGGCGAAGGGATCAAATTGAGAAGGCCAAAAGCGACAACGAGAGAAGGGAAATGCTGTTTAGAATCTATAAAATGTAGTAAATATTTTGTTAACTTATCAAGAATTCACTCAGAATAATGGACAGTTGACTCTGTAGTCTGTTCTGATGTGGGGGGAGCACACGGTCAAGTACAGTGCAGCCTTCTTTCTTGACACGTTGCCCGCTTGCGGATGTGGTGGGTTTTTCTTTTTTGAACATGAAAGAATTTAAGGCAGGGAGATTCCTTTTTCAAGGAACAGGAGAGAGTAGAACTTCTAACTTATTTAAAGTCAATTTCTTGGGTTTGGATGGTAAACCAATGGGATTCATGAGGTAGTTTTGATATGGTAGATTTTTCTTAATATATTGTTTAGAAAGAAATTACATTAAGTTTGACATACGTAAAATTTGTTCATATTAAGTACCTTTTGTATTGGTATGGAATAAATTTTATTTTTGTTCATAAAATTTTTTGCTATATGTGCAAATTTTGCTCAAGAGGACATTAACGAAATGCTTATTGCAGCTTGTACTTGGGTCAATCGTGCCTGAAGTGTATTTTCCTTTTAGAAAAACTTTTTTAAAAGAGAAGAGACCAATGAGATTTTAAGGGCACAATGTGCGTTGCCCAGTGCACATAGCTCTTATCTATAAATAAATATCAAAAAAACCTACTTTGTGTGGCTTTGAGGATTTAATTTAAAAGAGAAGTAACAATTGAAATATTTTACTACTAAAAATGTTAAAATATGTAATATAACCATATAATATATCTTGTTTGATTTAAGTAGAATATAGATTAGATTGATAGTATGTCCAATCTTGACTATATATATCAAATATGATTAAGTCATTAACTAAAACTTATACTATCTTATGATTTTTACATTTTTACATTAGTTGATTTTTTCACTTTCTCAATTTGAAAAAGGACAAAAAAAAAAAAATCTTTATGAATCAAAACATAAATCTAGCCCAAAAGTAACAAATCCAACCGCCCAACCCAATATGAAAATCTAAAAAATATAGCAAGGCCCAGGGCCCAAAAGGCAACCAAACCCAAAGGCCCAAAAGACATCATTTGTCCACTGAACTAACCCTAGATTTTTGTCGATAAATTCCACCCTGGGAAGAACGGCGATCACATCTGATCGCAAAGCAGCTTTCATAACCGAGACAATGGTTTGCGTGGTTAATCTAGACAGTAGATTGCTCGAGTTAATGGCAGAAGGCCTTTCAATTCATGTTTAAATGAAGTGCCACCATGAAAAGCAAAAGACAGGATGACTATGGTGGCAACGACAATTGGAGTTTACATCTTTAAATCTGAAAAGTTTAGAGGAAATTAATGAAAATGAAACTGAAAACAAGACTGCCAAGAGAGGAAGAGTAACCACACTGAATTCTGAGGATGAAATTCACATTCCATGGAAATTAAGAAGATTTATTATGGTTCTCTTCTTGTTATCACTTTGTCCAGAGAAGTAGGTATGCATCTAACAGAAAACTTTGCCGAACTAAATATTCCCTAGAAGTCACCACTAAGGGATTCAAGTTGGCTAAAAAACTGCTTAATCTGTATGGTTAGTCAAATTATTTACTGCACAGGTTGCTAAGTTTTATCACACTGAAATTGCTCAAAGTCAAAACTAACAATTTTGGTATATGACATGTCCACCTGATCATACAAGCAGGTGATTCTCTTTAAAATCTTCAGCCAAAGAGGCTCACAACAGTTAAAGATAGAGTTTATGCTCCAATAGGCATTTTGCAATGTTTCTGCACCTTTAGGGAAAAGAAAATTTGAAAAGGGTATGGTGCAGATTTTAGTCTTCAAATATGACTGTTAAATACCATCATATCCCTAATATACACGCACAGATATTGAGTGGTACCTTTGAGAAATGAATTCTAAGCAGAATATGGTATCTTCAGTGCCATTCTTTGAGCAAGCCAAGGCTTTTCAGGATCAGGGTCAATGAAACTGTGCGATAGGAATTGCTCAGCTTCTTCATCCATAAGTTCTCTAGCCCATGTTACCCGTTTTGATGGACAAGAACCTGGTCCAAAACACCTTCAGTTTTGACAAAAGATCCATGATTAGTAATGTGAACTGGATTAAAATGAATACAGTTTTTTGACCAGGCGGCGGAAAGGGTGCAAGCTTGAAAGCATTACACCATAAAAGCAAAACTTCAGTGTTGAAAATGAGAAAGATGGAGAGAATATAATCAAATGCAGGAACTGTTCCATCCTAATCTAGTTCTGACCAAGGACAACTTTCCTACCAACTAGCAGTTAAAATGACAGATATGGCAACTTCAAAACCCAGTCACGGCCCTTGTTAGCTGGAGCCATATCAATCAAATTTTCAAGGTGATAGAAGTTTATGAATATGACGTCGGTGATATTTCATCAGGTAATATGCAGAAGTTCCAGAGCAATAAAACTTCAAAAGAGTTGACAAATATACCTGTACTCATAAAAGCAAGCACTTCTCTCATTTTCAGCTTTACCCTAGTTATGCCAACCAACATTTCTGATACACTGATCCACATAGGTGTATGCAAAGACCACCCTTCCAAATGGTACCCATGGACATCCAAGATGCATGTATGGAGATCCTCCATTGCCAGTGATTACACATCTGCATCAATGACAACAGTTGCTAAGTGGAGAAAACATCAAAAAATGCAGCAGAATAATTTGGATCCAAACAAGTTTTATTCATCAGAGATGATCATTAATACAAGTACCATTGAAGAGTGTTCTTGCAAACCAAGAGGATAGATACCCTTTAATTCAGTCAACAACAAAACTACAAGGAAACTAGATTGGTTCATTGAACACTATGGCTACAAGGCATAGCAGATAAGGATCAGGAATCCAAATTTAGAAAAGACTGACCATAAGGCAAGAAAGCAAATGGATAATTGAAAGGGATAAACAATAAAGAGAGAATAAATAAAGCAAGAGAAAAAATCTACACAACCACAGACCTCAAAAACACATAGCCAGTTGATTCCTGACAAGATTTCCTGCTCTGTGCAGTTATAAAACCTTCTGACTTGCAGTGGATATGACAATGCTCGAAGAGAGCAGTGCTATTTCCAAAAATGAAGTCCAAGCTTCCTCTGATATAACAATCTTTCAGATACTGTTTCCCGTGATGCAAGTAGAGAGTATCCTGCAAAAGGATATAAAAGCAGCAATGTTTCATGTAAAAGTAAATTTAAAAATGTTATACATTCTCAAAATGGCCATGAAAACATAGAGATCTTTGCAGAAGTCAACCATTTGCAGACACAAACATATAGTAGTCTGGAAACTATTGTTCTTGATTTTAAATTCATTAGATTGATTTCTTACACACAGAATTCTTTCGGTACAAAAGTTTCCCATTTTAATCAAACCAAAATTCTTCTCAATGGCAGACCCAATACTCCAAGATGCTTACAACAAGTAAAATGCTATTGTCCCAAAAAAGAGCACGTCTAAACAAAAGTTCCAAAGTAATCCACTCTATTGCTTCAAGTGAAAAATAAAAGTTCCATCACTAACGTATTAGGCTAACCAAATTAGAAAGATCACCTGCCACCCAATAAACCTGCAATTATAGAACGCACATCTATCTGCAGTAGCTCTGAGTGCCACGGCTTGGCCTGAACCCTGTAAGAAAAAGATATGGGCATTAGGCCAACATCAAGACATTCACAGCCAACTCAAAATCTGAACTTGGAGAATACCCAGAACCAAAATAACAAACTTCAAAAGTGCCAAAGGGCTAGAAAGCAAATTGATCTAAGAAAGACAGAATAGAACAAATGTACCTGAGGAGAAGAGTTTTCAAAAGTGACATTTTCTGCAATAAAATCCTCTCCCTCCACTATCACAGTCCCGCATCCAAACGTTCCCGTCCCAATCAACCGAGACGCCTGGATCAAAAGAGAAACTCCATCACTATTAAAAAGATATCCCACACGAGACAGTGAGAAATTTGGTTTCAATCGCCTTGTGGTGTTCGATTTTGGTGGCAGTGTTGTTCCAGGAGATGATCTTTGAAGAGGGTATGGAGCGGCAAAGGGATCAGAATCATCAGATTGAGAAGGCGAAAGGCGACAGCGAGAGAAGGGCAATGGCATTTAGAATCTATAAAATGTGGTAAATATTTTGTTAACTTGCAAAGAATTCACTCAGAATAATGGACTGTTGACTCTGTTCTGATCCAGGGACAACACACGGTCAATTAGAGTGGAACCTTCTTTCTTGACACGTTGTCCGCTTTGCGTAGGTGGTGGGTTTTTCAAAAAAATGATTTAACTCATTTTTTTAATTAAATTTATTTATTTATTTAAAAATATCTAAAAATTATATAAAAATAATATAAATAAATTGTTCCTATTAAACCACTTTTTTTAAAATACCGTTTAGAAAGAAATTACATTAATTTTGATACCTGTAAAATTTGTTCGCGTTGGATACTTTTTGTATTTACATGGAATAAAGTTTTTTTTTGTTGATGGAAAAAAAATTTTATATGTGCAAAATTTGCTCAAAAGAACATTGACGAAATGCTTAGGGC
>BPVZ01000029.1:1398740-1408805 GCA_020521535.1 Rubroshorea leprosula | reverse complement strand
ATAAAAAAATTAAACTACATCTATAAAATGTATAATCTGATGATTTTGAATTTGAATTTGAATTAACTAATATCACATCATCTAAAACAAGCTAAAGGCGGTTTTTGTGGGCACACGACAATTGGATAGCATATATATAAAATTGAACTTGCTTGTTACTTGTACATTGTGTTGATCAACAAAATTTGGATATGTTACAACCTTAACCTTATTGAAATGGAATTCCATCCTCACAGACAATGCCAAAGGGGCAGAGAACATTAATTATAGGCTCCAATCCATCTTCATCTTTCCCATAAATCTGACTTCTGTGCAATCTTACATCAGTGCGATGCCAGTGCGATGCACGTGCAATCTAATATCCGTTCAAGAATTGTGCAATCTAATATCTGTGTAATAATTTTGCAATCTAATATTCAGGCGGAAAACCACGGAAAAATCAAGGATAGGGCTTTTGTTTTTTTTTTTTTTTTTTTTTTTCTTGCGACTTTGCTCATCAATCTTTTTATTTCTTATTTCATTTCTTTTTTATTTTTAGGTTGGGTAGGGCCCACGCTCCAAGTAGTTCTGCCCCTGCTAATATTCATGCAACAATCATGCATTGCCTAAACATTTTTTCTTTGGTTTGAATACGTTAGTTTTTGTACACATTAAAACTAATTTTTTCTTAGATAATTACACTCCACATCAACCTTCGTGTCTAAGGAAATTGAATTAGAAGTCCAATTAAACTAATAAGATGTACGTTAAAGTTTAGTTATTGAAATCATCATGCAAGTCCAAACTTTGATTCTTTCACACTTTCTCAAGTCAATTACAACTTATGTATCACATCAACAAAATTTGTATCTGTGCAGTAGTGAAAAATATTAATTCATAATGAGGTTCATTATCTCAGTGTCTTGTTTCTTCTTTGTCATAACTTTTTTTTTCATTTTGAATGCCAAAGCAGACGATCCCTATGAATACCTATAATTCGTCCAACAATTGCTCGTAGCTGTATGCACTTTGCCAGCTGCCAAGTGCAAAGGGGCCACAGTCGAAAGGTTTACTGGGCATGGGATTTCACCGGCCAATCGCTCTAGTGCATCTGTGGAATTTTGTTGCAATGAATCCATCCTTTACCCGACATTGAAAACGGTATGTATGATTATCTATTTGATTTTTATCTTTTATTGTCTCCTCAATAATCGATGGGGTTTATCCTTCAACCACCAAAACTCGGGAAAAGATGTGAACTGTTTTTTTTTTTTTTTTGGTTTTCCGCCCGGTATCCGAGGTTTCGTCCCGACTAATTCGGACCCGACTCGCGTCGCGCACCTGGAAATGGTGGATGAGTCTCCCAAAGATGTGAACTGTTAAGTTCACTGTTTTAGGCATTCCAAACGTGATGGTTTGGTGGGTAAGGTTTGGGCTTTTATCTTCTTTGTTACAACATGGTCCAATTGGTTTACAACAAATTCTTTATTTGTTGTTTAGTTCGGCTACCTAGGGTGAAAAGTGTGTTTTTGATATGATTCAGAAAAAATCTTTTGCTAGGTTAGAAGACAATGTGGATGGGTGTATTTGTACCTTTGACCGGTAGTGTATCTTCCTAGTTTTTGTGCGAAGAATCTGTAGTAATTATTACAAATGTTAAGTGTGGGGTTGATTGTTTGTTTTAGGAGTTTGTTGTAAAAGGAGCTCCCCAGTTATTTTGTTTCGAAGTTGTTTCGAAGTTGCAGCCTTCATGTAAAACTTATTTAGTATACTTATGGGTATAAGTACTCTTCGTATGCCCAAAGTTTTCATTTATAAAAAGGAAAAAAAGAAAAAAAAAAACACTTTTATTGTTTGATATATTGAGCTTGTATTGTTGATTTTTCAGATAAAAAACATCCAGTTCGAGAAAGATTTGCATTTCTTTTGGCCTGATCTCCTATCTTCTAAGGATGAAGCATTCTGGGCAGCGGAATGGAAAAAGGACGGAACATCTTTGGAAGTTGTACTATGTCAGCTCCAGTTTTTGGATATAGCCTGTAAGAAAGTAAAGTTATACAACATCACGAGTATGCTACGAACTGTCGGTTTGGCTCTAAACAACCAAATGGTGGGTTTTGCAAAAGTTAAGCTAACTATAAAAAGTAAAACTATTAATAATTTGTTAGTTTAAGTAAAAAGAGTTTGATTTTTTTTTAAAATAAGATTTTGAATTCAAGTTTTATAAATAAATAAACATGTATTAAAAAAGTTTTTCTTTATAAGTTCATCGCATCTTGACTTTAAATTAGTTAAAATCTAATATGATTTCTGAACATTGAAGATTAATACTTGAAAAAAAATTTAAAGAGCAAAACTGGAAAAAAAAGTTGCAGTACATTGTAAGAAGAAAGCTGGTACAAACTTAGATCAGTTGCAGCAAATAATGTTGTGCTTTGACAAGATAGGGAATTCTCTTGAAGATTGTAATACAAATCTCAGCAAGTGCCCGAAAAATTTTTTGTTTTCAAAGTGAAAAGTCTTTGTCTCATGTGTAAGGAACAAACTAGTGACTTGAATATGTCATTATATTGATGATTGAATTAATAAATCTATTTTATGGAATAAATATAATTCTATATGATTTATTTATTTTGTTTTTGAAACTGAATACGGAAAGATTTCATTTTTTTTTTTTGGGTTTCCTGCCCGGTATCCGAGGTTTCACCCCGATTAATTCGAACCCGACCTGCATCGCGTACCTGAAAATGGTAGGTGAGTCTCCCAGCGAAGGCTGCTACATTCACAAAGTCTCGAACTCGAAATTTTACTTAAACTGAAACAAGCCACTTACCACTTGATTCAATATTTCGTTTGTACGGAAAGATTTCATTCCATACCGAGAAACATACATGTAACGAAGCTGATTAGAGGCTAGAGCCCAACACTATGGGCATTTTGCTGCTTCTGCTTTCATTGCTTGAATAAAATTAGCTTCAGCCGAGGTCTTCTTGATGATGGCCTTATTTTACTTAGGATGAGATCACCCTCTTCTGACTCTTCGTGATGAAATGGGACAACTGAAGTTTTGAATTGATGGAGATGGAGCCCTTATCAAATTTTAAGATTGAAGGGGCAATAGGAAAGGGGCAATTGACTTCATCCCAATAAAATTGTGTAGCCCAACAGGTTCAGAAGCATTTGAACGGATGGGAGAAGGAAGGAGAGGAAGAATTGGGGAGATGAAAACCCCATTTTTGTTTTTTAAAAGCTATTTGATATAATAATTTAAACTTAACAGTAGTTTTATTTAATCTAATAAATAAAGGCATTTAAATTATTAATAATAATAATTATTAACTATTAAATTGAATGACATATCAACAATTAATTTCAAACTGCTAAATGAACAAGTTTTGTTTTTCTTTTTTGGGATAAGTTTTTTTTTTTTTTTTTGAGCTTGGACCGGGTTTTAGCAGTAATTGGACTGGCATCAACCGAATTGGGCTTTCCGTCCTGCTAGGGTGAGGATATGGGCTTAAGTGGAAAAAAAGGCTACCTTTGGGCCTAGTGCGGTTGTTGCAGACGGGCTTAGGCCAATTTTGTGAAATTTGGATTTTTGTTTTAAAAGCAATGGACCTAGATCTGCCACCTTTTTCATTCCTTTGCTCAGTTGACCCAATTTTTTCCAAAATTATAATTCGGTACTCTCTCCCTTTTCTTTGTGCATTTGAGTCCATTTTCTTTTTGGATTCTTCCCTCAAATTTCCTACATTCACGAACAAGCCCTAGAATATGGAAAAGAATTATATTAGGATAATTTTCAAAGAAAATTTTAGATTTTTGATTGATTCTTTCTTTCTTTTATTTATTGTAGAATTAATTTGACTATATATTTTTCTTGAAAAAATTTTGAAATTATGACAGTGGTGAGTAAAAGTTTTTGTAAAGATTCATTAGCATCATTGAAATAAGAATGAGGAGCAAAAATGCAAACTTCATTTTCTTTTGGGTCTTTGTTGTCCGTTCATTATACAATTGTAGTCAGACAAAGCAAGTGTAATAAGCATCCTAGGAATAGAGATAGCAGTAAGAAGAGGAGAAAGGTTTTCTGATTCTAGTGGTTAACTAGTCTTCTCTTTATTTAAATTTGTGTTGAGGAGCCATTGGCTTTGTGGCCTCGTAGTATACTCCTTTGAGCAATGCTTGCACCAGGAGGGGGTGTGGTTCTCAAAAGTATTGATTTTAAGTCAAGAGAGCTTGGATGTTTATCAGGATTCATCTTTACTGCTTCATGTCTCGGTACTGTGAAATTTTAGGTATATGGGTAAACTTAGGGAGGAACAAGAGAAGTCCAATTTTCATCTATGATCACTTGCTCTTTGTCATTAGTTTTTTGCTGACCTTACTCTACGGGTCAAACCTTACCCCTTAACAAATCCTTAACGGGTTGCGTCCATCAGGACCCAACCCAATACTTTTGACCGGACCCGTTTCTTCTATAAAAATAATAATAATAATATGCTTTGGATTTTTTTATGAGGCCCATTAAAGGCCTGACCCAAAAAAATCCTCTTATTTTATTTTAATTGAAATTTGGCTATTTTATTAAATAATAATTTAATTTAATTAGAGTTTCGCCATAATTAATCAATGGACAGCCCATGCCATCGACTGTGGCGGGTCAAATCCCTAATTTAATTTAATTAGATTTTATCATTGAGATATTGTCGTGGTTATCGGCAAACTCTCTTGCACAATTCAAGTGCCTCAACAAATCATTGTTTTCAGTCATCGGACAACATCAATTCATGACCAAGCAACTTCACAACCACGTCCGCTCTGCCAATTCGGACAACAACCTTTGCGTTCTTCTCCTATACAGAATTTGTTCCAACACACAAAATGAAAATTTTGAAGATGTTTTATCATTGCTTGCGTACAATGAAGCATCTTCTAGAACGAGAGGTGATGATTTTCCTTTCCTTGTCAAGACTTTAAACTTACCATTCTACATTGATATTGATGCCCTATCTCTTACCATTATGGATAGTTGTGATGGCATTGTCTGCTTGGGTTATTGTAGTGGCATTGTGATATCAAATCCAAGAATAAGATAATTCAAAATTCTTCCAAAATCTTGCATTTGCTTTCCTCCTCTAGTTGGTAGTTATGATTATTATGGGTGTATTGCTGGACTTGGCTATGATCTGAAAGCTAATGATAATAAGATCATTCAGCTATGGGATATATTTATTTCTTTTAGTCGTGTTATAAGAGTAAAGGTATACAATTTGAGCACGAATTCTTCAAGGGAGATTGACAACTTCGATTTAAAAGTAGAGATTGACAGCCTTCTTATGGAAGTTGAAATCCGTGAGGGTATTTTCAATCGGTACTAGAATGGAGCTTATTATTGGTATGCAAAGGCAATTAGTGTTGTCCCTGAGGCTGATTAGTCTTTAAAAAGAAGGAATGCAATTGTTGTTTTTGACATGACTTATGAGATCTTCCAATGTATACTTATGCTAGAATCTTGTGAAGATCAAGATGGTGTTCCTGTTAGCAGCTTCAGCCTTTTGGAGTTTAATGGATCTCTTGCTCTCTTTCAATATCCCATGTTAGGGGAAGAGAAATCATTTAACATTTGAGCAATGGGAGAATTTGGAGTTAATGGGATTTGGATGAAGATATTATCTATTGGACCTCTTTTAGGAATAGAGAAACCATTACTACTTGTGAACAATAATTTCCTTCTTATGGTGGGTAAGGGAGTGCGGCTAGTGTCCTACAACTTAAAAAAAAAAAAAGCAAGTCAAGAGACTTTCTATATATGGAAAAGAAGACAAATTTCAAGCAATAGAGTCCAAGCAAAGTCTACTTTCAATCCATGGAGGAAATAGAGTTGATAATTAGAGGCGTCCTATAATTTCAGATTTTCTTGAATAAATGATAATATGGAATTGTCTGAGGTCTGACACTTGTTTCTTTATACTGGTTCCCATTTGCAATTGGACCAAGAAAAGGGAGTTTCATACACAAGGAACTCACCTAAGTATCATCCACAAGGTGATATGCAGCGGCTTGGGCGGTTAGATTAGTCTATTTACTTAATTATTATTATTTTTTTCTCTTTTGGGTGGAGGCTTGGGAGAGAGGGGGGAGGGGTGGGTGGGGTTGGAATTTCCTACTTTTCTCTCTATGTGTCAGTGGGGTTCTGCAATTTATTTCAACATGTTCTATTGAAATTGACAAAATTAAATAAAAAGAAATTTCAATGTTGTTTTAGGCTTTTAACTATAACACCATAATTCAAAAAATTATGTAGTCTGAAGTTAAAATTTTAACTATACAAGCAATCACTATTCTTTCAAAGGAACCACTAAAAAGGATCCCAAGAATGTGAAAACTCCCTTTCTATGTAGCTTTTATGAAAAAAACTAAAAATCGAACTTCCAACCCCCATTCAACTAAGTCATATTGATGTCTAAAAATTCCAACATTAATTCTATTAATCATGTATTAATCTCGTTGATCTGCACAACACTTAAGGACTTTCTCCTCTTGCAACTAGCATTTGTCCATGAGTTTGGTCATGAGAGCAACAACATATCCATTGCAGCAACCTTTGTTATAGACCCGTGCTTCATTTTTGTAATCCGCTATATAGCCTTCCTTCTTCATCTCTTCACCTTGTAGGTGAACATGTATTGTAAAAGCAAAACAATGGAAGGATTTAGCTGTCCCAGGATTGATTCCCTAGTTAAATCAATTTGGAAGTTCCCTATACCATAAGGCCATCAAGAATGCCTATTATGGTGATTGCAGAACCCTGAATCAGGCCTTATGGAATTCGCAATTTGTAACCACTGTCCCCAAAATCTGCATCATTCATCTCATTGATGAAATATGAACATTGTTTATCCTTCATTTTAGGAAGTGAACTTTCACTAGCACCAGCATGTTGCTGCTTTCCAAGGGATTTCATAAGGTTTTCCCATGAAACCCAAGCTTCTTTAACAGCCTCTAGAGTACTAGGTAAACCCTGAGCATAATTTTTTTTTTTTTTTTATAAAAGGAGAAATAGCATTAAACTAAAAAGCCAAACTCAAGTCTTGGGGTAGCCAACCTCAACAGCATCAGCAAGACATAAAAGTTCAACATCCATAGGACAATTATACAAGACAACAAAAGCAGGAGCGTGAGTGCCCTTCTTAGCCGTGGTATCAGCAGCCATATTACTCTCCTTGAAAGTATTCCTCAGACGAACTTGGGGAATCATGTTCAAAAAGGCCCTACAATCCATAATGAGAGTGCTATGAGAGTGCTATGAGAGTGATGAAGATTTGCAGCAATAGATAATAATTGATAAGCCACATAATAATCAATTTCCACAATAATAGAATTAAAGTGCAAGTTGATAACAGTCTAAAGTCCATCTCTTATGGCCTACAATTCTACAGCTAAGGCAGTGGTATACCCAATGTTACAAGTATATCCAAGAATCCACATGCCTTGCGAGTCACGAAATAAACCCCTACAAGTATTCACACTGGGATTGCCCATCATGGAACCATCTATATTAAGCTTAATCTAGCTATGGGGAAGAGGTTCCCAATAGATTAAATGAGGTTGTTTACTGTTACAACCAAGAAGAGATGGCTAGGAGGCCCAAAACTTGACAACACTATCCACAACCATATCAAACATACCTTGAACATTCACTTGACTCCCACGGTAAATAATATAATTTCGTTGATTCCAAATCTTCCATAAAGTGAAACAAAAAATAGCAGTCCAAGGAATTTGGTGGATGGAGCTAGGAGTCTTTTTACTAGTTTGAGGTTTAATCCAGACTCCAAAATCCATCGTACCATGATCCATATCCAAGCATCTTGGGAGCAGCCTATTAAGAACCGTAACAGTAGGAGGATAGCCTCTGAATATATGATCTATAAAGTTTCAACTTGATCAATGCACACCTTACAAATAGAATCCTACACAATACTAAGGGCATGGAGAAATTCCATAGATTTAATTTTGCTATGAACAATAAGCCAAATGAAGTTTTTAATTTTTGGCAATGTAGGAATCTCCCATATCGACCCCCAATCACTTGACAGCACATTTGATTTAGAGTAGAGAATTCTATGTGCTAAGGCTGATGAAAACAATCCATCAGCCTTACCTTTCTAAGAGAAGGTGTCATGAAGATGATTAACAAGAGAAAATGGGGTAGCTTTGATGACACTCATAATTTTTGAAATCAAGTGATACCTCACATATCCATGTCCATACCCCCCCCCCCAATGAAGAACATTGGCAAGAGAAATAGATGAAGTGTTGGAAGGAAATGGGCCATAAAGAATAGAGTTAAGAAGTGCTTGACCAATCCAATGGTCAGACTAGAAAGAAATATGTTCACAATCTTTGGGAATCCATTTGATCCCTTTTTGGAACAAGTCGATTCCTTTGGACAAACTTCTAATAATCGAGGAACTGATAAAGGGAAGAAAGGCTTTAGGATTAAAGATCTTGTCTTTTTTCACAAGAACTTCCCTCTAAACTTTCCCCTCCTCAGTATGAAGTCTCCAATTAAGTTTGCTCATAGCCACAAGATTGGCATCCTTGGCACTTTGTAGACCCAAGCCCCCTTACTTTCTAGGTTGGCAGATAGTCTCCCAATTGATAAGATGTAGTTTCTTCTGACCATCCACAAAATCCCAAATGAAATTCTTGGAGATACGATCAATCTCCTTTTGAACAAATGATAGAAGCTATATAGCTTGCATGTAAAAATTTGGAATGGTTGAAAGAACAAAGGAAACAAGAATAGTCCAACCAGCGAAGGAAAAAAACTTAAATTTCCAACTTGAGAGCTGAGCTCGAATCTTGCCCAAGATAAAATTACAACTATCTTTTGTAGCCCTCTTTGCTAAGATTGAAATACCTAGATACCTTCCAAGATCATTGGTGTGTCAAAATCCCAAGAGAGAACAAAGAGAATCTCTGGTGTTTTGATCAACATTCCTTGAAAATAAAACTCTAGATTTATCATTGTTGATTTTTTTACTAGAGTGTTTATAAAATAAAACAAGGAAACCTTTCAAATATTGGCAATATTCCTCGGAAGCTTTAGCTACAAAGATCAAATCATTAGCAAAGAATAAATGGGAGAGAGTAGGACTACTTTTACCTACTTTGGTGCCTTTCCATGATCCTAAGGCCATGTCAGTAGAGATTTTAATTGAGAGATAGTCTAAACAAAGGATAAAAATAGAGGGAGAAATGGGATCTCTTTGGTGGATGCCTTTAGAAGGACTAAAAGGTTCAATCTTATCCCTATTGATCAGAATAGAGATATTCATAGAGGAAATATAATTCATTATGAGAGAAATGCTCTTAGCAGGGAAATTAAAAAATAACAGTACTCTCTAATAAAACTCCATTCAAGACAACCATAGGCCTTTTCTAAGTCAAGTTTGATAATCATATCACCCTTTCAACCCTTCTTCTTAGAGAAGAAATAGACCAATTCTTGCAAAATGATCACATTATCAATAACTTTCCTCCTCGAAAAACAACTTGTTTAGCAAGGAGAGATAAGGGAGTTAAAGGAAAGGCTTTATCTTGTTGACAAGGATTTTAGAAATGATCTTGTAAGACATGTTATATAAGCCAATGGCATGGAATTGTTGGACAATTTCTAGGCTTTTGGTTTTTGGAATAATGGATATAGACAATTATTCCATTTCACTAGTATAGCTATCACTACTAGAATTAGGGTCTTATTTGGTCAAGCATCTTGACCGAATAAGTGCCAATTTTGACCGAATAAGAAGTAATTCGGTTAAATTACTTGATCGAATTGTTAATCCGAATAACCTCTGAAGGAAATACTATTTCAGAAAAAATTCATCTTGATTGAAAATGTTGGATAATTTCGGTCAAAAAATTTGACTGAAAATATTATTGGGAAATCTGTTATTTTAGACTATTTTGGTTAAAATATTTGATCGAAAATGTTATTAAAAATATTTTATTTTAGACTATTTCGGTCAAATTTTTTGACCGAAATATTATTTTAAAATTAAAAAAAAATTAATA
>BPVZ01000029.1:1293409-1310703 GCA_020521535.1 Rubroshorea leprosula | reverse complement strand
GTGTAACTTAAATAATTGATTTTTTTTTCAACAATTAATATAAGACCGGATTGAACCATTGTCCAAAAAAAATGATGAATCTTTAAAGTGATGGAAATCACTTAACTCATAGGGTCAAGTTCAACTTAAATAATTGATTAAGATGCGCCTTTATATTAGATGTTATTTTTATTTAATAATTTTTTGATAATAATAAAATAATTTTATTAATTATAAATTATTTATATTTATTATTATTATTATTATTATTATTATTATTATTATTATTTCACATGCGGCAAGAATATACGTCTGGGGAAGCCTTGGGTGATAGCGATGATCTGAACGAAGGATTCCTAGTTTGATTTTGGCAGTCGAATTCTGGACAGCGTGTTGTTCCTTTAGCGAGCAGCTTACGCAGACTTCTTTAATTTTTGTAGTAACCGCGTTTGGCTGCAGTCCTCACTCGTTTTCCTTCCCTATTAATTTTCTCCATAAATCAAAGACCACTTAGTTCTATGAATTACCATTTTTTTTTTATCTTTATGAATAGTGATTATTTTAATACTTTACAACCAAAAATCAAATTAATTAATTACACACCTAACTTTATATGTCGCTTAATAATAATGTGTACCATCAACTCTACAAGAGTTCAATCACTCCTTCCCAAAAAATTGCCCTTGATAAAATAAAAATCAAATTAATTACCTCCAATTAAAACTCAATTTAATACCACTTAATATATCTAATTCACCTTAATCTAATTCAGAAAACTTCGTAAATGGGGCCTAATATCTGCTCTGCTCCAGCTCCTGCGCGCAATTTTTGTTTGAAATTAATTTCTTTCTCTTCTTTTTTTGGGGTTATGTAATTAAAATTCAAAATTCAAATGATAAATAATTCTTTAGGATTGCATTTTAGGTATGATTCCTCAAATTTATAAAACCAGGGTGCCTTTCCTAGTCAATCTGCATGAAAATGACCTTCATGCTCTTCAGAAAATAACAATTTAGCTGAAGAAAGCCCTTAAAAATAAAATACCATTATTTAATTAATCAACCGAAGAAAACAATAACATAATCTTATATTTGGATGCAATTACAAAACATATATATTTTTTAATTTATTTATACGCGTATAAACCTTGCATAAATTATCGGTCGTTGATTTCTAAATTCAACAATCGAAAGAATGGTGTTGTATTTGATAATAATATCTCAACGGTTGAAATATGTTAGAATAAGGAGAGTCCTGGGATTTATAAAGGAAAAAACTTCTTTTCTATCTAGGAGAATTGCTTCAAGTTGGGATATGGAAATTATGTGAATAGCCTGATCTTCTTCTTTTTGTATCTTGTTATCATTTCATTCATTTTATAATAACTGCAGTAGCAGCTGCTTTCAATGAGTTTATTTATTTATTTATTTTTTTTTGAACAAGGGAAAAATTTGAGAAAAAAAAAAGATAGAAGGTTGTTATTGCAGTTTGAATTCTGATTAATGTAAAAAATTAGGTGCACCAAAACCAACGCATTCATAAATACGAGTGCACTTTCTACGAGTTCTTTGGTAATAATCATCAAATAAAAAAAAAGTATATATATAAGACTTTGGAAAGGAAACAAATGCTTTGGCAAGTGAAAAATGGATTTCATTTTGGCAGGGTCGAAAGTGTGACCCCAAACCAGAAATCCCAGATTTTAGTTGTCAAAAATGGGATGTACGTATAGGATTATGGTAGGTTTTGGGGGCAAATCTTGCCGGTGAAATTTATGGACACCTGCAACCTCACTCTTGAAATATTTGCAATGCACTTCTATATCTATCATGCATTGTGCGTGTGTCAATGGCTTGAAGTTTGGAGCAAACTCCCTTGTTAAGAAATTCATCCAGTAGTTTCCATTTAGGATAGAATTTAGAATTTGGATCCCATTTGGAGAACTAACTAAGAAATTCAAGCAAACGGTTTATCTTGTATTTTTCTCCACCTGCTTTGATTAATCTGATTAATTAGTAGGACGACCAAGTTTTCCCTATAATTGATACAATTCGCCAAGTTTCATAACACTGAATAATTTTTATTTTTATTTTTATTTTTATTTTAAATTGCATTATGAAAAAAACAATTGACTTTTGCGTTTCACTTGTATATTATATAAGAATTTAAATATAAAACTTCTTATTTTAATGAAAATTAAAATAAAATTATTATTAAATTAATTAAGTTATTAAAAATACTAAATAAATGGTTGAAGACTCAAGTTCCTCATACAAATGGGCTATTGTAGACTTGTAGTTTGTACTAGGCCTCTAGGCCTAATGGATGGAAATTAAGTGCATGTTCTAAATTGTTATGTTTTGATAATTGCATCTATACTATTTGGTAAATCATGAATTTATTTTTGGTAAAAATTTCTCACAACTAATTACCTATGTTACATGCAGTCCATAAATGATACAATTATTTAATGTCCATATTTTTTTGATGAACTATTTAATGTCCATATTAAATCATAATTAACCAACTTTCTTAATATCAAAGAATTATTTATTTTTGCTTTTAATTTTGAATTACGTGAAGTTATAAAGAGAGAAAATCTTCCTTTTAACTTATCTTACTAGTATGTTATGTAAATTTAAATACAAAATCTCTTATTTCTATTATAAAAGATTATTATTAACTACTTTTAAGTTGTTGAAAATACTAAATAAATGGTTGAAGATTCAAGCTTCCTATACTAATGGCTTGTTGTAGACTTGTAGTTTGTGATTGGCCTAGTGGATGGAAATTAAGTGCATGTTCTAAATTATTATGTTTTCATAATTACATCTAAATTATTTGGTAAATCATGAATTTATTTTTGGTAAAAAAATTCTCCCAAACTAATTAAGTAATAAGTATGCAGTCTAGTAGATAGATGACCTAATCAAACACCACTAAAAAATATTAAAAGAAAACAAAAGAAAAAGGAAAAAGAAAAAAGAAAAACCTAATTAAAGGCGTAACTTTCCATTTAACCCAATTGTTTGTTTTCTCTCCTACCCTGGGCTTTGCCCATATATAGAATAGAGGGAGCAAAACACAGATCCTTCACCCGATCAAAATATTACATTAATCCATCCCATAACGGTCCTCAGAATTCCCTGCCTCTAAGCAAGCTCAAAACCCCAGTCGCTGACATGTTCTTTTCTCCTTGTTTTTCTGTTAACCCTCAAAATCTCCCTTGATTAGGTCAGATTTCAACTTCCCTCCTTCCAAATTCTCATGCAAATCCTTGGATTTTAGCATGCGTTCAGCGGTTTTCTACAGGTGAAAAGTCCATTATTGGATTTGCAAAAAATATAAACAGGGAAGCAATAGTCTTCTGAACTGTTGCTCTGTTTTTTTTGCTTCCAATTGAAACAAAAATACAGAGATTTGATGGAGGATATTGATGGGCATCCAGATTGAGGTTTGGCCTGATACCCATCTCTGTTTGGTGAATCAGGATTATGTTGATGGTTTCTTTCTCGAAAGATGTTCCTCTCTGGTGGGTCTTTCTGGGTCTCTGTCTCTGTCCTGTTGTTTACTCTCTTTTGTTTCCTCACCAGAATCCTCACCAGGTACCAAATTATGACTTTTGTATAATTCCTTGTGTACATTAAAAAAGTTATAGTATTTTTTTTTTTTTATTGTTGACACATTCCCATTTTTCTTCCTCGTAGAATTCACAGGAATAGAATTTCTCAGACCAAAAAGTCGAATTCTCCATATGCTCCACTCGGAGAAAGCATTCGACTTGTTTCGGGTTGTTCTGAGCCAGAGGATAAGAAAAAGGAGGAAAAATCTGATGCTGATGAAGTTCAGGACAGAGAGGGGGACATGTCTGAAGAAGAGTCTCCGGAGTTCTGTTTCAAATTTGAGTTTCAAACTGAGACTTTCGAGAAATTCAGTAAGAGTTACAGGGGAGCTGCAGAGGATGTTGTCTTGGACTCTGTTCCTTCTTTAAGTCAAAGCAAGTACGAGATCATGTCTGGGAATGATTTGAGTTGCTTTGTGGAGAAACCAGAGGATAAGAGCTTTCATGTCAGAGAATTATATACCGATTCTGACAAAGACAATCATTCCTTTAGCATTAAAGAGGATAAAGAGAAGGGGTTTTTGCCTGAAATTGATATAACCCACCAAAACTCAAAAGAAGAAGAACCTGATCTTGAAGAAACATCAGAGAATTCCACAGACAATGTCGGTGAAAAAGGGGCTTTGGATGAACCTGTTTATGAGGAAGAAGATGATGTTGATTCAGGGGATTATCGATTTCTTTCAGAAAAGGACTTCATTGCTTTTGATTCTGATATTGATTCCATTGCCTCAGGCCATGATTTCACCGGAAATTTTCTCAGTTCAATGAGTGATGGATTTTTATCAGATGGAGATTTTGAAGAAGGTTTCGAGCTTGATCCTTCCATGGACTTTGATGGGGAGAAGGAAGAATCAATTGAGGATTTGATTGCCAAGCATGAAGCTGAAGCTGATGATTTTGAGGATGAAGACAGAGATATAATGGAAGAACTGAGAAAATTAGAAGAATCGGAGTCTAACTCTCCTAAACAGAATGGAAATTCCCAGAAGGATGAAATCAATGGAACTAACAATGAACCCACAACTACTTCAGCTGATTCTAAGAAATCGAGTTCAGAACCTTCATCTGGTTCAGAATCTGAGGAACTTGAAACCTTATGGGAGCATCAGGATTTGATAGAACAACTGAAAATGGAGCTGAAAAAGGTTAGAGGCTCAGGTCTTCCTACCATCATGGAAGAATCAGAATGTCCAAAGATAATGGAAGATTTGAAGCCTTGGAAGATTGAAGAAAAGTTCCAGCGAGTGGACAGAATGGGCGAGCTTCACAAATTCTACAAGAGTTACAGAGAAAGAATGCGAAAATTCGATATCTTGAATTACCAGAAGATGTATGCAATAGGTCAGTTTCTTATTCCTTAATCTTCTTTTCATAAAGTTTTAGTTTTTATAATTTTACTGTTGTGTTTGGGAGATCCCATTCCCATGTGTTAGGGGAGGGTTTTCCAGGAAAAGTGCTCTATTTCTGGGTTCTAGAGACGAAGATGTGTCTCTAAATGCATATCTGCCTGCAAAAACATCCCTAATTTCCTTGACGCTTAAGCCTTAATGTCTGAGTCTGATGTTTTCTTATTTTTTTGGCTTTGACACAATCTTATTAACGAAATAACTTCACCTAACTCTCAATTATTTCTTGGTTCAAAAGAAAAAGTCTTTAGTGGGTTTAATGCTCCACACATTCTTTTCAAATATGTTTTAAATTATTGTGTG
Source organism: Rubroshorea leprosula (assembly GCA_020521535.1). Classification (NCBI taxonomy): domain Eukaryota; kingdom Viridiplantae; phylum Streptophyta; class Magnoliopsida; order Malvales; family Dipterocarpaceae; genus Rubroshorea; species Rubroshorea leprosula. The sequence continues at coordinate 1,305,390 of BPVZ01000029.1, read as the reverse complement.
CAGACAAGCTACTTTAATTGCCAGAGATGAGTGAGAAAGTCTTGTACATGGAAAATAATTCATAGTTTTTTTTCTTATAATTGATGCATGCTTGGTCAGTTGCATCTGCTTTTTGTAGCTTTAAAAGATTGTATTAATGGTTTTACGTAAAGTAATCCATCCCTCATGTTTCATCATAATCCATAGGCTTTTTCCAGTCCAAGGACCCACTTCAGTCCTTTTCAACTCAAAGTTCCTCCTCACGTCCGGCAATCACATCCCTTCTCCCGCAGAATATTCGGCTAGGCAAGAGCAAGAAACACGAGTTTGCTCCAACTGTGAAGTTCATTAGGGAGTTGCATACTGATTTGGAAGCAGTGTATGTTGGACAATTATGCCTTTCATGGGAAATTCTCCATTGGCAATATGAGAAGGCTCTTGAGCTATGGGAATCTGATCGGTATGGGATACGTAGATACAATGAAGTTGCTGGGGAATTTCAACAGTTTCAAGTACTAATGCAGAGATTCATAGAGAATGAGCCTTTTGAAGGGCCTCGAGTTCAGAATTATATCAAGAAACGATGTGTTCTTCGTAGTCTCCTTCAAGTTCCAGTTATAAGAGGTTAGAATTTTAATCTATTTGAGAGTGATCAATGAAATATATATGTCTACGTGCTGATAAATGTTTGGTTTTGCCTGCAGAAGATAAAGGGATGGCCAGAAGAAAAGGAAAAGGAAAAGAAGATGATGCCATTACAGGTGATATGCTAGTGGAGATCATGGAGGAATCAATAAGGATATTCTGGCGATTTGTTCGAGCTGATAAAGATGCAAATGCTGTATTCCAGAAGAGTAGAAAAGGAACTCAGGTTGAACCTCTAGAGCCTAATGACCTTGAGCTTTTGTCAGAGGTTCAAACAAGTCTTCAAAAGGTTAGATCTTAGTATTCCTGTTACAGATTAGTCCTATTCTTGGACTGTCACCCAACCACTGTAATTCTACTTAAGTTTCACAATTCTTCTTTGAATGCAGAAGGAAAAGAGGCTCAAGGAGCTGTTAAGATGCGGAAACTGCGTATTACGCAGATTTAAGAAGCATCAAGAGGAGAATTTAGATCAATTCCTTTACTTCTTCTCACAGGTGGATATGAAATTGGTGACGAGGGTTTTGAACATGTCAAAAGTAACTACAGATCAGCTGCTATGGTGCCGTAGTAAATTGAGCAGTATCAATTTTGTTAACAGAAGGATACATGTAGAACCTTCTTTTACACTTTTCCCATATTGACAGCACATAGCTTTCTCATTGTATATATGCCTCTTTCCATATTCCCTACTACTTGAAGAGCTTATGTAAAGAAAAATTTTGGTATAAGTAAAACATACATTTTCCAGATGGACAATTAACACAAAAAGATAATGTTTGCTTTAGATGGTGAATTGATAGCCTATACTATTACTGCAATGTAATCAAAGAAAATGACTCATCTATTTTCTCATTTTTCTGGATTTTAAGAATAAAGAATTGATAATCCAGGGGTGTATATGAAAAAGTCAAAACCATAAGGTTCACAAGTGCGACTTTTTATATAATTCCGAGTCCTTTTGGATTTAGGAAATACCGCGTTTAATCACAGCCGTTGATCATATAAAACCAAAACAGTAGCCGCCCGATCTAGGGCTTTCATCCTTCTCAAGCCTATATATATCTTCTATCGCCACCGCCATAGATCTTTCGGTCTCCCTCTCTCCCCCTCGCCTGCAAAGAAGAGTCGAAAGAAGAACATTCCGGAAGGGCAAAATGGTTCAACGACTCACTTACCGGACACGGCACAGCTACGCCACCAAATCCAACCAGCATCGCGTCGTCAAGACACCCGGTACGTATATACAGTGTTCGGACTTTTCCATGTGTAACTTTGTGCAGAAGGGGAATATATCTTGTTCTGGCTTTTATGATTTGGGGTTTGTCGATAAATTCTGATAGAAGTGATGACGGGTGGGTTTTGTTTGTAATGCGTATGATTTGCAGGTGGGAAGCTGGTGTATCAGAGCACCAAGAAGAGAGCAAGTGGCCCCAAGTGTCCTGTTACTGGAAAGAGAATCCAAGGGGTATGTGTATTTTTTCTTCTTTTACAAGTGTTCTGTTTGGTGAATGTTTCGCTGCAGTTAGAAAAGTTTTGAGCTTGTAGTCATATTTAGAACTTGCATCTGAGCATTGTAATTGTAGTCATGATGATACCCATTTGCTTTTATAGTTGTTGATGATGGTGCTTAATCTGTCTTCATGTTTTATGTCAGTTTGCATTTTTGGGTTCTTTTAGATTCCTTGAATTGATGGGTGGTGGGACTGTGGGAGTTTTATTGAGGGTTCTCTAGTAATTGATGAACCAGTAGGTTAAGGTGATCGTTATGTTTTTTGTTCCGAGTTCTAACAAAGGATGTAGTTTCTGATAAGCATAGACTTGGCTTGTTTCGAGGTGTTCATGAACTCCAGAATGTGTGAATTTTGCTCTGCTATTATTTATCTCACTTCCAACACACGTTAATGATCATCACTTGCTAGCTAAAAACAATACTAAATTAGATGTATCAACCTTGAACTTAGAGGGCTTACCAAGACGTATTGTTGTGACGCAAAGAGTAGTTGAAATAGCTTGTATTATTTGGTACTTTGAATGGGTATTGAGTGCACGATTCATGCTGAGGCACAATCACCTTCTGTGATGTGATTGCTTCTCTATAAATGAACCATACTGCCTGTCTTCTCTTTTACCGGTAGCTATTTCATTGCTGTTGTTTGTTGATCATTGTGATTGTGAGTCTCTTGGTCTATACATTCCCAGATTAGCCTCTTCACCCAAGGAATGCAAATTGTGAAAGTTTTTAATCTTAATGAGATTTTTAGATCAAGCATTAATATTGGTTAAGTGCATGACAATTATGAGTCCTGAGTTTATATTGCCTTCTGTGTAGATTCCTCACTTGAGACCCACTGAATATAAGAGGTCCAGATTGTCCAGAAACCGCAGAACTGTGAATCGTGCCTATGGTGGTGTGTTGTCCGGAGGTGCTGTTAGGGAGAGGTATAATCCAGTTCTTCGTTTAATTTTCTATTTTTTCTTATCGTATTTCTTTTCTTTGTTGTAATTGGCTGATCCAAATTTCGTGCCATTTTCTGCTTTGCTTTTTAGGATAATTCGTGCCTTCTTGGTTGAAGAACAAAAGATTGTGAAGAAGGTTCTGAAGATCCAGAAGGCTAAAGAAAAGCAGGCCACAAAGAGCTAGGAAATTGGATCTTTCTATCATGACACAGTAAAATGTGATTTGGACTAATAGATTTGGTTGAGTGAAATTTTGGTGCGATTGTGGCTACAATGAAATCTTTTAATCATTTTCATTCAAGTATTTGTTTGATAATTTGACACTGATTAGTTGGGTACTTCCCTATCCACTTTGGCGATGAAACAATTGTTGGTTTTCTATTTTTGATAATTTAAGAAGATATTTGTTTTCATTCTGCATTCTGCTTTTAATTAATTGGGAATTTGGCAGAGGAACAGAACATGTCGACTCAGATCATAAAACTCAATCTAGAGCATTTTAACGTTTTTCAGAAAAATGTGACTCATTCAAACCTTTTAATTGTTGTGTCATCAGCTCGGGAGCCTTTCTCAGGGTCCCAAGAGTATTCACAATGGTTGGATTTCTTCAACGTGTTCCCTCAAATGTCATTGCATTCCCACTGACTTTAATGTCAAAAGACTTTTTAAAAGACGCACTCACATTATTTTCAATTCACATCTCCATACCATTTGTCGAACAATAGAATGAACAAAATCTCTCCATGCCATTTGTCAGAAAAAGAGAAGAAAGACCGAGTCTTGTAGGAGAGCCGGCCTCTTGTTGGAGACATCCCCAACGGGCATAAGAAAGCGCCCACCCTACGTTGGAGATGCCCTAATAATACTTGCTCATTTGAATTATAAAATGATCATGGAACAAGTCTCAGTGTCAACTGCTGCTAAACTGCTAATCCAGGAATATCGACACAATACAATCTTTATTAATTCATAAATCCTAAATTGATGAAGACAGATGAAGAGGAGATGTTAGTATATTATTTGAGAGAGTATAGGGGCCTGATTGCAACAATTTAAAAAGTAGGAGTATTGAATAGCAATGAAAAACTCGAGAAGGAAGTCCCTGACTCCCTGTCAAGAATGGGATTCGAACCCTGGACGTGTTTGTAAGTTGATGAAGATAGATAAACAGGAGATACCGTTATATCATTCAAAAGAGCTTAGGGGTCTGATTGCAATAAATTTAAAAGCAAGTGCGAGTTCATTATATGGAGATTATAAACCCCAAAAAAATAGTTCCTGTCAAGAATGGGATTCGAACCCATGCCCTTTCGGACCAGTACCTGAAACTGGCGCCTTAGACCAACTCGGCCATCTTGACCTGAATGTCAGAGGGTCTTAATCAATTAGTACAAAAGTTGGATAATTCTCTTGTAGGTGTTCGAACATTTTCGCGTCTGGCCAAAGGTTAGATAATCCAGAGCACGGCTCAAAAATGCATATCTGATCAAGAAACCAGTGTGGATTCAATAGATGGGATGCCATCTGATCCTATGAAGATCTCTAAGTGGTTTGCTTTTGAGAAACATGCTATTCTCAAGTAACATATGCAAAGAAAACTATGGAGCCTTAGAGCTATGAGAACTGTAAAAGAAAATATGGAATAAGTACTTGGAAGTATTCAGTCTTGTGTTCATAGTTGGAATACATTATGAAACGTGAAAAATGTACAATAAAATTGAAAATAGCTGTGTCACTCATAGTAGCTCCAACTTAATAATCCAAAACCAGAACACAATTGCTTTAAGAATAGCATTTGTTTGGGCAATAAGTAGTTGACATCTCACTAGGATAGGTTGGTGAGTCCCATGGTAGGTTTGGCTTCCATGAATCAGGCAGGTTTAGAGGCAAGCTGAAAGGGAATCCTATTGATTGGCTAGGCCCCCATCGGTGATTCTCCTGGTTCTTCCTTGTGTGTGCCTCATCTTCTCCTACGCCAGTATTCCCTTGCATCTCTTGGGGCAGGCTAATTGAGAAGCCACTAAACTGCTGTTCTTGCCCTTCAAAGACTATACTCTCTGAGGCCTTACTAATTTCACTGATTAAGACAGGGCTCAATAGCATAGAGGGAGTATCAGCTGTACACTTTGTTGTTGCTCCTGACATGTCAAGCTGTGAGAATAAGAAATTGCTGGTAAGGTCTCCATTGGAAACAGGAAAAAAAGATGGTTTATAGACTATAGGATTATAGGATTTATAAGGGGGAACATCCACAGCAGCAAAACTAGTTGTGGAGGTTTGTTGCAGGTCATTGTTGCCATGTAACTGCATTGCTGATGAACCCATTTCAGTTGTGCAAGAAATATTCTCTGAACTGATATGAGTGCTGCCATGATTGAGTATATCAGATGCCATAGTTTCTGATAATGGAGATGTCCAAGGGTGGGAAAGAGCTCTTTGTGCCAGCGAGTTGGTCTTTTTGAAGATCCTACAAATAGCCCATGCATCCTGTGGTTCAAGGGGAAGAAATATATTATCTTAGATTGTTTTTTAACCATCTTTTCCTTTCAAGAAAAGGAAGAAAACATGGAAGAATGGGTTAAAACATTACATTTGCAGGGAGGCTTTTGTCCAGTTGCTTTTGTCGTGTTGAATCTGAGGGAGAAGGTAACCGAAACTCATGCATCATCCAGTCAGTTTTCATCCCTTTGGCAGCTCTACCTCTGTAGAAAACTAGAGACTTCTTTAAACCAATGCACTTATTACCATCGGAGGAGTAAATAGGCCGGTCTGTCCCAGTTGCCTTCCAAAATCCAGCTCCTGTGACTCGGTTAGGCCTTGCACTGTTCCTGTATTTACGGTCCCTTGGACAGTAGAAATACCATTCTTTCTCACCTGAAGCTGCCAGCTCTTCTTATGGTAAAAAAGAAAGAAAGAAAAGATAAATTACTCTCAAATTTCTGGCTCAGTTAAAAAGTAGATGGTTGTGATTATCCTCAAAATTTTAGCTGAATATGAAAAGAAACATAATAAAGGGTATAATGTGTACACGCTACTTGAAAAAATACATAACAGACAAGTTTGGGAACAACAATGATGTTGAGATGTTTGTAGGTTTATGTTCATGACAATAGCATAAGCCAAACATGGAAGAACAACTTTCGGGAAGAAATGGGAAGTAAACTTCTGATGTTGTCAAGAAGCAAGACTGCAGATGCATTACCACAAAGAAAAGGAAAATTTTCCATGGAAGTTCATGGTGAAGGAAAGTAAAGCTGTATGCTAAACAGAATCATCATAAGACTAAGAAGCTTACTTGGAAGATCCCATGGCTCATACTTGTATATATCTATCTGCTTGATCAGCTCAATTGGCAGAGGTCTCTGCTGAATCTTTCTTTTGAGGTAAAACCCAACAAGCTCCTCATCTGTAGGATGAAATCTAAAGCCAGGAAGCATCACATCTTCCACCTTATCAGCATCATTCTTCTCATCCATATCACTCAGTCTTCCTTCTAACAGAACAGAAACAGAAACTTAAAGGGGTGTGTCTGAAAGCTTGTTTTCTTCCAAAAGAAGCAGAAGCTAAACAAGACTCAAATGCAGTAGTCTTGAGAACTTGTACTGCCTGCAAAAGTCAGATGAGCTTAAGCTGTGAAGTGAGGAACTTAAGGAATAAGTTCAAAGCACACGTTCACTTCATTCAAAGCTATTATATGCTTGATGCTTCCTGAGGAGGAGTCTGCCTCCGAAGCTTAGGCCGCCGTTTCAGGGTTTTACCTCTAACAAGGAGCGTGTTTACGCAAAAATCATGATGCTTAGGCGAGAGATTAAGCCAAGCGAGGCACTCTTAAAAACAGCTCCGTAGAGAGACACATATCAAGGGGAATGGAAAGTTTTGAATGGTGCTCTTCCTCCTCTTTGAGTTTGTTTAAATCCAATTCAAGGATCTCAAGAAGACTACAAAATCAGCAGTGTTTTGGGGATTTTCAAAACCAATTGTTTTCAGTCATCCAACCCTTAACTCTCTTGGAAACCTCTCCCCTTTTGTATCCAACAAAAATCAAAGACAAAATGACAAGGTAAGGTTCCAATATCATTTACTATTTTATTCCTCCTCTTATTATATTAATCTCTGCTTGAATTGCTTTTTGTTAACTCTTCTTAGAGCTGGACCAACTGCCAACAAAAATACACTCAACTTTATAGTCAATCTATGAGAATCTCTGCAAATTCCTCTGAAGCCCCATTTGAGGAAAAATAATATCCTCAGATCCATAAAAAAGGGCAATTTCTATTCCATTCCTTAGAGCCTCTATTCCATTCTCTTTGCCACATGAACATGTGACCTGTTTAGATTAGTGATTAGGCATGCTGATTTGGCAAAGAGGGACCCACTTCACCCCTTTAATATCATTATAAAATGTGTAATAACCCTTTGGCTGTATTTCCTCTGAACCTGCCAAAATGCCAAAATCTTCCCCATCACTATTTTACTATTTTATTCATCTCCTTGCCTGAAATTATCATTTCATATTCAACCAATTAATCCTCTAAAGAGGAAAATTGAAGATGATATATATTTTTTCTTTTCCTGTTTATGTGACTTCTTTTGCTCTATTTTGTTATTTTAAATTTCTTTTTGTGCACTAATGCATCTAGAAACTACTTAGTTTATGGCTAATGCTGAGTTTATAGCTTGAGCAAGTTGGACATGGTCTGCAAGAATTCAGCAGTTCAACTACCGTGGTTTACTGGCATGAGAACTGATGTCATTAGACATCATAATGCACACATTGTCTACACCCTCATGGCATGCCAGACAAAACTTGCTAAAAAATGAAATTTTTTTCATCTGTTTTCAAGGGTTAACATTTTTCTTTAATCTACGTTTTTCGACTGGGATACTTCTATATTCTTTCCTAATCTCTCAATCTGCTCATTTGTCATTGATTCTAGAAAAATAATCAAATATAGTAATTCTAATGCCAGCCAATAAAGATTAAGAAAAGCAATGGGAAGGGTCAATCCCCTAGATTTTATGAACATTGGAACATGGAATTCCTCAATTTCAAAACTTACTGTCCCTTTCTTTGTTTTTACTATTTGCATGTTATGAATTCAATGGTAGTTTTGGTTTTGAAATGATTTCAAAATCACAGTGCTCCATTTAAACTGCCAATCAATGCTGAAGTTTTTTAACCATGTCTGCCATATAGATAGCAGGCAATGGGACATTAACAAATATGTGAAATTTCTGTGGTCAAGATTGACCAAATAGGAAGTGCAAAATTGAGTGAAATCTCCCAAATATGTATTAGCCCTCGTTTGTAACCACTATTGTCTCTTATTCAACCTAGGGTTTGCGCCAATAGAAAAGTTTAGATGGGTCAATCTCTTTTAACCTAAGTTTTCTACTCTCTTTCTATGCAAACATTAATTTCCTTAACGTAACCATGTTCCCAATGTGTGAAAATCTTACACCTAAGAGGAAATATTCAAGGTAGGGGTAATTAAAAAAGGAAAATGGCCAAAACAAGTCAATATAAACTAACCATATATATATAATTAGGGGTTACGCATTTTTATGTCAACCTACAAGAAAAAAGTATAAGAATACTTATGAAAGTACCCTTAATAAATCAAAATTTATTAATGATATTTAAATAATGTCACTGCTATTGTTGCATTTTTTTCATGTGAATTGACCTGAAATAATCAACTTGTAGCTGATGGTATTAATTACATTGTACTGGTGATAAAAAAATTTTAATTACTTTGTTCTTTGTAGCCTAATGCTTTCACTATACTCAATCATACACATAGGCCCAGGAATATATTAGAAGCTTAAGGACGATCTCTTTGAAAGCAACCTCCTTCATTTTGTCCTATTATGACTTCGACAATAATCTTACATTGAATAGCAAACTCTAGTTTCCTTCCTGTTTAAGTTACTATTCAAACCTCTTCCTTCACTAATGGCACTTATAAGGCCACAAGAGAGCTCCATATATACCTTTCTTGTCATTCCCAAATCTTATATAAAAAAACCCTATTACATCAATCAATACCCATTCATCTTCTTCAAATTTTATCAAAAAGATACAAGCTTTTTTTTTTTGTTCGTTTGTTTGTTTGTTTTTTTTTTTTTTTTTTTTTTTATGACTTCAAGAATGACAAAATGAGAAGAAAAAAAGGTGCAAATCCTTGAAAAGAGATGATCTGCAAGGAATACCATACAATTAGAATATAGGTAAATATCACTTTGATTGTGAAGTTTTAGATTTCCAATTAGTGTTTGGGGCAGAAAGCAAAGAGCCAACGAGAAAACAAACATGGGATTGATGATTAAATGGCATTTAAAATAACATGAATTAATTTAAAAACCAAATTTTACTTGAGACCCCATTAGGATGAAATGGGGTTTTCTTGGATGAACTTGCTAGCGACCAGCCTTAAGAGATTAACAAAATTAACCAATTAAAGTCAGTTTCTAGGTTGATGGGATCCTGAAAACAAATGATATCTTCTGGATCAAAATATTAAATTGCTGATAATAATAATAATAACAAAGCAATGATGGTGATGATTATGATTGTATGTATACATATATATATTTGTGATTAAATTGTTACATATCTTCCACACGTAACTTATAATGAAAATAATAAAAATAAAAATTAGTATTGTTGCTAGAGGAGCCATGTATAGACACCAACGTAGTCATCGCTGTTGCTGTAACCCAAGTTCCATATTCACACTCATTCACATTTTAACTTTTAAGGTCTGGAGTGGCTGGAGAATGAAAATAATCCAGAAAAATGTTGAAAAAATAACTCTTTCATCATGCTAGATGTCTCTCTGCATAGTAGTTTACTAGCTGTAAATGTAATGTATACCATTGAACTTGGAAAGTCATCATCTTTTGGGAAATTGAATCATGTTGGACTGCTTTTCTCTATTTACTTTTAAAGAAAACCTCATCATTTGACCCAAATGGCTCTTTAAAAGCCAAGACTGTATTGGGGCCTTTCAGGTTGCCAAAGCGTCTAAGGGCTAATCAACAACCAATTTTCTATACAACCTACTTACCGTTCCATTGATCTTTTTCATAGTCATAATCTTGCTAATGTCACTCCAAGCAACTTGTAGATTACGAAGGGACAACATCTGTTATAACAAATGAAAGAACAGATTGTATACAATGTCCTTGTTTTTGCAAATGTGTTAATCCTCATGGTTACATAGCCCCGTTATGCAGCTTGTCCTTTGGAGAGGAGCCAAACGACTTCTGTGTATCAAAGTCACAATTAGATCCTAAAATTTGTAGCATTCTTTCTTTGTCTATAATTTACTATTTAAGCCAAGGTCACATAATGTAAAAATTAGTATTCTCCATTTCTGAAGTAAATATATGATGGCAAATTCAAAATGATTCTGAAATTATAAACTTCGATTAGGTTGGTTCTGTTTTTGCCTTAATTAATCAAAGGAAAAAATGATATTTTATTGTAGTTTTGCTGACAAGTTTTGAGGAGAGTTATTAGGTATTGAAATTTAGGGTAAACAGCCAACCATGATTGATGCATAAGACTTTTTATGTGCTTAAAATAAGGTAGCAACATGAAGCTATCAGTTTTACATTAAATATAAGATTATGTTGATTGGTAACATGGCAGGTTGTAGAACTAGGTTTAGAGTTGAGTACTGTTGTAAAAGTCATAGAATGTTCCAAAAGGTTGCTTTTGAGGATATTTTTGCATTCATCTTTTTGGCCTATTATGTATGAGTATGGTTGAGGGGTGTAGAAAAGCAGAGTGAAACCAGATTGAATTCAATCAAGAATCATAAATTCTCTAAATTTACTTGACAGTAAGCTTTAACAATTGATAATATTTCTTGGGATGTTAAAACCCAATTCTGATGGTGGATTTCAGCATTCCATCCTCAAAATCTCTCTTCTACTGTGAAAATCTGCCTAGTCAAAAAAGGTCCACTTAAAATTCTGTACTTCTAAACTTTCTGCTTCAATAACGAATGAACAATCTGGTTTTGGGATGCTGTCTTTTGGCTAGAGAAAAAAAAAAATGCCTTAACAACAAAAAGGAAGTCTTGTATCAAAACCCCAAAAAAGGCAGGCACTTTCATGTAATCAATGTTTCAAACTGGGGAAACTGTCCCCAATTCTCAGACTGAATTGAAAGCTCTTCCTACTACTATTGTTATGGAGGTACTGCATGAGTTTCAACTTGCAAAGTGATACAGACATTGTTCTGCCATGTTGAATGGCTAATGGTGGCCTGATCATGATTTGCAACAAAGGATGTGAGTCCAGGGCCCAGACTAATAAGTTTGTTTGTTTCCCACCATTTGGATTTTTTCTGAAACTTCCAGATTGTGAGGACACATTAGTAACTTTTGATCTTGTATGGGGTCTTTCTTGTGATTTCCGACTTCGGACCAATATGTGATAGTGGTTTACTGTCATCTCCTCGTCCTCACTTCAATTCTATTCTACTCCCTCGGCAGTCTGCAGACCCATCCTCCGCTTGATTCCTCACTCATTTCCATCTTCATGATTTATTATAGGAAGAATTAGCACATTGTAGTTGATGACACCAACAGAAACACCGCAAATGCAAGTTTTAGCCTGCAATTCCGTGCCTGTAAAACTTCATGGCATTAGCGTCCCAACGCAATTGTTCATGGGTCGGCGAGAGCTCTTGTCCTCTGTCTGCTCCAATGGTTCCCTCAAGAAGGTTGTTTCTTCCCAACCCATCTCCATCACAAGGTAAAGTTATCAAATTTCTTCAGTTAGCCTTTCGTTTTCCTTTTCCTAACATTATTTGTAAAATTCTGTGACTGCCTACCTATCAGTGGAATTTAAAGTTTTAATTTTTATTCTTTTTCTGCAAGATC
>BPVZ01000029.1:1277054-1288005 GCA_020521535.1 Rubroshorea leprosula | reverse complement strand
TGTTTTCTTTTATATATTGCAGTGGTGGTCCTTTGCTGGATTCAAAAGGAAATCTGATTGGAATTAATACAGCAATTTTTACTCAGACAGGTCACTTGAATTCTCTTTTCCTTTTTTTTTTTTCTTCATTTTTTCTTTTAATGAGAAGTTGAATTCTCTTTTCTATACACAACTCTCATGTCATAATCTGAAAAGTAGTATTAGTTGTGAAACCCTGATGAACCTTTTTGCATCTCAAATTTAAAGTATTATGTTACCAATGATAACGATATAGCAATAATAATCTCTTGTACGCTTATTCCTACCTTTTTGCTGGTTTTGCAGGTACATCGGCTGGTGTAGGATTTGCAATCCCTTCCTTGACAGTGCTCAAGATTGTTCCTCAGCTGATCCAGTTTGGTAAGGTAAACTGTTGTACTCTTTATGTGTTCCCAGTGGATTCATGAACACTTGTTACTTCCCATTTCTTTGCATTTGGATCATACAAATCTGTTTGTTCTGTGAACCTTGCAAATAAGAGACATATATTCCCTATTTTTGAAATTTTATTGCCCAAACTATTTTTACCTGCTCATGCCCTGAAACAATGCCAGACATTTCATAGTTTCCATCTCATGCTTCACTCATAGGTTGTCCGGGCTGGTTTGAATGTGGAAATTGCTCCTGACCTGATAGCTAATCAACTGAATGTTCGTAAAGGAGCTCTTGTCCTTCAGGTATCTGAATTAAATCTCAAATCCCATGGTCTTGATCTTTAGCTAAATGGTAGAACATCTAAAAGCATGAGTCCTTCGTGATGTGTTATACCATAGGTTCCTGCAAACAGTCTTGCAGAAAAGGCTGGGTTGCTTCCCACAACCAGGGGTTTCGCGGGTAATATCGTACTTGGAGATATCATTGTTGCAATTGATGGAAAACCTGTAAGATTTGTATTCTAAAACTTTACCCTCTTCCGTTTCTCTATTTTGACACGTATTCCATTTTTCTTAAGCAGCTTTAGAGTTCTAATCTTTTGTGTCATAAAAGTGGGGACTTTCAGAGAATGTTTGTACTGGAAATCACTCAGGTTCCTTTTTACCATTCAATAGAGGCTATTTTTAACCAAATGACGGGATACTTAAGAACCTGAGCAATTCTTTTGATGAATTCAACCAAACTTACTTACTTTCTGGGAACTTTAGAGGCTATAGAAATTAAATTTCCAGGCTTTCAACCTGAAAAGAGGTTCCTTTGCTGAAACCTTGTCTGAACAAGCTGCTTTCCACTGAATCTGCAGCCAACCGTATCCTAATGCAAGACATTAGTGTGAGTGTGACAGAAATTTCTTAATGTTCTGCATCCTTTCATCAGGTTAAAAACAAAGCCGAGTTGTACAAAGCACTGGATGACTATAACGTGGGTGAAAAAGTGGTTCTAAAGATTCAGAGGAGCGGTGAGGATCTGGAGCTGCCAATAACCCTAGAGGAAAAGAGTTCATGACATTGTCTCTTACAGTATCATCTGTACTAGTGCTGTAATATGTTACTATCATTCAATTTTCCATTTTGAATGAGAAAAGGATTATTATAGTTTAATGGATAAAAATTACTATAAACATAGGAGCAATTATTACATAAATGATTTTGTTTATAGTTTCATTGCTATCACCAAGGCTCAAAAATGATTAGGGAAGCTGACTTCTTTACTAATTTAATGTCAATACTACCTGATTTTCACTATAATAATTTATGTTGGTTTAAACTCGATTTTTAGAAACTTATAATTCAATCGACATTGTTTTGGATGCTTAGTCTGCTTTTGATCCACTCATCCAAAGGACCTACCATCACTCTAGTTTCAACGCTAACCTTTTTTCAGTCATGTGAAGGCTTTTTTTAGTACTGTTTTTAAAGTGGGATTTCAAAAAATAAAAATAAAAATAAAGATGTTTTGATAAGTAAAATGTTAACAATTATAATAAAAATGAAAAATATTTTTAATAAATTATCACCTAAAGAATTTAAACAATTACAGGGAGTCCTAACAAATTTCACTTTTCTTTTGAAGTGGGCCTATCAATGGTTAAGTTTGAGTGACGAGTATCTAGATCGGACTGAGTTCAGCCTGAGTTCCGATTACTTACTGGTTCTTACTAGAGCCTAGGATGGAGACATCAATGTATAAACTCTGCTTCCACTTACTGTTCTGCAGATTTCCCTAAAGATCAAGATAAATAAGAAAGGCAGCATTTGGTGGATGAAATGCTGTGTGATAATTCTAGCTAGGAGGAGGAGTCAACAGCCTCTTGTGCTGCATCAGAACTGCTTCCAGCCCATGGTGTAATTATGCAAGGCTACTTCCAGTTTTGCAGCCACCTATGACCGTGTGCCGACACCGGCAGAACCAAAGCTCATTGTGCGTTGATTCGTAGAGAGTCCAAAATTCAAAACTTTTTCGGTCTTTACTTTGTAGCAAGTAGGGAAAGATATTAGGATTCATTTTATTTGTAAGCCTTAAATAGTGTTTGGTTGAAGGCCCCAAAATGGGATTCATAAGAGTGGAATTCATAATATGCTAATAACCACAACACTGCATTGCAGCATACAAAATGGGTAAAAGGTACACGGTCTGAGGTAATAATATGTCAAAAACTCATACAGGCCCCAAAATGGGCTATTATGCATTCTGAAAGAAGAATTTGAACACTGCTATATGAACTATGATGCTATTGTTGCTGTTAGACACTACCTAAGAAGAAAGTATGGATCAAAATTATCCCAAATTATGTCCACTTGGAATTTGGTGTTCAACTTGTCAGTAGCTGCACCAACTTTTGTCTTGTGAAGTCTAACTATTAACCAATATAGGTTAGAAATCAGAGGGTTTCTAAGAAAAGGATTGATGGATGTACCCATTTCAAGAACACCAGAGAGTAGAGATGCTTCGTCCTCAGTTCCCACACTGAAAATGCAGTTTGAGATGGCGTAAAATCCAAGCAAGTTTGCATACAATGGTAGAAATGCGTCCTTGTGGTTACCCACACCACCTATCCAATCAACTCCCAGTTTTCCAATATGGTCCTTGGCAAATGATGTCAACTGGAGAGAAAATCTCATTCTCCAGTCATAAAGATAACTCACAACCCCAACTTTATTTGCTTTATCACCTG
Source organism: Rubroshorea leprosula (assembly GCA_020521535.1). Classification (NCBI taxonomy): domain Eukaryota; kingdom Viridiplantae; phylum Streptophyta; class Magnoliopsida; order Malvales; family Dipterocarpaceae; genus Rubroshorea; species Rubroshorea leprosula. The sequence goes on along the minus strand of BPVZ01000029.1, from coordinate 1,284,857 downwards.
CCCAAGATTTTATAATGGGAAGGTTCTCCAAATGGGAACAACAGATTTGACTGATCAACAGCTTCTCCTCATGATGGTTATCAATTTCCTTGTCAAAAACCTGCCTTACAAGATCACCTTGGGTAATCACATAATCCGCTGCATCAAGCACCCATTGCACAAGGTAATCAAAGTATCCAATCCAGTGGCCAAAGAGAGAAGATAAATAGTCAAAACTCTGTTCAATAACCTTTTCCACTTGAGTTGGTACCCTGCCAATGTTTGAGTTCCTTCCAGAAATTTTAGTGAATAGACACTTCTGAATATCTTTTGCAACCCTTTGTCTGATTCCATCATCTTCATCCTCCAACAATTTGATACATGTGAACCATACCTCCAGTACTCGACATGCATAATTATCTGCAGCTTCTTGTGGTTCAAAACATGCATATGAATTTCCTGAAGAGCTTTGATGATTGAATACAGAAGAAGCAATAAGCTGAGCTTGTTCCAGTAGACCAGATGCTAGCATAGACTCAGCTGCTGACTTGCGCATGTTCACTGGTTCAGATGAAGAACCATGCTGCTTAATTAGGTCAACAAAAATGATTATGCACTCATACAAGGTAGCTGATTCCACTTGACAAGTTTCACTGCCTTCGGTGATTTTCTGCTCCTTATTAGTAAGAACAGAACTAGTATATAGCCTCACAAATTGCTTAACACAGATAGCCAGGCAACAGATGAGTGCTTCTCGGGTTTTAGCATGTCTTGTGACTTTGTAAGAGGACATCAACACATTCCAAAGCTGGAACACAGAATGACAATCCATTGCACCAACGTAACTTGATCCAATGCACTTTTCTTCATCATGTTTCTCAAACTTAAGCATGTTCCAAGTGAAAATAATCCTCAGGATGTAATGTGTACACCTGTGATTCTTCTCAAGTTCCAAGAGGTTAATCAATGTTGTCTGAAGGTTAAACTTCATCCAGTTATGAATAATCCTTGTCTCACTGCTATGTGTTGAACCATGAACACTGCTGACAGATTCTCTTGATTTCAAGAACTTAAGTAACCACTTCAGAGTTACTAGTCGAACTTCATATGAAGAATCAGATAAAGAACGGACCAACCTTTCAACGAGTCCAGCAAAACCATTCTCCATTTTGGGTACATTTGACAGACTTAAATCAGATGGAGAATCAAGTGGAGAAGGTCTTTGTGGAATTTGAAGAACCTCTTCATCTACTTCATCAGGTGCTTGAAACACGCAACTGAAATAAGATATGGCTGCTTGTTGACGAACTTCAGCTATTGTTGGATCATAATATGACAGTCCATAAGAAGCTTCCACATCTAAGCACTCTGTAGATAAATCCAAAAGCAGGTCTCGAATGGCAAAAAAATTTTTGCTTGCATGGCATGTTCTTGCAATACCAAGCATGTGATCCAACACTTGAATGAATGAGGCATTGAGAATGGGACAGGGACATCTTTTTGGACTAGCAATCCATGAACACATCACAAGAACTTTAATCAAGTTGCCCAGAATCTGATCTTTCTTTGAGAAATCAGCCAGATTTCTACAATTTGTATCAAGGAGAGAATCTAATTGCAAAAGAATTCCATGAAGTAAATTAAAGGAAGCACAGTAGGTTCCATTGGCAGGGTGTAAGGAGATGGATGACGAAGGAGCTACTGTGATTTTATTCTCTGTACAAGGTAATTCAGTAGCAATATTGAGGAGGACAGTTGGCAATTTTTCATTAGATACCAGCCCCGTCAAAGCTCGAGATGCAAGAACACGAACACGTAGATTGCTTTGGGTTGAGCACTTCCTAATGAATGGCATGAACAGAAAGGGATCCAGGTCATCACCAGTCTCACTTGCAATGGCTGACGGCTTGAGCCTGGATAAAAGAATCAGCATAGGACACAAGCTTGGATGCACAACTTTTGCCAGGTTAGATTCTGATTTTGCAGGCAATGTATCACCGAGTAATTCGGTAGCAACTTTCAGTTCACTGAACAGGAACGGATGCAATGAGGGATACCTTCACCATAAAATTTAATCAATTGTTAGTCAAAAAAAAAAAAAAATGTTGCTTAATGTTGTTTTAGCCATGTGGCTGCTCAATGTTCTATTAGCTAGTTCCTCAAAGAGGATAGTAAGAAACCTAAAACAAAAATAGAAGGCAAAATCCAGATATAAATCATGGTCTCTGCAAATCAGGACACTCAAGATCCATCCAGGTCCTCCGATTCATAAAATCTGATCCATGGCTTTACGTTCAGACCTCAGAAAAACAGAAGACAAGATAAATAACTAAGTTGAGAGAAGAAAATAACCATGTCTGGCAGATACAAGATAAGGATCTGACACTCCCAGTTTCAATATAATCAAACTAACAAGTCACATATCTTGGTGCAAGGATTTAGACTTTTTAAACTTAGATGACTTACTGACAATCTAAAAAAATGCATAGAATACGCCAATGAGATAGAGCAGTAACCAAAGAAATCATACCTATGAAAAAATTCAAGACCTGTTAATGCACGTCTTGCAGATTCTCGTTTCTGAACATTAAGGAACCCAATCATGCGACGTACCAAGGCAGTGTATGCCAGACAAGCACTGTTTCGAACCTCCCAGTAAGGGGAAGAGAAGGAGCGAATTGAAACAATCAAAGCCTCAGCAGAGAAACCAGAAGTATCAGTAGCTAGGTTGGTGTCGTTGAAAGCAGCTCTGAGGACATTAAATGCATGCACTGTTGGAATGACACCCTCATCTCGGATCTTTGAGGCTCTCTCACTTCCAATCATCTCAGAGGGCAGTGCCAAATCCTTGTCTTGGCTTGGGTTCATTGATGAACTCTTGCCTGATGAACTGTTTGTGTCATTGGCTTCAGCCAGATTCAGCAATGACCCATTAGCTACATCTATTAGCCACCGGAGTGCCTGTGGCAGGAGCTTTTTGGGAGCACCTTCTGGTTCTGAGAGGAAGAGGGCAATGAAAGCTGCAGGTATACCAGCACTTCTTCTTAACAAATCATCAACTAGTTGTCCCTTTGCCACTGTTCTTCTCATTAGTTGCTCCATCCAAGTATCTGTCAACTTACAAAGCCTAATATGGAGACAAATCTTAAGGATTAGGAAGATACATACATGATTAATAATCTTGAATATCAGATATGTTAATTTCTCTGAAGGATTTTCACAACACAATCCTTAATGAAACCAATCAAGTAAAGTGTTCAAAATTACAATTCACCCCCCACACCCCTCCAAGCTTTTATTAATGACTGGGCAAAAAAATCATTTTTAGAATGTAAATAAAGTGACCATTACATGCTTCAAGTAGTGTACCCTAGAAACCTCATAGAAGAATGAAGCCACCTATCTTATGTTCACAATTTCAAATTACACAATATGTGGAGAAGAAGATTGCAAATTTGGTGATCAAACCTTAATGGCTTAAAAGATAACACAACATCCAAGAAATATAGTATTTGCTAATCTCTGTCGAAGACAATCACAGATAACAAGCCAATTAATAATTCAGGTGTCTTCTTTGTTTTGCTTTGTTATAGGCAATGCTGTTCTTAAAGACTATCACAGATAATGAAGAAAAAGGTCCTGATTCAGCTATCATCACTATAGAAACATCTTATATCAAAGGAAAACAAGTAAGTAAATAAATAGATAAGGTAAGAATGCAGCAACTTAAAAAGGACTAAAATAGATCTTATTCTTACTGTGGATCATTTGAACAAAGTAGACGATTGCAAAGAGCAGTAAAGCCAGCTCTTGTCTTATCAATTGCACCATTATGCTTCATCTTCAAAAGAACTTCCAAGAAATGGTTCCCTATCTCCTCTAGTTGCTTCAGATCAAGCATTCCATCAGATACAGCCATCACAGGAACAGATGCAGCACTAGATTCTAATGTATCTGAAGAACTGTTACTTGGCAATGGAATTTTCCTAATGATTGTTCCCAGGAGAAGACTTACCTGAATGCCAGAAAGTATAATGTTAACATGCTCATCAATACTTCATGTAAAACCTAAAACTAATGGGCATGTGGATTACATGATAGAAATTTCTTTCATCTGGTTCTAGTGTGTTTGAAATTTGAATGTATTAGCAGCCACAAATTTTTTTTATTTGTCTTGATTTTAGCAACAAGCACAAATCATTATTACATTATTACCAGCTGCATACCAATGAACAAACTCAAAACTGTAGGAGAACTACCTCTTTCATAGCCAGCCAGCAACCAACCATAACAACTTGTTCTGATGATCTTGCATCCAGTATAAGTTTTGAACCACTGTCTTCACATTCTGATAAAGTTGTAGGCCCAGCAATCTCATCTCTAACATCCAACGAGAATGCGTCATCATCAACCATCTCATCCATGTCTTCTGGCAGATACCATGCATCTGCAGAAACCACCCAAAGGGCCAATGAAGTTATCCGCATAACCAGCTCCAAAAGTTTCTCTAATGCATATCTCATTTCAGAAATGCAACACAAGACTGCATCAGAATTCCAATCCAATTCCTCAAAAGTATATCGTAGAGTAAGCAATAAACCATGAACAAAACTGTTCTTGCATGCTTCAGATAAATCCTTCTCTCCCTCCTCCACAGCAGCATTCAACCAATGAATCAGTGATTGTATGTATTCCATCACAGGGTGCATAGATTTAGAAACAACACAATCCCCATTTAAGAGTTCACACTGCAAACGGGAAGAAACAACATTAAATGAAGCTCTTACCATCCACCCAAGGTCCAGCACATACTTTCTAAATATAAGCCGCAAAGTCAAAGCTCCAGCATCACTCTCTCTCACACGTGGGCTGCAAACTAATTTCTTGGCCCATGCAATTACCTTCTGGACCATGTCATGGGTTGTAATGCCAGGAAGTGGGGTGGGAAAACGTAGTAATATGTGAAAGGAACTCTCTCTCAGCCTGTCCCAACTATCAATTACAGATCCAACTAACAAGAAAGTTAACTCAGGCGAAGTAATTCCTTGACTGTAGGGATAAAGAGAGTTCTCAAGGTAACTAGAACCATGGTTTTCTTGAGAAGGTAGAACTGGCCAAATATTGACCAGTATAAGTATGAGCTCCATGGCCATTATTTTCCTCTTATAAGGAGCAGAAGGATAACATGAGAGAAAGAGAAAACAGCTCAACCACCTCATAAAATTAAATAATTCCTCTGCTCTTCCTATAACACTTTCCTCGGTTCCCTTCAATAAAGTCAGTTCACCATCTTTGTGTTTTACATAAGGTTGCCAGCTGCCTTGCTTAACTTGCCTCTCCAGGGCAGTACGTACTCGAGAAAAGAACTTTCTGAACAGGCTGGTCCATTTCATCTGAAAACCTGTTGAAGAAGACCTCATATTCAATGGCATGGCTTTTTTCATTAGAGCAAGTTCCAAATGGGAAGGCAGACTAGCTGTCTTAGGATTCAAGAAAAGAGACTCAGCGGCATCTACACGGAGTGACTCATCAATATGGGTCAAAGCCAACAAGAGCCACCCAACTAGGACCCTAACAGTTATCCCCTTTATGCAGACAAGGGCATAGGTAAGGTTTTCTCTTTCCAGCCAACCATCTGCATTAAATTTTGTAGAATATTCACATAAATCAATGTCCCCTTCAATCAAAGCCAGTGAACGAGACACCTTAAGCAGGGATACCAAAACAGCTACTTTTTGCTCTACACTAAGTTCCATGTCTGTACCATCAAGCTCAGGGTATAAGAGTTCATCATCCTCACTGCTTGGCCCAACAGAGATGAAAGCAAGCATGGGAAATATACCATCAACATCAACTTCTAATAAAACTGGCAAAGCATATGTGTTCAAATTCGAGCGGAGCTTCGAAACTCCAGAAGCAAGGCCATACAAAAAGGGGGGCAAGCAATGCTGTCGATAGAGAACATACCCTCTTTCAACACCATCACTACTCCAGAACTCGTCACGCAAGCATTCAAGGAAACACTTCAAGAATGATGTTGCAGCACAACACACATCATCATCCATGTATGCCTGTACTGTTTCAAACAGCAGACCAGGGCACATATCCAACATGGTCTTTGCTCCCAACCTCTTGGTTAATGAAGCTAATGGAACATATCTACCCTTACATCGTGGCCCCAAGCGCAGAAGATCTGAAGCAATTTTTTGCAGTAATGACTTTATCTTCTCATTACCATCTGTATCATGAATAGCAGACTGAATATCTAAGAAAAGATCAAAAATAAGATGGACTTGTTTGACTGTTTGACTTAGGGGATCTTCCAAGTTATTCCATATAATCCTCAATATTCGCGCCCCCATATCCTCTGGCAGTGGATCATAGTTTTCTGACAAGTTTGTGAGATTACCCAACATTGATGTTTTAATCTGCTGTAGGCAAATTTGCATCACAGTTAATGCATGGAAATTAAAATGGCTATCAGTAGGGTTCTCACAGTAATCACATAGCTCAGGCAAAATCCCATCATACAATATAGTTTTAATGGAATTAACACCATTTTCATGAGGTTGACAACCGTTCAATTTATCCCTTGACACAACAAAATGGGCATTGAGAACTGTTCTTGAAACAGCAGTAAGTATGCCTCTCATCAAGCAAAGCCTACTTAAGGCAGAAAGATTACGAATTTCAGAACAAAAATCCCCTTCAAATGGAACTTTACAAATAGCATCCCTAAACACATCATCACCAGAACTACCAAAACTACAAGTAGCTTGATAGAGTATACCTTCAATAATAATCAAACCAAGCTCTTCTGCACCGAGGCACACTTGCAAAGCAGCGCAAAGGCTCACACCAGCCGCCACAAAACAATCCCGTGAAAAGGCCACTGATTTCAATATACTTATCAGAACCACCACAACCCTCTCCATTGCATCCGAATCTTCTCTGCCCAAATCCTTAAACTTTGTCGGGAAACGCTGAAGCAAGTAATACAAGCAAGACAAAGCCTCCTGGCACTGCTCCATAGCAATTGGGGAAGGCCTAGCCCACTCATTAGTCTCCAAAACCACACTGTTCAACCCAATAACAATGTCCCAAGCAACCAAAACCGAGCAGTCTTCAACCACATCCACTAAATATCCCAACTTAGGCATACTCATCACAGACAAGGCCACGCGTGAGACACAAAACCGCTTCCCTCTGTTGCTCATTGTGCCATACTCAGTACAAAGCAACCGGAAGCACTCAACAATTACAGACTGGAAATTACGGGTCTTTGCGAAAACTGACACAAAGGTTCTATGCAGAGGCAAGGAATTCTCTAAGAACAAAATCTCCAAATAGAACCGCACTGCTTTTGAAACCACTTCTTCTCTTTCTCCTCCACTATTGCCTGATGATTGTAACAACTCGATGAAAGAAGCAGCGACTTTCTTGGCGTGATTGACTTGGGCATAAATGGAGTTTAGAGAGATTAGCTCTTGAAGCTCCGAGTAGAAGCTCAGGGAGGACGTAGACAGAGATGACTGGTTCAAGGAATCAGTGAAGGATTGAGGAAAGACGACAGCGCTGTAGGTGTAACGGTGGCGGTGCTGCAGAGCCCGCCATTTCGCCGACATGACGGCTGCCGGTAAGAACTGAACTTTTCTCTCTCTCTTTGAGGAAGGAGGGAGATGGCGGCCTGTCCGTGGAATTTCCGGTTTTCAATGGAACCAGGTGAGTAGGGCGAAGTTCAGAAGAAGGAAACTTGGCCCATTTTCTATTGGGCCTTAACATGAGATGGTGAAGGGCCCAAGATTGGCCTAGTGCCATTTTCTT
>BPVZ01000029.1:1253137-1269291 GCA_020521535.1 Rubroshorea leprosula | reverse complement strand
AAAAAAAAAAATTAAGATGAACTTGTTGGACTGTTTGACTTAGGGGATCTTCCAAGTAATTCCATATAATCCTCAATATTCGTGCCCCCATATCCTCTAGTAGTGGATTGTAGTTTGTGAGATTACCCAACATAGATGGTTTAATCTGCTGTAGACAAATTTGCATCACAGCTAATGCTTGGCAATTAAAATGGCTATTGGCAGGGTTCTCACAGTAATCACATAGCTCGGGCAAAATCCCATCATACAATATAGTTTTATAGAATTAACACCATTTTCATGAGGTTGACAACCGTTCAATTTATCCCTTGACACAACAAAATGGGGATTGAGAACTGTTCTTGAAACAGCAGTGAGTATGCCTCTAATCAAGCAAAGCCTACTTAAGGCAGAAAGATTACGAATTTCAGAACAAAAATCTCTTTCAAATGGAACTTTACAAATAGCATCCCTAAACACATCATCACCAGAACTACCAAAACTACAAGTAGCTTGATAGAATATACCTTCAATAGTAATCAAACCAAGCTCTTCTGCACCGAGGCACATTTGCAGAGCAGCACAAAGGCTCACACCAGCCGCCACAAAGCAATCTCCTGAAAAGGCCACTGATTTCAATATACTTATCAGAACCACCACAACCCTCTCCATTACATCCGAATCTTCACTGCCCAAATCCTTAAACTTTATCGGGAAACGCTGAATCAAGTAATGCAAGCAAGACAGAGCCTCCTGGCAGCTGGCACTGCTCCATAGCAATTGGGGAAGGCCTAGCCCCCTCGTTAGTCTCCAAAACCACGTTGTTCAACCCACTAACAATGTCCCAAGCAACCAAAACCGAGCAGTCTTCAACCACAACCACATCCACTAAATATCCCAACTTAGGCGTACTCATCACAGACAAGGCCACGCGTGAGACACAAAACCGCTTCCTCTGTTGCTCATTGTGCCATACTCAGTACAAAGCAACCGGAAGCACTCAACAATTACAGACTGGAAATTACGGGTCTTTGCGAAGACTGACACAAAGGTTCTATGCAGAGGCAAGGAATTCTCCAAGAACAAAATCTCCAAATAGAACCGCACTGCTTTTGAAATCATTTCTTCTCTTTCTCCACTTTCGCTTTTGCCTGATGATTGTAACAACTCGCTGAAAGAAGCGGCGACTTTCTTGGCGTGATTGACTTGGGCACAAATGTAAAATAACATTCTTTTAAAACAATTAATTAAAAATAAATGGCATGTTTTAATACAGCATATGATTTATCAGATAAGATACAATTAATCAACAAAACTGTTTTATATTTTAATACCAAGAAACACACGATATATTGAATCAAAGCATTATAAAGCTAAAAGAATAACAGTAACAGGGCAGAAATTAGAATGAATCAGTAAGAGCAACAAAAGCTTTACGTATAAATTTCAAAACTGAAGCCACTGGCATTATGGTTATAAATTTCATGATTTGCATGTTCCAGAATATTCCACGTCTTCTCTGCGTATTTTGCCATAACGAACCGATTCTTAAACGCTTCTTTCTGAAAGGTTCGATTCTTCGAAGCACTCATTTTTCTTCTATCAAAACAAACACCAATTCCTCAACAGAAACCCACCAAAATCACTGAGAGCTATGTACAAAAACTTGATTCAGCTACGATTGGAGAAACATAAACAAACCTTTTCCTCAGAGAAAACAAAAGAACTGGGCTCCCCTCGTTGCTGGTGTTTGATGTGTTAGACGGGAGGAAGACAACAGGGACACTTTTCTACTGACTTCCTTTTTCTCTAATTCGTAGTCAAGACTTCTCAACTAAGGCTACTTCTCTACCACGTTCCCTTCTCGGGCTCCTGCTTTGATTACATTTTGCCTTCCTCATTTTGTGCTTCTTCTTTTTGCCTTTTGTAGAATAGTACCCTACACAGATTGGGCCAACTTTTTTTTTTAACAAAAACAAAGCAATTGCATTGAATTTTACTATTAAGAAGAGATAATAGTTATAACTATTAATTGATATCTATAATATTTATTGTTTAATAATTTAAAAATAATTTATAAAATAATATTTTTAAGTATTTTAATAGTTATAAATTGATAAAATTAGAGAAATTAAATACATATATTATTTGTGTGGCCTTAATAATTTTTTGGGTGGTCATAACATGCCCACACGTAAGATTGTTAAGCTATGTTTGAAATTATTATGAATTGCAGTAGTTATTAGTATTTTAATGTTTTATTATAAAAAAATTATATAATTATTTAATAAATACTTTTAAAAGTGTCTTATATATTAATATATAATTATAAAATTATATAAAATATTAATTAAAATTAATTAAATTATTTCAAATTAATACTTTTTATAAGCTACTATAAGAGAAAGTGTGGTGGGACCTTAATGGACTAAAGTAGAAGCAATTGAAAATTTAGAATTTTAAAGGTCCATTTAGAACTTAGAAGAGATTGGGGGCCCAAAATTTTTGTGCAACTGGCTGGCCCAATTCCTCTAAAAGCAGGCTCAAAATTGAAGCTAACGGACTAACCCTATTCCATTCTTGCCCAGCGAATTAGGGTTTAGGCAAACGCCTATATATAATAACGAGCATTGCTTCATTTTTTCTACCCTACATCGGCTTCTGCACTTTCTCCCACACCCTTTCCTCCCACCGCTCGAAGGAGCCGTAGCCGCCATGGTTCACGTCAGTTACTATCGAAACTGTAAGACCCATAACTCTCTCTATCTCTTATTGTCTGTGATTTTCGTTAGCCCAATGTGATTTAGAAGTTTTGAGCTGATAATTTGTATGGATTTCACTGTTGTTTTAGTAATCGGTTTAATTGATCTGTTCTTTATCGTTACTCTCTGTTTCTGTTTTGTTTCAGTAAAAGGATCTTAATCTATTCGAATAATCTGGAATAATTTGTTCAATTATTGCTCTTCGTCTTGCTGGATCCATTATATTGAAACCCATGTGCACTTACGTTGTTGCACTAATCATTTTTTAAGGATGAAGGTGAAATTAGAATATGGGTATGTCTTGGATTTTGATTTGGCTTAGAAAGATAGAAAATTTCTTTCGGCCTTGTTATTTGTGATCCAAAATGAGGTTAGATTTTTGTGTCTGATGTCCCCAAATTTTAGAACTTGTTAAGTTCTTCTGATTTATGAAATGTGTTAATTTTTACATGGTGATTATTTTATATTTGTGATTTATGTGATAATTTGTGGTTATAGATGGGAAGACCTTTAAGAAGCCACGTCGTCCATATGAGAAGGAGCGTCTGGATGCTGAGCTGAAGCTTGTTGGAGAGTATGGGCTCCGATGTAAGAGAGAGTTGTGGAGGGTTCAGTATGCTCTTAGCCGCATCCGTAATAATGCAAGGGAGCTTCTCACTCTTGATGAGAAGAACCCCCGCCGTATCTTTGAAGGTGATGCCCTTCTCCGCAGGATGAACAAATATGGGCTTTTGGATGAGAGTCAAAACAAGCTCGATTATGTCTTGGCCCTGACTGTTGAGAATTTCCTTGAGCGCCGTCTGCAAACACTTGTCTTCAAGTTGGGTTTGGCAAAGTCAATTCACCATGCTCGTGTGCTCATTAAGCAGAGGCATATCAGGTACTATTTTTTGCAAACTCTGTCTCTTAATGTGCCTGGTTTAAGATTATCCTTTTATTCCATTTTCATTCATTGGTTGGCAAATGGCAAGACAATTGGTATTTTCTTTTGCCATTTGTTTTTGCAAATTACCTTGATCAATAGCCTTAAACTTAGTGTTTTTCTTAAATACTGTCCAATATTTAGAAATTCTTACATGTTTATGATGGCCTGTTTTATATATTTCTTTTTGGTGGCCTTTTCGTTTTCAAACAAAATATATGACTGCAACTTCATTGATGACAATAACACTTCTTATCTGTTAGGGTGGGGAGACAAGTAGTGAATGTGCCATCTTTCATGGTGAGAGTGGAGTCCCAGAAGCACATTGATTTCTCTTTGACAAGTCCCTTCGGAGGTGGTCGCCCTGGAAGAGTGAAGCGAAAGAATGAGAAGGCAGCTGCCAAGAAGGCTTCTGGTGGAGCCGGGGATGAAGAGGACGAGGAATAAATCTTTGGTCTAGTACCAAGTCTAAAACCCTCTGGACCTCACCATCCCTACCATTTCTTGTCTTGTCTTCGTTTTAATGTTTTGTTTCCAGACATGTTATTGTAGTGGATTTTGGTATATTTGTTTCTTTTATGATTCGGCTGTTGCAGGATTCATTTTGCTGTTTAAGTTCAAAATACTTTAATTTTGGCTAATGTTTAAAGAATTAATGGATGCTTTTTTCATCTGTTTGTCATTTGGCTTCACTCAAGTAGGTTTGATTTGAAAATTTACCCATCTCGTGTCTTGCTTTTGGTTCTTTGAACCACACCTTTTTCTTGTAATCACGGTACAAGAGCTTCTCCCCTTCTGGAAAGGGTTGCTTCACGGTTACGCTAGGGGAATTTCCAGCCTTAAATTGCTAGTCCCGTGAGCTGCTATCTTTCTAGTATTTAACTTCAATGTTTATGATAAGCTTCACGTTGTACATTGTTCTTGATTATGTTTAAATTCAAAATGCAAAAGTCATGTAGAAGTTGTGATTTGGTGTCTGTATCACGGCGGAATCAACATATATCATGTTAATTCCTGATTTTTTTTTTTAATAAAACTCTTCTTTCACGTATCTACATAGTATATTGTGAAAATGTATATTAGTTTTAATTTTCTATAAGAATTAGAATCATAATTTTAAATTATTTTATTTTATTTAATTAAAGTTAATTTAAAATTTAAAAATTAATTAGATTTTTGAATTTTGAATATAAGTTGAAAGTTTAAACTTTAATTTTTTTAGTAAAAATTAATATGCACTAACCACATATATATTTTTATATTTGATAATAATGATTAGATAAGAATAGATAATATTTTTTTTTTCTTTCCATTCGAGTTAAATTTAAATTTAAATTTAAAATTTTTAATTTAAAATTCTAAATCCTTAACTATTAAGTTGCTCTCTTAAATTAAATATATGTATATATATATGTATGAGAAAAAATGATTTTAAGATACGAAGGTGAGATTTTTAACATAAAAAAACTTAAGTTGTTAATAATAAAAAAAACAAAGCTAAAATCTCACTCAACTTCAAAATCTATTGCCACTTGTTCTCATTCTCTCCAATGGTCATATAATCGAAGCCAAAAATACCCAATCTGCTATGTGGACCAATCATTTTCTTCCATCTCATTACAGACGTTTCCCAGATCAGTTTTTTTAAGAAATTGGACAAATGGACCTAACCATGCTAATAATGATAATAATCTCTTCCTAACACCAGTAACTGACGTGGCGTTTTTTATGACGTAGCAGCAGCTCTCCTGGTAAAACGGCAACGGGTTTTGAATATTTGGGTTGGAGCGCGTGTCCCATCAGCAAACACGTGATGGCCTTCATTTTCTAACTCTATTCCACGTGTCAACACCGCAATCGCCTTTTCCCCGTCCAAACGCACCGTGTCTCATCAGACCGTATAAATTTAATTACAAACCCCCAAACAAAATCCACGCTCATAAACAAACAACGCCTGAAGATTCAAAGAAACCACTCTTAACGCGAAACAAATCAAGTAACTTCTCCCCTTCTCCCCCTACTTTTGATTGCGAAGATGATGGAGTCGGATCATTTATTGTTGATCGGCGAGGAATGCGGAGAGAAATTGGGGGAAATGGCGCGAATGAACAGGAGTTTGGATGTGGAGAGCGGGGAGTCGTCGACGGAGGAGGTGGAGGTGGAGTCGCCGAGATCGGTGGTGGTGAAGAAGAAGGTAGAGTGGGTGCACAGCCAGGTCTTGAGGATAAGAGAGGAGGAATCGCATCTTGGAGAGGATTTCCTCAGTGATCTTAGGGGACTGAGCGGTAAAGATAGCAAGACTGTCGTCGGTGGCTCTCCTAAGCGGCATCGTGTGAACGTGGTGGTCTTCTCGAGGCCGATCTTGCCTTGCTCGCCTCTCAGCGGCAAGAACACAGTCAAGGCGTTGCACTGAAACAATTAATCTTATCTATCAATGGATCGAACGAGGTCTGCTTTCTTTTTTCCTTCTCCAAGCTTCTTGTTAATTTCTTGAATAAAATTTGATCGTTTTATGTGTTCTCCTTTGAACTCTCAGAAATTCTGATCGATGTCAAGACTTTTTCCATAGTATCTGGAAACACCAAAACCATAATCTTTTCCTAGCAACCAAACGGTAGATAGGAGATTGATTTGCCTTTTGTTTTCAATTAGCTTGTTCTCGTTGAAATATGTTGTCTATTGCGTTCTGGATTGTAAAACAGAAATTTTCTTTGAAGATTACAGAAACTTATTATTATAACATCATGTTAAGATATTGAAAATATGGAAATTTAATGTTCTGAGGTTGCTGATATGGATATTTTTGGTTAAATATTTTGGCAGGATCAAGTAGTAGATCAAATAGCAAAGAGAGGAGCTGCAGTTTAATGTTTAGTGAGAGGAAGTTGCATTTTGCTTCTTCTTCCTTTTTTTTTTTTAATTTTTTTCTGTAGGGGAGTCCTTTATCTCTGTAGATGGCTCATGTATAGTCTTCCAACAAGAACACAAAATACAAAGAATCTGCATTTTGCATACAGCTTCTCTTCGCACTTTATTTTGTGTTCTTTTCCCCTTATATTCCTGCTCTTTACAATATTAGTCTTTCTTCCATTTACATTTTTGATTTTTCAGTTGGGAATGGCACTATTGTCACGAAGCAAGGTGTTTGGGAGAACCCTTTTCCCAAATCCTTTGGTGGATGTTTGAACATGGATACCCCAGCCCGAATCAGTGAGGATGGATATTCTGTTTTTATATGACAATTGTAATTTTAGCAACTTAGATTGGAAGAGAACTAGCAAGAGAAGCTGGAAAATTTTGGATTTGAGATAATCAAATTCATTAAACTTGAAGCGGAATACACTATAAGATGGAAACGCAAAATACTAGCTTAGTTCTAACTGCCTTCACTAATGCAGACCAATGAGCCCATTGGCAGAATTCATAAAAGCTTTTTGAAGCAATTATGCTCAGTACTCATCACCTTCATCATCCTCTCCTTCAGCTGACTCTGCCCCAACTTCCTCATAGTCCTTCTCAAGAGCAGCCAAGTCCTCCCTGGCCTCCGAGAACTCTCCTTCCTCCATACCTTCGCCAACATACCAATGCACAAATGCCCTCTTGGCATACATCAGATCAAACTTATGATCGATTCTAGAGAACACCTCAGCAACACTGGTTGAATTTGAAATCATGCAGACAGCTCTCTGTACCTTGGCCAAATCTCCGCCTGGAACCACAGTAGGAGGCTGGTAGTTGATTCCGCACTTGAATCCGGTTGGGCACCAATCCACGAACTGGATTGTCCTCTTGGTCTTGATTGTTGCCACTGCTGCATTCACATCCTTGGGCACCACGTCTCCTCTGTACATCAAGCAGCAAGCCATGTATTTGCCATGGCGAGGATCGCACTTTGCCATCATGGACGACGGCTCAAAGGCACTGTTTGTGATTTCTGCCACTGAGAGCTGCTCGTGATAGGCCTTCTCTGCTGAAATCACAGGAGCATATGAAGAAAGCATGAAATGGATACGAGGGTATGGGACCAAATTGGTCTGGAACTCAGTCACATCAACATTCAGAGCTCCGTCAAAACGCAGAGACGCAGTCAAGGAAGATATCACCTGCACCCAATTAAACATTCTCATTAGCCTAAACCCAAAAGCAATCCGAGAAAACCACAAAACTCTCAACCAAATTGATTACCATACCTGGGAAACAAGGCGGTTGAGATTAGTGTAAGTGGGTCTCTCGATGTCAAGAGATCGACGGCAGATATCATAGATAGCTTCATTGTCCAGGAGGACTGCAACATCAGTGTGCTCCAAGAGGGAGTGGGTTGACAAGACACTGTTGTAAGGCTCCACAACAGAGGTGGAGACCTGAGGGGATGGGTAAACAGTGAATCCGAGCTTAGATTTCTTTCCATAGTCGACAGAGAGCCTCTCTAGAAGCAGAGAACCTAGGCCGGACCCTGTACCACCGCCAACGGCGTGGAAAACCAGAAACCCTTGGAGCCCAGTACAGTTGTCCGCCAGCTTCCTGATCCTGTCAAGGCACAGATCCACAATCTCCTTCCCAACTGCATAAAAAAAATAAATAAATAAAGCATCCGATTCTCAGATTCTCACACAAAAATACAGGGGAAAAAAAAAAGCCTCCAATTTGTCTTTTCTTACTTGTGTAATGGCCTCTGGCAAAGTTATTTGCGGCGTCTTCCTTGCCGCTAATGAGTTGCTCTGGGTGGAACAGCTGGCGGTATGTCCCGGTCCGGACCTCGTCTATGACGGTTGGTTCCAGGTCCAAGAACACAGCACGGGGAACATGCTTTCCGGCTCCAGTTTCACTGAAAAACGTATTGAAGGCGTCGTCTCCTCCTCCAACAGTTTTATCACCCGGCATTTGTCCATCAGGCTACACTCGCACGAAAACCCAGAAATCAGAACGAAACAGAGAACGGAGTGTAAGGATTCTGATAAAGAATCAATGAAGGACTAACCTGAATGCCATGTTCAAGGCAGTAGAGCTCCCAGCATGCGTTACCCACTTGGATACCGGCTTGGCCGATGTGGATGGAGATGCACTCTCTCATTTTGACAGTTGTTCGAGAAGAGGAAAGACTGATTACAGTGCAAAGAAAGAAGTTGCCGGAGACGTATACAAAGACGCCTGGGCAAAAAAGGGAGCAATTGGGTAAAAGATAAGAAGAGAAATGGTGAAGAGGTTAATATAAAAGTACAGGCCGTCTGAGACGGCTTTTCCTTCGGTGTGCGTGGATGACGACTGTTGGTCCGTTGCGATTTTGAATTTTGAATTTTGAAATTTGAACCGTGAACCGCGTGGATGGCCCGCCCAAGTGAATTGGGTTGTGGCCTTGTGGGTATGGTCCAGGGCTCGAGGCCCAATTTGTGAAATTTGGAAAGTAGGTCAGTGTATAATACTGTATATCCACTTGTTTGTGAAAATTGGAACGAATGTCAAGTCCAATTTGTGAAAACTGGGTTGTGATGTTCGAGGCCCAATTTGAGATGCACTCCCATTTTCGCTGATAGTATTTATTAATAAGAAGACAATATAATATTAAAGAAGTATTTCATAATTTACATTGTATTAGATTATATATATTTTTTATTAAATAAGAGGTGAACTCTTTAATATTAGGAGGTGTCCCTCATTTTGCAATTCAAATCACAAAATAAAATAACTCGTGTAATATCTATTTATTTGATTTCATACATTTGTTGATTGACAATAAAAAAAAAAAAACTAAAAATAGTCTGAAAGACAAAAATGCAAACCAAAAAGAAGGGGCTACAGTTTGGAGAGCATGGCTTAAGTCCTTGGAAGGAACTTAGTTCCACATGGGTTGAGTCCTTGGAAGCAAGAAAGATGAAGGGGTTGGAACATGTTGGAAAGTGGAAAGAAGTTACTTTTAACAAAATAATGCATGTAACATTCATACTTTTCGGCCATGCGTCCATGCCTAATAATTGTTAGCAGTTTAAAGCATCTAAACATGATTACATTTGATTTAATTCATTTTCTCTCATATCTGACATCAATCATACACAAGCATTGTCTTTGTGCCAAAGTATTTGAAACTTTTCTAACATTAAATTGCTTAGAAAATAGCAACAATTACATAACTAGCATTGAAATTACTAAGCCAAAAGTATCACATTCGATGAATTTTTGCAATGAAATAGTTAGAATCTTCCGAGATTTTGGTTTAGTTATACAGTAACTTGTTGAAATTATGTAAAATTTAGAGTTTGAGAAAAGATAATGATCTTTTTCAATTCAATCTTTACAATAAAAATATCAAAATATTTTAAATAAATTTTATTTAATAAGAGCATTTAAATATTTTTAGGTAAAACTCTTTATTTATAGCTTATACATTTTTTTTTATAATTAATATCTTTCATAATTTTTGTTTTTGATTAATACCATTCATAATTTAAAATTTGTAAAAAAAAATCTTAAATTATTAACAAAATTATGGTGCAAGTAAGAAATTTAATCATTAATTTTTAAGATTTTTATAAAATTTAAATTATAAAAAATACTAATCAAAAATAAATTTTTTTTAAAATATTAACAATAAAAAAAAATAATGTATAAGATTCTAGAGGGTTCGGCTATATTTTTACACCTCTTCCAAACTAAAAAAAAAAAAACATTTCTGTCAAGAAAAAAACCTATTAATTAAAAGGGCCATTATAAACGATCTCTTGGTTCGAAATATGATATGAAAACAGGCTGGAGTTTGGGCTAAGACCCAATTCAGTACAGAGACATAAGCTCATTATGTAATATATGTATCACGCAAGTGCAAAACTACCTTTACATGGAGAAAATCTTCCCAATTCAAAACAACACATGCAAATTGCATGAACTTGTTTGACATGTCAAAAGGCACCTAATTATGTACTTTGATGATCATTCATAATTAGCTTTTGTTAAAAATAATTACTCAAAAAGAACCCAAAAGGCTTAAAGGCAATATGGTGGTTGAATAATGAAGATCATGGCAGAACAGGACCTCCAAAATGACAGCAGTTTTTGGGTTCTACTGCTCCTGAAGATGATGGGTAATTCCACAAATTTGCAAACAACTCCTTTTGTTCTTTCCAAAATTTAGCCAATGCTCCAACTCCCACCCTTTTTGTAATAGATTTGCTTCTTATAGACCCAAGCCAAAAGTTTGCTGCAGTTGGTAATTTGGTTTAAAACTCATGTTGTATTTTGGATTAGTTTGTGTATATGCACATTTTTAATCCAGTAAAAAAGAAGTTATATATTCACCTCTAAATTGGGATATTCATGAGAAATTATATATCTTTCACCAAATATGAATGTTAGATTGGGCTCAACATGTGCATAACAATGCTATTTCTAATAAACCAAGGAATTGATTCAATGACGCAAAGGTTGATGGAATTGCATGGTAAGAAATCTAAAGTAGAGTTTGAGATTTTTGTGTAGAACTTCAACATTGTTTTAAGAAAAAAGGCTTAAAAGGTGTGCTAATCATTCATGTTTCCTCATGAGATATGTAGGCCAAAATGCAGTGTTAGCAACCAACATGAAGCAAATGATGATGGATATTGGTTGGAATTACTTGGCAGCCAATAAAAGAAAATATTTCATTCGTTTATTTTATTTTAATATGAAAAAAGTAATGCTAAACAGACACAGCCAAGAGAAATCCAAGCTCCAAAATTGTGGTCCTTCACTTAGACCCTTGATTCCCAAGACTGTGGTCCAAACATATTTATCCTTTTTTACACCTTTATTACTTGCATCGTTTCTTCAGTTACCAGCTCCAATTTTATATATACCCTTCTTAATTTTAATTTTAAATTGTTTTAGTTATGATCAATGCCAACATCCAGTTAAGATTATTTAGAATCATATCGATAGTCGTCAATAAAATCTTTTTCTTTGTGATTAAGTAGGGATCTTGATTTGAGTCTTATTAAGAATGAGTTGTTAATTTGAGCGTATACAATCATTTTGAATGGTGATTAATGATTGTTAATGAATGGGAGATAGATAAGAATGAAGAGTGTTAAAATATACCCTAGCTACAACTACAAGGGACTAGTCAATGATGAATAATAACCTAAGCCACAATTTAATTTGAAGCACATCACATGGCTACATAGTACATGTTCTTATTTAAAATGTATACTAGGACCAAAATCACTCACCAAAACGGATCCAATGTCCCCAAAAGGGGATACAGAGGAAACCAAAGCCACTTCTTCATCTCATTTCTAAAACCCCCTTTCGGCTTCAAAAACAACTTGGTTTTGTTGTATTACATTATTGATATTAAACATGAATATCAGCCCTAAGATTGGAGCCAAGAGGGGGCCAAATGGAAACTCACCAGTACATTTCAAGTGTCTAATTAAGGATTAGCCGACCATTTTCCTTCTATTAGTGACGTTTGATATGACTTTCTAATACCAACAATCTCCTTAATTAGCTTAAAAATTAACTTTTTCATGGTTAGGGAACTTAGTTAATCAAAATTTTCCCATTCAGCTTTTCATTAAAGAAAAAATTATTCTAATTTGCATGTGGGTTAGTTCAAGGCCTATAAGATGCTTGTCTCTAGGCAAACAAATAGCTAGTCTTATAGCTCAAGTAATTTTTTTTTTAACTTACTATTAACTTGAGTAAATAGGTTAAGAGTTTAAATTTTTAAGTTGAATAGTTCTCAACATGATATCAAAACATATTTGATCATGTGATTATGAATTTAAGTCTCCATTAATTTTTCTTTAATTTGAGTATTAGATATGAGGTGCACCTTACACTTTTTTTGAAGTAAAATGACTATTGACATATGGGACCATGATTAAGCATTGTCTATACCCGATGCTAATCATATGATTTCAGAACCAAACATCTTGCCTTTGCGCGTTGCAAAGTGGTGTCAAACCAAACCCTACAATGGCAGGGAATTAGGGGCATAATCACTTTTCAAGTTGAAATTTTGTGAACTTGATTAGGTTATGAGAAGCCAAGGAGAGACATTTGAAGACAAGCTAAGAAAAGGCTAGAAAGAATGGCCAAAAAAATGAAAAGCCAGAAGAAAGTCATGAAAGATGATTGAGGAAGCCCTACTCCCACTTGTATGCATCACCCGGTTGAAAATTGCAGGCTCAGTGGCTTGGTTCACCCTAAATCTCGTTTAACCGAACCGGTTGCACACCGTAGCCATTGTAAAGCCCATAAAGAACTAAAATATCGAAATTGGGCCTATTAGTAGCCCATACCAACTCTAGGCCTTGAAGTTGAAATATATCACCCTCAGGTTCACCAAAGACTAAAACACAAATTTAAGGAAGAATAATGATAGTTTTTTTTCTTTTTCTTTTTCTTTCTTTTTTTAATGGAGGAGAAGGATGATAGTTAGGATTAATTTTTAAGATTAAAATTTAAAATAAATTTATGATAACCGTTAATCATGGTCATAGGTTTCATATGATTTTATATAATTAATAATTAAAAAAATTTCATCCTAAAATTTAGTTCTAAGAATTATTACTGTTAGAGAAACAATTCAATAAAGAAAACAAGCTATGGAATGAGGTCTGTCCGAAGATCCAGCACATGTAAATTTTTTTTTTTTTTTTGGTATGATAAGATTTGGTTCTGATCCCCGAGAGGACCAAATGATTAACGATTCATTGCACCATTGGATTGGATGTGACTTGGACTAGGATTGCTTACGAATTACAATATATATGTCCTTGGAGAATTTCCCATTTATACACCCCACATGGAGATGTTTAACTTGGGATTTTTTTTCCTATTGAGACATGGACAAGAAAAAAATAAAAAAATAAAAAAATAATAAAAGAAAAAGAAAGAAGAAGATAGTAGCAATATTGCAATCAAATAGGTAGAGATTTCACTTGATTTTGGCACCTCAACTACTCTTAACATGTCAACTTTTGTTACATAGCATATGTTTTAACTCGTGACATTGATTCATCTCAATTATGCTGAACCCTTCAAATTTCTCATCAGTTGTCATTTGTGACAATTATATTACAACAACCCTTCTGATGTTTTAAAGAGGAGAAAATTAGATGAAAGCATTTCTTATTGTAAAAAGGATGTATCAAGTCATCGATTCAACAAAATCAAAGAAGGGATTACATTATCGCTCAAGAAATTTGTGTTATTTTAGGACCAAGAACTTTTTCTCTAGGCTGTTTTTGCTGATTTTTGGAATACAAGAGTATTATAATATGCTCAACTCTTTAAATAAATTGGGTAATAAATTATTTTAAAGTTAATGAATATCAACTTCACTTAATTGATAACAAATGAAGAATCTAAAAAATTATAAATTAAAATCATTAATAATAATTAGTCTCTATATTTATTTAACCCTAACAATTATACTGAGGTGTTACGAGCCAAAAGCAAGAGAATTGCATGCGATTTCTGGAGCTCTGCTGGCATTTAGTCTGCATTGGGTACTGAATTGCAATTATAAGTTATAAAAGCATCTAGAGTATAGATAATGATGGCAGCATTTATTGTGGACCGTTAGGTCGAGGATATGGAAACCCCATTTCTATTAGCAGGGTGTCGCATCAATCAAAGAAAATAAAATTGCACCCAAATTTTTTTTTTTTATATAAAAAAAAAACTACATGTCCTTGCAAACCGCCCCTTTTTACTTGGAAAAGTTCTACCATCACTTAAAGGGTGGCAGGTGATCCATTGAAATTTTATTTATATTCAGATGAGGTTAGAGGAACAAAACCAGGAAATGGTGTTTTTACATCACAAAGAATTTTCTAACTTTGACATGAATTTTTTGCCTTTAATTTGCTCAAGCAATCTCAACTTAATCTAACATATGCAAGGTAATTTACTAGGCATAAAATTATTTCTTTTGATGTGCAGTATATATTTGCAGTTCATACCACATTGGAGTAAAACTTAAGGATCTGTTTGGTTGCCTTTTTAGTCGATTAATCTTGCACTGTTTCTTGCGTTGTGAAGGCCAAGTTTAGAAAAGTTTGGGACTTTTTTTTTTTTTTTTGAACAAGGGCAATTGAAGAAAAGAGAGATAAGGAAGCTGTTAGTGCAGCGATTAAAATTCTGATATTTACCAAGAGTTTAGTGCATTCGAATTAATGCAGTCAAAGTTACGGTTTGTTGAAAAGTTTGGGACTAAACCTTTTAGTCAACTAATCACCTAATAAATATTATCAAAAAAAAAAAAAATCACCTAATAACACAATTTAAACTTAGCCAAACAGCAAACGGGCAACTGCATTTCCCAGATTCTTTTATTGGGAAAGTGTCACCATACACATTAAAAACTAAAATCTATACATAATGTGAACAAAATGGGAAAATTATTGTGGTGTTTCTGAGCCTAATGCAGAAAAAGGTTCTGCAATAACACATGCAATGTCAGTTCTCTCTTTTCTGCAAAAGACATTCAATTATTCAAGTTTTTGGTGTGTGATGCCAATTCTAAATTAGAAAAATACAACATTTTCCCCTACAAAAAGACATTGTAAATAAACTATATGGTTTTTTTTTTCTCTCTCTCTTTATGTACATCTGAAGATTTATATTTACACAAAATTTCGTTTTCCTCTCCAAAATTTTGTTCAACATGAAAAAAATTTATGTTTTATCTGCAATATATATTTATATATATATAATGTTTTGACATGCAAAAGACATGAGAGCATTCCAAAAACATGAAGTCCAAAACTTTAAAAGGAAGAAAGGAAGGCAGAATCACATAGGCAGGACATATACAATGTAGTTAAACTCCAAATTCCACCTAACCCTTGAATTATTATTTTTGTTATAATATAAAATTCAAAGTTCACACGCAAAGTTAAAAAGGGGTTTTTTTTAGATGAATCAAAATGATTTATTATGGTAATGAGTATAGCTAGTACTCCACCATAATCTCAAGTATGCATTACAAAAGGAACATATATGGAGATATTTCAACAATAGTAAGGAGGATCTATAGTATGAATGATAAGTCTAAGTTTTAGTAATTTATTGAACACATAAATTAGGGGAATTACACCAGGAGTTAAAAAGGATTAAAGCTAGCTGCAAAGAGTATTGAAATTTTCATTTTTATTTTGGAAATAAATAGTTTTCTCTTTAAATCCAATATCCTTTCCGAGATTTATTTGGCAACAGTATCCTTTTTTGGAGTATTTTTCTTTAAAGATTTTCCAGTTAAAAAGGCTGAACTCTAGCTATAGATTTAGTTTTTTTGTTGAACAGCAAAAATATATATATTGATAACCGGAGTACAAGGGATACCCCAAACCCTTAAAACAACAATATTTGAGAGGCACTTACAAGAGCGGACTAACCCTGCCCAATAGTGTCGACACCCAAAACAAGTGTCTAGCTATAGATTTAGTGATTTACCACTAAATAAAGTTTATCTTTGACTGCTGTAGTTGAAATTAGAATATTATGTAGAATGA
>BPVZ01000029.1:1230958-1241932 GCA_020521535.1 Rubroshorea leprosula | reverse complement strand
TAAAATAGTAAAAAAATATTTATTTCCATTAATATATGAAAAAATGATTATTATTTTAAAACAAATTTTAAATAAAAAAACTCTATTATTTTGTGACATAGTCTCATAGAGAGTAAAAGATATTAATCAATTTATTGAATATGTGGGTATCAATTAAGTATGGTCATCTTTTAATCCATCCAAAAATAATAATCATTTTTTGATTCAAAATTTGTTCCAATTATCTTTTTAAAAATTATAAAAAGTCCATTTTCAAAGCAACAAATTTGAAGCTTCAAAATTTGCAGCTAGAAAGTCTAATTAGAAGTTAGATTCTCAAATAAATAAACAAACTTTGATTCTTAGGCTTTTTCCTAAGAATCAAATTAAGTTGCTGCAACAAAGTAGAAAATGAACTGGTATAACTACAACCCTTTGTTCACATGCCCTTGAAAGAAAATGAAGAGCAAAAGTTTGAATTGGAGGATTATAAGGCAACCCTATTTTCTTGGTATTGACAAAACAAAGGTGACGACGGGGCTAGGGTGAGTAGGATATGTAGTTCTCAAGTGATAAGGTAAGAGAAATTTGGGTAGCATGAATTGGGGTCATGAGCAGATTTCATTGTCATGTTTCTTTGACATAAAATGTTTCTTTGTTTTTCTCTCTTTTTTTCTTCTCTTCCCTTTTAATCTCTTTTGGCCCGATCAAGAAAATCAAATGCAAAATTGGGGGAACCAATGCTATAAATGAAGATCAATTTTGGTTGCTAATCACAGGTGATGTGTATGGGACCCTTTGCACGGCCATATTGCCATATATTTTAATCCCCCAAAGCTTTTCATCTTACATTGTATAATTAGAGAGAGTAGAAATTAAAGTCTCAGAATTTTAAGGTTATATATACATATATATATTTAAATTTTTTATGTATACAAGAGCAAGGAAAATTAGTGATTACTATAAAAATTAATATAATTCTTATTTTGTATTCTATGTGCAAATGTACTACTAATTATAATATATATGTTAAAATTTAAATTAATTAGATATATTTAATTTATTTTTGAATAATATATAATTCAATACTCAAATAAATAATATAAAATAATAAAAAATGTTAATAAGCTAAATCTGAAAAAAAAGTGTTATGAATAAAAATATTTTAAAATTATGTTATTTCAATAAACTCTAATTAAATAAAAAAAATTAAAATAATAAAATTTTAAAGTAAGAATGAAGATTGTATATTTATCTTTTTTCTGTGATGCTTTATTAAAATATTGTAAGTTTAAAGGGCTTTTCACCTAATTTTCTTTGCAGGACTAACAACTAATTAAATTTTAACCTCATATAAAATATAGGTTCTTTTTTTATATGGTTACAACTATTAGTGAACTTTAAATTTAGAACTTAAGATACATATAAATAGAATATCAAATCTAAATATACATTGTACAAAAAATTATAACTATTGTAAAATCTTGTTTGAGCCTTTGATGGAATAATTCCATTGGTTCTCCTGACAATATCTAAACTACTTTAGTTCGGTGACAAACCTGTGCTCTAGAATCAAATAGATAAATGCTATATATCTCGATCAAGCTCAGCACATATTTCTGCTTGTGGTGAGTAGTGGATGATGGCAACATTTGGACCGACAGAAGAAATGGTAGGAAAACATAGACCTCTAAAGTGCTGCAATCAAACAAAAAACAATTAAACGGTGCTTTTCATCATGCATATATATAATCCTAAAGTAAATTTGACACAGGAAATTGAAACCAAGATATAATATTAATCCTGTGCTTGACAAAAATTCAGCCCACAAACATTTCTAGATTATGCTCTTAAAGGACATTCACAATATTTTAAAGTTAGTACACATAATCAAGTAGCAGCATGACACATTCATCGAAAAAACTTCCAAGGTAAAGTTTCTCAATCTTAAGACTTTCATTGACAGAAGAGAAGATACTAAGGTTTGCATTTGTAAGAATTTAAACATAACATTGTCATGCATATGTATGGTTGCAAAAGAGTTTCAAAAAAGAAAAAAGGGAAATAAACATAGAAAAAAATTCTTCCTTGTTTTGAGGAAGATATCTTGTCCTTCCACCACACTTAATACACAGAAATAAGCATGAAGGGCAGCTAGGATCAGACAGATCTGTCGATTTGGATAGCAAAACCTTCCTCTTAAGACCAGGATTCTCATATAAAAAATGCTCCTGAAAATAAATGAATTAGATTATTTCCCACATTACAAGAATGAAACAATGACAACTGAGAGGTAGATCTGTCAAGTGTCAGAATATTACTGACATGAACCAACAAGGATGACTTTATGAATACTCTTATCACCGTAAAATTTAAGGAGACTACTTACTTCTAAGTTTGTCTTCTGAACTTTTTGAAGCTTCTTTCGGTTTCATCAAGACTGATAAAGTAAAATGGATCAAGTGTAGAATGGTGTTTATGCAAATAGCAAGAAAGGAACCAATAAAAGACAGTAAATTGAAGAATAAGAAGTGTAGTGATGGGAAGTTGAAATCACTTTATTGCTGAATATTGAAAGCAGAATGACTACAGGAAGAAAATATGACGAAAAGATGAAAAATTGAACCCCAGTACAACTGGTCATTCTCCTTATTTATAGGTAACAAAATACAAAGAAAAAACAGGAGTTTGTTGAAACTCTCCTACTAAAAACTTGGCTTCATCAGATATCAGGAATCTGGTACTTTGATTCCAGTTTATTAGGAATCTGGTAATTTATGACCTGTTGCTCAGAGTTCTGATTTTTGAATAAAAGCTAGTAGAAAAGTCTACTGCAACTTACGCATCAATCATCATCCGAATCACAATCAAAGTTCAAAACATTTTACATCTCCAGTACTTGAAACGAACACATTTTTGTCATTTAATGGTCAAAGACGCCTAGATATTTTACAAAAGAAAAACCACTGGAGATGAAGAATGTGGATGTAAAACTTAGGTGTAGTGTAAGAAACTAAAGTAGGAAGGGGACAAAAGAAATGGGTGAAAAGCAAGGGAAAAACGGTTGTTAACAGAGGGTAAAATTTAATGCAGTGCAATCCTGTCAGATTCCTGGAACCTGGATGAGTCCTATCTCCTCCTCTCATTCAGTGTCCTGTTTCTTGCTGTAGTCTGTACCAGTATAGACTGTATAGTCCAAAAATTGACTGCTGAAAGCTCCAGACCATATTTCAGGCCGTATCATTTCTTGTTTTTGTTTGGTGAATAAAAGAGGTTGATGAGAATTGATGCACATGCACTCATTTAATCCCAACAAACAAATGCCTCTTCTTCCTTGTGGGTCACTCCATCTTGACCCACTTCTGACTATAATTTTCGTTTCTCTTGATATTTCATTTTTCAGTTTCAATATTCGAGTAATGTTATTAGATAATTACCATTGTTAGGGGCCTCCAAGATAAACTGAATTTATCATATTATTAAAATTCCAAAAAAAAAAAAATTTAACCGAGTAAAATTGATTGGGCCGGCTGCCATTAGGCCAGTGGATTCATCAATCATCACTCCATCAGTCCATCTGCATTACTAGCTCAATAATTTCCCCAATTTAAGAAGCCCGAGTTGCTAATAGATTTGTAAATTTGACAGATACCTAGAATCCAGATATTGAAATTGATGCCCATTGGACTCAACACTTATCAAGCCCGTCTCCAATGACATTTGTTTACGTGCACAATGCTAGATTGGGCTGCAATAAGAAAATTAAAAGATTTGGATGATCAAAAAGAATGTATTAAAAGATATTAATAAAATTATTGAATAAATACGTCCCAATTAATAATGGTCATCTTTTACTTTCTCCATTTTTTAAAATAATAGTAATTTTTTATTTATTTTAAAATTTATTTTAGATTAATTGTTCATTTTTCTTGTCTTAAAGAAGACATATAAAATCAAGGAAAGATAAAGGGTAAAAGTACATATGCTCCTCCCTTCATATTTGGCAGGTCAGTTAATTAATGCTAAAGATAAAATTAACATATACTGTATATAGGGTCGGTGAGGGATGTCAATAGTCTATAATTAGTACTTGCTACCATTTGATAATCAACCACTTAATGCTAATAAAGATGCATTAATTTGTGATGAAGAAAGTAGCTGCATATGCCTAAACATCATTTATTGTATGTCGGAGCCTTTAGAGAAAAAAGCACTTTTTTAGCACCATTACGTTTTTTTTTTCTTAACTATGAGCGACAATTGTTAATGACTTACGTTGTTTTAGTAATTTTTTTAAAGTAAAATTAAGAATTTTGAGTTAAAATGATATGATTAGTGAGTCAGTTATTTTAATAATTGGAAAAGAATTGAGATTTATTCTGTAACTTCAAATTTTAAAAAAATAAAAAAATTAACGAAGGATATATATTGTCCTTAACTCAGCTTTGTTTAAACTATATGTATTGTATTATTAATAGTTTTTGTAGAGATTTTGTATGAGTGGTTTTCCTAATAAAAAAAATGTAAAATTATGAATTTATAAAAAATAATTACTCTAAAAAAATTTTAAATTTACAAAAAGTCCATCTTACAACGAACAAATTTGAGGCTTCAGATAATTTTGCAGCATCGAAAGTCTTGTTAGAAGTTTGAATCTTAGGCTTTTTCCTAAGAATCAAATTAAGTTGCCGCAACAAAGTAGAGAAATGAATCAGCATAAGTGTCTCTATATATATATATAAATATAACCCTTTTGTTCAAATGCTCTAGAAAGAAATTGACGAGTAAAAGTTTTAATGGGAGAAAATTATGGCAGCCCTATTTTTCTTGGTAGAGACAAAACAAAGGCGACGGGGCTAGAGTGAGTAGGAGCTGTCGTTCTCAAGAGGTAATTAGGTAAGAGAAATTTGGGCAGCGTGAATTGGGGTCATGAGGAGATTTCATTGTCATGTTTCTTTGACATAAAATGTTTATTTGTTTTTCTCTCCTTTTTTTCCTCTCTTGCCTTTTAATCTCTTTTGGCCCAGAAAGGATGACTGACTTTGCAAGAAAACTGTAATTGCACCAAACCAAATGCAAAATTGGGGGAAACAATGTTGTAAATGAAGGTCAAATTTGGTTGCCAGTTACAGGTGATGTGTATGGGATTTGCACAGAAATATTGCCATTTTAATCTCCAAAACTTTTCAGCTTATATCACACAATTAGAGGAGTGGAAATTAAAGTCTCAAAATTTTGAGGGTTTTTTTCGATGTATACAAAAGTAAGTAGTTCAAATATATGACGAAAGGAGGTGAAAGGGGAGAGTACAGCTTTAGACTCTTGTTATGAGAGGTGGATCGGAAAGCTTTTTTTTACTAATAACAATATTTATTCAACATTAACGATTTGTTAATTCAAGTGAAAAGAGGTAAATTTCACTTAAGTAAAATATCGAGTTCGAATCTTATAAATGGAGAAATAAGTGTTAAGAAAGTTTCTCTCCAAATAAGATCTGACATGACTCGATTTTGAATTAATCGGATTCAATATGATTACCAAATATTAAGAGGTTAATATAAAAAAATAAGGCAGAATACTCAAATCCACCCCCAAAGTATAGTGGCAGGGACGGATCTACTCTCGAACAAAAAACAGGGACAAATTTACCCACAAAGTTTTCGACTTAGACAAATCACCCCAAATTTAACGTATGACGTCATTTGACATCAGCAATTCGTTAATTCGTTAACAGATTGCTGACGTCAGATGACGTCAAATTAACAGATTACTAATGTCAAATGACGTCACACATTAAATTTGAAGTGATTTGTCCAAGTCGAAAACTTTGTGGATGGATTTGTCCCTGTTTTTTGTTCGATGGTGGATCTGTCCCTGCCACTATACTTTGAGGGTGGATTTGGGTATTTTGCTAAAAAATAATATTACTCCAACAACGCGAAACTCTACAAAATTTTTAGTTTTTAGCCCCTCACCAACTATAAAATTAATAAATAAGTGGACAAGAAAAAAGAGAAATAATATTAAAGAAAAGAAGAAGGAAGAAGGGATTACTACTTACTAGAGAAGAAGAAAAAGGATTAAAAAAAACATTTTCCTGTGGATATCAGAAAAGAAATCCAGAAACATCAAAGATTCCCAGAAGAAGCCATAATAATTCAAGAAATTGTTGGTGGTTGACAAGAAACACAGAAACAGAGAACTTCT
The DNA here is from genome assembly GCA_020521535.1 of Rubroshorea leprosula. Lineage (NCBI taxonomy): Eukaryota > Viridiplantae > Streptophyta > Magnoliopsida > Malvales > Dipterocarpaceae > Rubroshorea > Rubroshorea leprosula. Next base: position 1,235,746 of record BPVZ01000029.1, on the reverse strand, counting down.
GTTGTTCTGCACCTCTGCATCAATAGAATGAGAGGATCAGATGTGGCGTAGCATGTAATAAGAATTATTCAATACGTAAGCAAATGATAGTACAGTCGTCCCATTACTAATGACATTCACAAAAACTAAACTGTAATTGATATATATGCTACATAGCCCCACAAGCATATATATTTAAAATATTTTAGTATTTAAATTATATTTAATTATAAAATATTAATTATTAAATTTAGAGAGACTCCTTAATCATAAGAGCGTGTCCTTTAATTTAATAATTAGTGTTTTAATCACGGGATTCATTTATATAAAAAAAAGTGTTACACATTACATATTTGATGTGAATGTGATGGCTATGACATGATAGACCTTTGAATTGGATTTTGGAGAGAAATAGGAGTGTCTTTTAAAAAAAAAAAAAGAGAAAGAAAAAAGGAAAAAATAATATAGGGACACGAGTCACACTCTTGTAGACAAAAAGGCATGGAAGTTTCATGTCCATGGTCTGTTTATAGAAAAACTGGTCCTAATACTAATATTACTAGTACTACTTGACGAAAATGTCACGTGTCATGTCGTGTGTACCAGCGATTATGGCATGTGACCGGACCCTTTGAAACATCAAACCTCTGCAGCATTCACCTACCTATGTTCCAAATTAACAAGTACTATCAAAAATACAATTATTTGAGAGATTAGATAGACTTCTATGTTTTGCTTGGTTGCTATATAAAATCCCATTAATTATTTAATCATATCGATCTATCGGTGGAACTATCTAGTGTACATCATGCGGACCTAACCACATAAATTATATGCATGCCCCTAGGAGGTTTCTTAACAAAATTTTAAGTACGACACCTTCTTAATTACTTAAATTCAAAAATGATATAGTTATAATATTATATAAAATTATAAATTTATAATATTGATGATATGATATTAAACTAATAGATACATATTATATTACATATAACATTTTAAATAAAAATAATCAATTATATAATAATATATAATGATTGTAAACTTATAATATTACGTGAATATGGTAATTAGTTAATTGTATTTTATTTTTTTATTTTGGTTGCATAATGAGAGATAACCATCTTTCATCTCTTATTTCATCCCACCTGTATGTTATGCGTTTCGAACTCAAAACTTTTTATTTCTAGTAGAAGAAAATGATTACTGAACTATTTAAGTCGTTGCAATAATTAGTTAATTGTTAGCTAAATCTTAAGTAGCATCACGAGAGACTAATAGGAGGATTGGATGGCAAGTAAGAAGAGAACATCCCGGAAACATAGGAAGGAGAGGCTGACAGGGTAGGAGTGAAATTAAACAGTTAAAACAGTTTTCTGAAAGAAAATAACTTAAATATGTCGATGAAGGAAGGAGTGATTTGGTTGTGAAATTCAGTAATGAAAAAACGTATGAGGGGTGAATTGAAGGACAGGATCGATCAGTTTTTTTGTCCATGTAAATCACTCACATGGTCTTGTGTATTGAGACATGCACATGAAGGCCCACTCTGCTAACTCAAAAACAAACACATTTCTTTAAAGCCCATCTTGAGATGTAATCCCCAACTTGGAACACACATTCAAGCCTTTCACTTAAAAACAGCCTTTCACTTAAAAACACCTAGCCTACTCCACTGCTTTCTCCTATGCACTTGTCTTCTTCGCATCCACCATCACTGTCTTTGTTAATTTTTCTACTCTCTTTTTTTCTCTCTCTTTTGTGGTCCTTCCCCCCCTTTAAATCTCTCTTATCACTTCTTCATTTCTCTTCATCTCTCCTTTTATATCTAACTAATTACCCTCCCTTGGATCCCCTCTCCCCTCCTCCTCTTCGCCTTCCTCTCTTTAATTACCAAAATTTACCTGCATTTCCTCTCCAAATTTCCTCCCATTTGCAAAGATAGATATATATTCTTGAAAAGCAAGCAATATTATAGCTAGTGCTAGATATATTGTTGGAACTGCGTACACTCGGACATTGAGATCGATCATAGTGTTCAAGGATGTCTAGTAGAAGGTCGAGGCAGTCTGGAGTTTCAAGGATCAGTGATGATCAGATCATTGAACTTGTCTCCAAGCTGCGCCAACATCTCCCTGAGATTCGCGAGAGGCGGTCTGATAAGGTATTTTTCTTCTCTTTCTTTTCCTAGCTTCTCTTCAAGGGTATAATGAAGAAGAACAAGAAAAGAAAGTTTTTTCCTATTGGAATTTTAATCCCAGAAAAAGAAAAAAGAATGCAATGACATTGTGCATGTGCAGGAGGAGTAAACACATGTACCCAACATTATAGTCATTTTTTATTATTAATAGTACTGTTTCAAAAAGTTAATTTGATGCTTGACCCGGATGTCATGGGGATCACATTTTCAGATGTTTCAGGTTTTTTCATTTGACTTAAAACAGTTCCATTTCTTTGACCATGTCCTTTTCTTTTCACATACCAATCATTAATACTTCTTCACTTCCTGGCAATGCTAGCTAAATATATTTAAAAATTTCATCTTCGAATCTTTTTATTATTGTTATTATTGATATATAATAACAATGGTGGCCTCTTACAGGTATCAGCTTCGAAGGTTCTACAAGAGACTTGCAGCTACATAAAGAACCTGCACAAAGAGGTGGATGACCTGAGTGAGAGACTGTCCCAGCTGCTGTCCACAATTGATGCTGATAGCGCCGAGGCTGCGATAATTAGGAGTTTAATAATGTAGTACTATATATTATGCTGCCTGAGTAGTAATTTTTACTCTGCTTTTTTTCTTCTTCTTCTTCCTTTTCAGCAAGTAGTATTTTTCTTATTTAATTACTAGGTTTGGGTATAAAAAAGGTCAGACAAGAGGGTTATAGATAATAGTTTTAAGAATGTGTGAACCCATGTGGTTGGGCAATGTAATTAAGTTTGTATTAATAAAGGGGGTACTTGCACTAGCAAAAGCCCCCTTCTTATTATGATATATAGAAACTGATTGCCTTTTAGGGTGTGTTTGGCAATGGCCTTTTGCTTTTACCTTTTGCCTCTGCTAATTCTTGACTTTTTGAAACAAAAAGTTTGGTTTTGATAATGATCAATGAAAAGGGGAATACAACATATTAAATGGTTATTAGTTATTTTCCTAAAGTTAAGTACTAATAACATGATTAATTAATTAGAGCTTATATACATATTGAAGATGAGAAAAAAAGAAAAAACAGAAAGGAAGAAGGAAACTAAAGGATATTGTGTTGATCCCTATTAGCTTTTTGTCGGTAAGTTGGGATCGGTATCAATAATGTCAAGATTTGACGAACACAAATGATCATTATCATTGTTTATACGGTGATTTGATGGAACACTAATTAATTAAATAAATTGTTTTATCCATGATTTATATTTAGCCTTTATATTGTGTTAAGTGTGTTTGATTTGATTTGATTTTATTAATTTATAAATTTTTAAAAATTTTAAAATATTTAATTTTAAAACCTTAAATAATAAATATTAATTATTTTTAAAACTCATACTAAACATACCTTAGACTTCTCTTTGTGTCCAACCTCTTTGTTTCTTGATTATTTATTTAATTATATTATTTTGTCTAATTTAAAATTCTTTTTTTTAATAATATTGAATATTTAAAATCTATTTGACTTAATTATTAATAGAGAATGCATTAATAACTAACCGAACAAATCAAGTATTTAAAATTATAAAAAAAAATTATCACCTATTAATTATAATTAAACAGTAATCTAAGCAGCTACTAATATTTGTTTATACACGCCTTGGAGAAGAGGATGCAATAGACATTTGTAGACATCAACCACCGCCTATTGAATTCTTTATTGTTTCTCTAACACTAAAAGACAAGAATCTTGAAATTACTAATACATTACTTTCACAATAAAAATGAAAATGGAGACCACATTGGAGGTATGCACATAAAAATTGGTTACTTAACCGAAATGGTAGGTAATTAATTATGTATATCGGTCAAAGAGAACTTTAATCCAAAGCTAACAAGTTAATCAAACGGTAAACGGCATTGATCGATGATTGCTTAACGAACACAAGTCAATTCCGGGTTAGAGAAAATAAGGATTAGGTTTAAGACTCACTCAAAGCATGCATGGAGTAGTGTTTAGAATATAATTATGATGGAATTTATATAATTAACCACAACCCACGAGAAAGGAAACCAAATCATAAAAAATGAGTAATTTGAAAATTTTGTGCGCCCTTGGCCTTGGGGAAAAAATTAAGTCAAGAAATAATATTATATTTTTTTTTCAGTCTTGTTTGAGATCAAAAGTAGTCTCGTTCAAAGTTTAAATTCTCCAAAAGGAGCCTAAGTTTACGCCTCAATCCCTCTCTGCAGCCTCTGTAGCTTTAAAAGCCAGATTACCAGACCATTAGGGTCTTTATGGGTTTTGATGTTCAAAGCAAGATTAAAGATAAATATTAAATGAGACAGAGAATTAAAGAGAGAAACCCTAACCTAGGAATTCTAGGTGTTGTAATTTAATGAATCAAACATCAAATTATATTTATTAAAATGAAAACAGGAAAAAATATGCATCTTTTTTTCTCCATAATTAATAAAATCTTTTTGAAAAAACAGTTTTTTTTTTCTTTTTTCATGATATTCAATTTCCTAATAACAATTTATGTTTTCTTTCTCTCTTTTTTGAGTTACAAACCATTTCAATCATTATACAACCACTAATCACAGTAGTTCAAGTTAAGTTGACCATAAAATCTTAAAGAGCAAATCAGGTTAGTTGTCTT
>BPVZ01000029.1:1197735-1207955 GCA_020521535.1 Rubroshorea leprosula | reverse complement strand
ATAAATTAAGTTATTTTTAATGTCCACTTCTTCAAACCAAAAATTGGGAGGTAGGTACGTGCTTTGTGGATTGTGGGTGATTGTGTTGTTTTATTATACTCTTTCCATGTTTCAAAAAACACGGGCATCCGAACAGACACCCTCTTCCTCTCGCTCCTTTTCACGCAAATAACGCACGTTTTCCCCTCTCCTTCGCTTTTCGACCTTCAAACCTACATTCTATCTCCAGACTCTGTTCTCCGCTTGTTTCTGTCGCTTTGTTTGTCTTGCTCGGTTCCGATGCGTCTGTGTGGAGCTTAGAGTGAATATCTGTGGGCTTGGTAAGTTAGACGTTGAACTGAAAACTCTGCTACATTGTCTTTTACTTTTTGCTGGTGTATTGTTCTGGGGTTTGATTTCTAGGTTCTAAAGTAGCTATTGAGTTGGGTATTTCTCAAGTTATGGTTTTCCTACATTGCATGTCCGTTTCTTGATCTGGGTCATTACCATTTTTGAATGGCATTAAGTATTTAGAAGGATTTTTGTAATCTGGGTTCATGCAATTTTAGTTTTTGTTGAAATTTAGGCTGCTTAGTTCCACAAAGGATGTAGCTTTCTGCGGTTCTCTAGGATGTTGATTATTTTTTGATTTGCATTTCCAGGTTTTGTTGTTTTTCCGGTGGCTTTTTGTTGTCAACGTCGTCTGGTGGGGGAGATTCTAATTTGTAAAGGATGGTTCGTGGTGTTATGAGGTTTTTCTGATACATGGGAATTTAGTTGGAAAGGTTCCCTTCTTGCAACATGGGACTCGGTCCTGATGCTATCCAGGTGGGGGCTTGGAATGTGGGGAAATCAAGCAGAAAGAAGAAGGATTGTGAAGCTGAGGGGCCTGGGTTGTGGATTAAGTTTGGGCTTATGGGAAGCTGTTTATCTGCAAGGTCCAAAGTGGATGGTTCCGTAAGTGGCACTAGCTCTCAATCTAGTAAGAAACTTTATTTATTTCTTAGTTTGTTTTGTTCGTTTTCTGTTTTTCTTATATTCTTCATTCAATCATTTTTTTGTGTTTACCTGGTAAGATACTTGTTGATTATTTGGTTGGCTATGAAATGGATTATATGTCTGATCATATTTCCTTGTCTTCACTCAGTTTTTCAAACCTATAATGCTAATGCATTTTATTACAATCTCTGGATCGGCTAGCATGTCATATGTTGCATCATTGACAATTGGCAAGTTGTTCTCTTTTAGTTTCTTCATTTTGTTGCCGGTTTTAGTCATGTTGGTAAATTATATGGCTATTTACTTGTACGATCAAAAGCTAGTTGTGTCGTTTAGTGCTACATGGATGTTGAAGCATACTTTATTTGACTTAATTATCTGGTTTAGTGAGCGTGCTGTTTACACCTGTATACTGATCTCTTTGATTTCTATTGAATGCTTTTGCTATAACATGTGTGATGGGATGAATAGATCAATTTTAATTCTTGTTTGGTGGTGTTAGATTATTAAATCCCTGCATTCATTAATTTTGTCAGATTTGCTTTTGCTTAAATAAGATAACTAAAATGGGTGATAATGCATCTGAGTTCTGTCAAGTAAACACGTCTTTCTTATTCTTAATTGATGTGCCCCAGCTCTGGGACATGTACTAATTGGGTGATGCAGAATGGATTATTGTTTATTTCCTACATTGTTCACTTTGGAATTTTAGTACTGGCACTTGGAAAGTTATAAGTTGGACAAAAACGGGAAACACATTAGGCAGTTTAAATGTACATTTAGAGCTTTTAGTGTGTTTAATTTACTGTCATCATGATACACCTGTATGCTTCCTTTTTCCGTGAATGAGCATAGTCCACAATAAAGACAAAATCCTAGCCTAAATAGTCTTAACACATTATTATTTTGTTTGTTAACCTGCAGAGAGTAAATCTACAAATAATACCATCAGGGACCAACCAGTTATTCCAGTTGTGTTGTCTTCAACCACTAGCACTGCTGAAAGCACTCCATCCACTCCAAATGTAAGTGAGGAACTGAAAGTTGCTTCTCAGCTTTGGAAATTTTCCTTTAATGAGCCCAAGTCAGCAACAAGGAATTTTAGACTCGAGTCTTCTTGGGCAGGGAGGGTTTGGTTGTGTTTTCAAAGGTTGGATCAATGAGAATGGAATTGCTCCTGTGAAAGCTGGTACAGGATTGTCTGTTGCTGTCAAAACCCTCGACCATGATGGACTTCAGGGTCATAAAGAAGGGCTTGTAAGACACTTCGTCATCTATCTAGGTTTACTTAACCTTGTATATTCATTTGATTGATTGATTGAAGGATGTTTTGTGATGTCCGGATTTGCCAGGCTGAAGTTACTTACCTCGGTGATCTCTTGCATCCTAATTTGGTCAAGTTGATTGGTTACTGCACTGAGGAGGATCAAAGGCTCCTGGTCTATGAGTTGATGCCTCAAGGGAGCTTGGAGAATCACTTGTTTTGAAGTATTTAATTTAACAAATTGTTTCTAGAGATTCATTTACTTAGTCTTACTTTTCCACATAAAGTTGGTCTTACTTTTCTAGTAAAATCACTTCTTAAAGAGGTGTTTCATTTAGAGTTTAAGTGCATTGAAACATTGTGATCTCATTTATCAATGAGGATGAGAAAACAATTTTCTTTAAAGTTATTAATAGTTTTGCTTTGGAGAAAACTAATTCTCTCATAATTGATCCTGAAATCATCAATTTTAAAAAACTTGTGGAAAATGGACATGCATGTTAGATGCTATGAAAAAAATTATACTTTTCATTGAAGGAACAGCTTAACACCACTATATGTGGAGGCACTTTTTAAAGAAATTTATTCATCTTAGAGAACTTATCCTTACATCCTTTACCTCCTGTTTTGATTTACAATGCTGGGAGCCTAGTGACTGAACGATGTTCTGCTACCAGCTGATTTAACTCAATACTGCAGATAATGGATATGATTTATGTTGCAGAATCTCTTCCTTTACCCTGGTCCATCAGAATGAAAATTGCTCTTGGTGCTGCCAAGGGCCTTGCCTTTCTTCATGAGGAAGCTGAAAGACCAGTAATTTATTGAGACTTCAAAACATCTAATATCCTTCTGGATGCGGTCTGTGACTTTAAATGATGTTAACAATTTCCTGTTTCGTTTTTCCTGTATCATCCCTTCTAAGAGATTGTCAACTCCTTTTCAGGATTACAATGCCAAGCTTTCTGATTTTGGACCAGCCAAAGATGGTCCAGACTCTTGTATGAACACAAGTGATGGGTACCTATGGTTATGCTGCCCCTGAGTTCGTAATGACAGGTGATTAGAACAGATAAAAGACATGCTTTATGGTATTAAAGCCCCCCTCCCCCAACACATTCACGTACAAAATCCCCAACATTAACATGTTCTAGTTTTCTTTCAGCTTGGAGATTCATTCTGCATGAGTGAGTATTGGTACTGGAATGTTGTAGCAACAGATCCATGATGTATTGAGCTTTTATTCACTTCCAAAACTGTATGTCTATATGTTCCATGCAATTTTTATTTTAAATCATTTTCCTGGTCCATCTAATAGTTTGGGGTTTGTATTGTTATGGTTTTTTTTTCTTAGTGAGGGAAAATATGTTTGGCAATTAAATGAGTATTCTATTTTTCCAGGGCAAATGACATTTAGGAGTGATGTCTATAGCTTTGGGGGGTTCTTCTTGAGATGTTGACAGGCCAAAGATCCATGGACAAATACCGACCAAATGGGGAGCATAACCTTGCGGAATGGGCTAGGCCGTATCTTGGAGAGAGGTTTTACTGACTTATAGATCCTCACCTTGAAGGACTCTTCTCAATCAAAGGGGCACAGAAAGCAATTCAATTGGCTGCCCACTGTCTTAGCCGTGATCCTAAAGCCAGAACTTTGATGAGTGAAGTCGTAGAAGCACTAAAGCCTCTGCCAAATCTCAATGACGTGGCTCGTTCTTCATCTCACTTCCAGGTCATGCCAGCAGAGTGTGCAGGGTCCGTTGCAAACGCTAGAAATGGCAGTAGACTGCAAGGAGGGTTCCCGTCTAGCAATGGTCAACCGAGTAGGAGCATCCCTACACCAAATGGGCCTCATGTTTCTCCATATAACCTTAATCATCTTCATCGGTCACCCAAACCTGATGTTGGACAGCCTTCAGAATGAGCCTATGCCTCCCTTCTTGCTCTGTTTTATTTTAGTTTATGCGTTTCTTCAAGGAGAGACGGAGGGAACGTTAGTGGGGCTTGGAAGTTATGCTGGTGAGCCTGATATGTTCCTTCTTGAGCAGAAGTGAAAATGGGCTCTGCACTGGAGAGAAACATTGAGAGGGCTCTTTTGTAGCATATGCCGTGTTTGAAAAAGTTAATGCCTTTTCTTTAGTGCTTGTCTAACTTCTATGCGATCAAGGTTGACGCATTTGGGGACTATAGTTTCCATTGCATAGCATGAATGCATGATGCGGTCAGGATTCTTTAATAATAAAAAAGAAAAAAAAACCGTCAATTTCTTCTGCTGAGTGCTTTAGTTTGTGTCGTGCATTCATTTGTTTCAATACAAAAAATTTGTAATACTCTTGTTGGGAAATATAAAGAAACAAGGTAATCTTCGATTTCCTGAACTCGACATCAAGGATGTTATTTCAACATAATAGTACAGAAAACTAAATCATGAAATAGACTAAACAGATTTATTTTTTAAAAAAATGCAGGGAAACTCCATAAGATCTAATTTGAGGAAGTACCACCGTGAAAGTTGTCTAGATGACACGAAACTTCTGAATGAAGTTTCCTTTCATTTTCTATCCCCAGATCAATATTTAGTTTTGCAGGTTGCAATAAGACTTCTGGTCGGGGTTCTCTTCCATTTTCCATCCCCAAATCTGTACTTACAAGTTCCAACAGAGTTATAGTTGGAAAAGGCTTCAAAAGTTGTCTTTGGAAGGCAACAACTTGTTGAGACACATATTTCATTGTTGGCCTACACTTTGGTTTTGCGTGCAAGCAAGCGAATGCTAGTGTAGCAGCAACAACAATACTTTGGGTAACGGTTTTGCTTCTTGGAGGTGTCAAGCGTGTGTCTAATACATCACTTAGCATCACATTTTGCAAAGAAGATGGTTTTGATACCAACGTCAACAATTCTCCAGGATGCCTTCCCATCAGTACTTCCAATGTCACAACCCCAAAACTATAAACATCACATTTCTCTGTCACAGCCATTGTATAGGCAAGCTCTGCATAGGTACCACACATTTCACATGTCAATTTAACAATAAATAGTGAAATAAGACAATAGAAGAAGAATGTTGTTATGTTGATAGAAAAAAACCTGGGGCAATATAACCATAGGTGCCAACAAGTACGGTATAATTAGATGAATCAGGATCCAAAAGCCTAGCATTTCCAAAGTCAGAAACAAAAGCCTCCAGCTTTGAGTTCAATAGAATATTGTTGCTTGATATGTCCCGATGAAGGATGGGTGGGATGCAATCATGGTGAAGGTAATACAAAGCATGAGCTATGTTTTTTATGACATTCACCCTTTTGAGCCAATCCAATTCGGCAGCTTCAACATTATCTCTAAGGACACAAAACAAGCTTCCCCTTTCCATGTATTCGTAGATCAAAAACATGCACTGTCTGTGCAGACAAAACCCATGTAGCTTGACAATGTTCTTATGTCGTATTTCTGTTAACATCTTAACCTCATTCTTAAAACTCTTGTAAAAAGTGGATACCTCTGCTTCCCTACAATGAAGTTTCTTTAAGGCAACTACTTTGCCATTTGGCAATTGAGCCCGGTAAACACTACCATAGCCACCAGTACCAATGCAATATTTGATGTCGAAATCCTCAGTTGCTGCAATAATGTCTTCATATGCAACCCTCCCATCAAAGTTCCATAGTGAGAATATATCCCCATTTTTTGTTAGACTTGGAACTACTTCCTTACTTTTAGCTCTATGTATTCTTCGAGTAAGGAACAACAGTGCCAGAGATACCAAGACAAGAGAAATGGTGATGAGAAGAGTAATTTTAATATGTCTCAAGACTTTGTTGTTTGTTTTTCTATGTTGAGTGAAGAAAGGAGGCAAAGTAGTGGGGTTGCTAAGAGGATGACGATGTAAACCTAGGTTGCCTGTAAAGGAGCTCTCTAGAAACTTATCCAAATTAGGTGGGATTGGGCCTGAGAGATTATTGTAACTGAGATTCAAGCTAATTAAGTTTGGTAAATCCCCAAGTTTTGCAGGTATTACCCCTTCCAAAAGATTTGAATGAAGATACAAGTTGGTCAAATTGGTTAAATGAACTAAAGTGGAGGGAATAAAACCAGTGAAATTGTTATTGCTAAGATCTAAAATATACAGACTCGTCATATTTCCTATTTTAGAAGGGAGGTCTCCACCTATGGAATTGTGGCTCAAATTCAGTTGTTCTAAAAGGGAGCAACTCTCAAGTCCTCTTGGGATATGTCCACTTAATTTGTTTTTGGAAAGGTCCAAATACCACAAAGATTTTAAATTTCCAAATTCTTTGGGTATTGAACCTTCCAAGAAATTTGAATCAAGACATAATTTGCCCAAATTGGGTAAATGAAGTAGAGTGGGTGGAATTGAACCACTGAAATTGTTAGTACCAAGATTCAAAGAAAGTAATTTAGTCATATTTCCTATCTCAGCAGGAATGAAACCATCTAATTGATTTGCCCCAAGATTCAGGTAGTCCAAATTGGACAACCGAGTCAGAGATGAAGGGATACGACCTGTTATTTTGTTTTTATAAAGATACAATCCCCACAAATTTTTTAGACTCCCTAAATTTTGAGGGATAGAACCATGCAAGTTATTTATTGGAAGGGACAAAATTGACAAATTGGACAAGAGACCTAGAGATGGAGGGATTTGACCTGTTAAATTGTTTTTTTCTAGACGCAAAACTTGCAAATTGGACAAACGAGACAAAGACGAAGGGATTTGACCTATTAAATTATTTTCATATAGATACAAACACTGCAAATTGGATAAACGAGACAGAGAGGAAGGGATCTGACCTGTTAAATTGTTTTCATAAAGATGCAAATACTGCAAATTGGACAAACGAGACAGAGAGGATGGGATTTGACCTGTTAAATTGTTTTCATAAAGATACAAATACTGCAACTTGGACAAATGAGACAGAGAGGATGGGATTTGACCTGTTAATTTATTATCACCAAGATCCAGAAGTTCCAATTTACTTAGATTTCCTATGTTTGGTGGGATGAGACCCTCAAAAGAATTTGTTGTAAGGTACAGGTTCCTCAAATTGGACAAGAGACTCAGAGATGAAGGGATTGTACCCCCTAAATTGTTTCGCCCAAGATCCAAAACAATCAAGTTCTTAAGGTTGGTCAGTTTCAAAGGGATGGAGCCATTGATTTGATTCCAATAAAGAGACAAGTATCTCAAATTTGTCAATTGACCCAAAGTTGGAGGGAGCGGACCAACAAGTCGGCATTGATCCAAGCGAAGATCAGTGAGATTCGTTAATTCCCCAACTTCTGGAGGGATGAAGCCACTAAATGAGTTGAAACTGAGGTATAAAACTGTCAGACTGGTTAATTGTCCAAGAGAGGATGGTATTGGACCCACAAGCCAGTTGCTACACAGATCCAGAGAAACCAAATTCTTTAGATTCCCCATTTCTGGAGGTATGGATCCATTGATTTGATTGTTTGCAAGAGTCAAAGAAATCAGATTGGTTAAATGACTGATATTGGAAGAGATTGGACCAATGAGGCTGCAATTACTCAAGTCCAAGGCCACAAGATTCTTCAAGTTCCATATTTCTGGAGGGATAATACAATCAAAAGGATTTGAGGCCAACTCCAAGTGGGAAAGATTGGTTAGAAGGCCTATGATTGGAGCAATGGATGCAGTAAGGTTGTTCCCAGTCAAGTTCAAAGAAACAAGATTCTTCAAATTCCTAAGTTCTGGGGAGATGGAATTAATGTAATCATTGAAAGATACGTCAAGCACCTGTAATTGAGTGAGATTTGCAAGTGAAGAAGGCAATGTACCTGATAGAGAGTTATAGGACAGATTAAGGTGCTCGAGTCTTGTAAGGTAGCCAATTCGAGGTGGGATGCTCCCCTCGAGTCCTTGATCGCTAAGATTAAGGCGAACAAGATTGGGGAAGGAAGAAAAGTTCATTTTTCCAAACTTCTTTCCCACGTTGAAGCCAGGTGGACTGATCTCAGTAACGCTCCCAGCACCATTGCATGTTATACCAGGCCAGTTACAATGTTCTGTAACGTTGTTGATGGAGGCATTCCACCACCCACTCTTCCGCAGAGCTTCTGCCTCAGGTGTTGCCCCTGTCACAAGTGAGCTGCCAGTGCCAATACCAATTGTAGAACAGAAAAGTATGGAAGCCCATGTTAATAACTCCATGAAAATGCGAATGTAAAATGCCATGTTAAGTTTGAATTTTTTAAGTTGGAAGTGTTTTGCTAGGTTCAGGAGAAAAGGTAGATATTTAAGGTGGTGGGTGCCGCATGCAACACGCGCAGATCATGATTAATAAGACAAAGTTTTGTTTCCCTCCTGAATCAACGGGATGTAGCGAAGAAAGTGTTCCGAGGGGATGTCTTTTTTATTTAATAAAGCTAGCTGTTGACCCCATTGTATGCAAGAATCCATCAATCAATAAATATTGTTAAAGGTAATATATTTTAAGAGACTAGGTGTACACAAGCATCTTTTGTTTTGAAGCCAAAGTCAGTCGTCTCCCAATTCCGGTGCTGTTAAGGCCATGCGTTGCACGCAATGACTAGTCTTTTCCATTTAGTGGAAAGTAGGTTTTGCTTTGATGTGATCCTGCTTTAGCTCTTTTGTTAGCCACTTGTCCTCGTTTCATAGAAACCGTGTTCTATTACTGATGCCGGATGAAATTTCTTTTGTTGATTCGTGTCTTTTTTTGGAATCAAAGATTTTATATTTATGATCTAATAAAGTTAGTAATCAGTGTCCCAAACTCAATTATATACAAGAATATATCCATCACTCAAAAAATGTTAAAAGTTACTATTTTTAAACACAAAAGACGTACGCATCCATGTTTCATACATCTTCTCTTTTGAGGACAAAGGTGGGTCGTTTCCCACTTTCAATTAAGGCTATGTGTTGCACGCAATGACTAAACTTTTCCAAGGAGACAGTTTAGTGGAAATTTCTAGTTAGACTTTTAAGAGTTGATTCAAGTCTTCGGTTATTTGTTATTGTAATGACTGATTTTTCATCTTAGAAAGTAACCAAGAAATTGCCTATGCGGGCCCAGAGAGAGGCCATATATCACGTTGATCTTTCTTTGCATACAGTTGGTCCTGACTTTCTTTTATGCAAACCTTGTGTCATTTTATGTTTTTTTTTTTTTTTTTACAAGGGTAATAGTTAGGAAGTTAGTACGAGTTAATTATTAGTAATTGGGGATTCGATCCCCAGATTGGGTGAACATTCCACCCCCTCAAATGAGGCACGCGACTTTTAAGCCACTGTTTGGTGGAGTTCACGACGGTAGTAGAGCTCGAAATTTTAACCACTTCACCCAAACACTTAAGGTTTAGAATCGAACTATTAGATTTAAATGCTCGGTTTGTGTCATTTTACGTTTGACAACTGTCATAAATTTTGAAAAATGATATGTGCAGCGATTTTTAAGCTGTGAATTAGACCGTCAACACATGACTTGTCACATAGTCTAACAACTTATTATTTGACTGATTATTTTTTTTATTTTTATAATAAAATTAGAATTCTCTTATTTTTAGATAATTTCAACATCATCCCCATTTTTACTTTCTGGAATCGTTCTCAAATCCTCGCTCCCTAGTCATTCCCTTTCACCAAACTCTAACCAGCCAAATAAAATTCCAATCACTCTCTTCTTCTCACTGCCTAGTTGTTGCCTAATTTGTAGCTTAAAAATCCATGAACTTATCATTTTCCAATAATTTTTAATACCGAAATATACAATTCTAAAAACACTCATTGATAATTTTATTATCTTTTAATCTTAATATTTTCTCTCTCCTTTTTTTTTTTTCCGAATTGCTTTTACACGTCATTGTATTTTCTTGTAGTTTAAAACTTTTGCTCGCTATTCTCAGTATTTCTAGAACAATTAGTTCGATTGGCCTAATTGATGACCTTAACGTATTTTGATCATACAGTATAGCATT
>BPVZ01000029.1:1184218-1195965 GCA_020521535.1 Rubroshorea leprosula | reverse complement strand
GTTATGCTGGTAAGCCATGATAGTTTCCTTTTTGAGCAGAAGTGTATTAACAGGCTCTCTGCACTGGAGATAAATATTGAAAAGGTTTTGTGGCATATGCTGTGTTTGAAAAAGTTAATTTCCTTTATTTATTGCTTGTCGAACATCTTCTATGCTATCAAGGTTGATTGAAGCAAATACAGCCAATTTCTTCTGCTGAGTGCCAGACCTTGCATTGGTGCATTCATGTGTTTTAGTACAAAAATTTGTAGTACTCTAGTTGAGAAATATACAAAACAAGGTGGTCTTCGATTTGAAGGATTTCAACATATTAATACAGAAAAGTAAAGCATGAAATAGACAAACATATTTATTTAAAAAAAATAAAAAGACAAGGAAACTCAATTGGATCTAATTTGAGGAAGAACCAAGGAACTTGTCTGGATGACATGAAACTTCTAAATGAGGTTCTCTTCCATTTTCCATCCCCAAATCAGTACTTACAAGTTCCAACAGAGAAATAGTTGGAAAAGGCTTTGAAAGTCGTCTTTGGCAAGCAACAAATTGTTGAGACACATATTTCATTGTTGGTCTAGCCATAGGTTTTGCACGCAAGCAAACCAATGCAAGCATAACAGCAACAACAATACTTTGGGTAATAGTTGTTCTTCTTGGAGGCGATAGACGTGTGTCTAATACATCACTTAGCATCACATTTTGCAAAGAATATGGTTTTGATAACAATGTCAACAATTCTCCAAGATGCCTTCCCATTAGTACCTCCAATGCTACAACCCCAAAGCTGTAAACATCACATTTCTCAATCACAACAATTGTATAAGCAAGCTCTGCATAGGTAAATTACATATTTCACATGTCAATTTAATAGTAAATAGTGAAATAAGACAATAGAAGAAGAATGTTGTTATGTTGATAGAAAAAACCTGGGGCAATATAACCATAGGTGCCTGCAAGTATGGTATGATTAGATGAATCAGGATCCAAAAACCTAACATTTCCAAAGTAAAAAACAAAGGCCTCCAACTCTGAGTTCAATAGAATGTTGTTTGTTGATATGTCTTGATGAAGATAGGTGGGATGCAGTCATGGTGAAGGTAACTCAAAGCATATGCTGTGTTTTTTATGATATTCACCCTTTTGATCCAATCCAATTCCATAGCTTCATTATCATCTCTAAGGACACAAAACAAGCTTCCCCTGTCCATGTATTCATAGATCAAAAACATGAACCATCTATGCAGACAGAACCCATGAAGCTTGATAATGTTCCTATGTCGTATTTCTGTCAACATCTTAACCTCATTTTTGAAACTCTTGTCAAAAGCTGGCTCCTCTGCTTCCCTCCTATGAAGTTTCTTTAAGGCAACTACTTTTCCATTTGGCAATTGTGTTCTGTAAACACTACCATAACTACCGGTACCAATGCAATATTTGATGTCAAAGTCTTCAATTGCTGCAATGATGTCTTCATATGCAACCTTCCCATCAAAGTTCCATATTGAGAATACATCTCCATTTTCTGTTCGACTTGAATATGCTACCATACTTTGAGATCCATCTATTCTTTGGAAAAGCAACAACAATGCTAGAGATACCAAGGCAAGAAATATGGTGATAGGAAGAATAATTTCAACATATCTTAGCACTTTGTTGCTTGAGGAAGTAAGATGATGCTCTAATCCCTTATTGCCTATGAAAGAGCTATTCGGAAAATAATGCAAGTTATTTGGGATTTGGCCTGAGAGATTATTGTAACTAAGATTCAAGGTTCTCAACCATGGTAAATCCCCCAGTTGTGAAGGTATTTCTCCACTAATGAAATTGTGGCTCAGCAACACGTCCCTTAAACTGGAGCAATTCGCAAGTTGTGTTGGGATGGGTCCAGACAATCTGTTTTGGGAAAGATCCAAATATTGTAAAAGTTTTAAATGCCCTATCTCTATGGGTATTGAACCTTCTAAAAGATTTGAATCAAGGTCCAAGATTTCCAAATTGGTTAGATGAAGTAGAGTGGAAGGAATAGAACGAGTGAAATGGTTAGCACGAAGACCTAAATATTCTAGATTCGTCATATTTCCTATTGCATAAGAAATGGAACCTTGTAAATAATTGAAACGAAGGTTCAATATGCATGTAATGTTATGTTATTCATCTGATTTGTTGAGGGAGAATAAATGAGAGAACAATAGGATTGAAAATTAGTGTACTGATTGAGTATTTATGTAATTCGAAGATTCATGTTAGAATCTGACCTTACTTGAATTTTGGAAGGACAAGAAAGGATTTAAGGAGAAAAAAAACAACAATTATGTAGTTTAGTCCAAAGCTACAAATTCATGCGGACTCCCTTCAGTTTAAATTAGTTGTTCAAACTTTGATTGTTTATATAGTATATGAACATCAATTTAAAAAAAAATTAATTTATATTTAGTTCTTATTAAATAGTTTCCCTTGATTAATTTTTTTGTAATTACTATTACTTATTACTTAAAATTTAATCAAAAAGTTTCAATAAAAAAATTAATCAAAAAGTTCAAATAAGACTACTTTGAAGCAGATGTGGTAAATATTATTATTAAAAAAAGTAACTTACCAAAAAAATTGAGCATGTTAGCAGAAAAAATTGTCACAAATCTGTCACATAGAAAACAGATGAAAAAATTTAGGGAGCCATTGGGCCCAGAGCTTGCCCTTTCTGAACCATTTCCTTTGTCTGGTTTTCGATTAGTGTGAGGGAAGTAATTGGCTACTGGACAACAGTTAACGGGCTGGTCTTGAGCCCAACCCCTAACGCATGCATGCATTTGGCTAACTTATTAGTTTATTTATGTTCATGTCCTTTGATGTATGGATTATAAAATATAAATTTTTTAAAAAAGAGAGTTTTAATATTAGGCAACCGGCCGGCTTTTTATTTCTATTTAGGTGTTTATATTTTATAATTTAGTAAAATTTAGCTTATAAAATATTTTTAATTTTATTATTAAAAAATAAAAAACAAAAAATTTTAATATTTTAAATGTTTAAATATATATATGATATATTTAATTAGATTAAAATTTATATTATATCTCACACATACTTAATATTAATATGTCTTAATTTTTTTATCACTTACTAAATTAAATTAATAAATAAAATTATTTCGATAAATTAAGTTATTTTTAACATCCACTGTCTTCAAACCAAAAATTGGGTTCGTACGTGCCATGTGGCTTGTGAGTGATTTGGTTGTTTTACTTTTTTCCTGTTTCAAAAAACACACGTATCCAAACACAGAGACACTCTTCCTCGCACTCCTTTTCCCGCAAATAACGCATGTTTTACCCTTTCCTTTTCCTTTCTCCTTCCGCCCTTTTCGATTTTCGACCTCCGCTTCGTACCTACATTCTATTTCCAGATTCTGTTCTCCCCTTGTTTTTGTCGCTCTGTTTGTCTTGCTCGGTCCTGATGCGTCTGTACGGTGGATGGAGTGAATGTCTATGGGCTTGGTAAGTTAGACGATGAACTGAAAACTGTGCTACATTGTTTTTTACTTTTTGCTGGTGTCCTGTTCTGGGGTTTGATTTCTAGGTCCTAAAGTAGCTATTGAATTGGGTATTTCTCAAGTTATGGTTTTCCTACATTGCATGTCCGTTTCTTGATCTGGGTCATTACCATTTTTTAATGGCAATAAATATTTAGAAGGTTTTTTGTAATCTGGGTTTATGCAATTTTAGGTTTTGTTGAGATTTAGGCTGTTCAATTCCACGAAGGTTATAGCTTTCTGCGGGTTCTCTAGGATGCTGATTAATTTTTTATTTTGCATTTCCAGGTTTTGCTGCTTTTCTGGTGGCTTTTTATTGTCAACGTCGCCTGGTGGGGGAGATTGTAATTTGTAAAGGATGGTTTGTGGTACAATGAAGCTATTCTGGTACATGGGAATTTAGTTTGAAAGGTTCTCTTCTTGCAACATGAGACTAGGTCCTGATGCTATCCAGGTGGGGGCTTGGAATGTGGGGAAATCAAACAGAAAGAAGAAGAAGGATTGCGAAGCTGAGGGCCATAGGAGCTGGATTAAGTTTAGGTTTATGGGAAGCTGTTTATCTGCAAGGTCTAAAGCGGATGGTTCCGTAAGTGGCACTAGCTCTCAATCTGGTAAGAAACTTTATTTATATCTTAGTTTGTTTTGTTTTCAGTTTTTCTTATATTCTTCATTCAATCATTTCTTTGTGATTCTCTGGTAACATACTTGTTGATTATTTGGCTATGGAATGGATTATATGTCTGATCATGTTTCCTTGTCATCACGCAGTTGTTCAAACCTATAATGCTAATGCATTTGATTACAATCTCTGCATCGGCCAGCATGTTATATGTTGCATCATTGACAAATGGCACGTTGATCTCCTTTAGTTTCTCCATTTTGTTGCCTATTTTAGTCATGTTGGCAAATTATATGGCTATTTTCTTGTACAATGAAAAGCTAGTTCTGTTGTTTAGTGCCACGAGGATGTTAAAGCATACTTTATTTGATTTGATTATCTGGTTTGGTGAGCATGTTATTTACACCTGTATACTGATCTCTTTGATTTCTATCCAATGCTTTTGGTCTACCACATGTGACAAGATGAATAGATCACATTTAATTCTTGTTTTGTGGTGTTAGATTAGTAAATCCCTGCATTTATTAATTTTGTTGGGTTTGCCTTTGCCTAAATAAGATAACTAACATGGATGATAACGTGTCTGTCTTCTGTCAAGTAAACATGTATTTCTTATTCTTGATTAATAAGCTCCCAGCTCTGGGACGTGTAGTGATTGGGTGATGCAGAATGGATTATTGTTTGTTTCCTAGGTTGTTCACTTTGGAATTTTAGTTCTGGCACTTGGAAACTTATAAGTTGGACAAAAACAGGAAGCACTTTAGGCGGTTTAAATGTACACTCAGGTTTTAGTGTGTTTAATTTACTGACATCATGATACACCTGTGTGCTTCTTCTTCTTTTCTTTTTCTGTGAATGAACATAGTCCACTATAAAGACAAAATCATAGCCTAAGGAGTCTTAACACATATAATGCATTATTATTATAATTGTTGTTGCTGTTGTTGTTGTTTGTTAACCTGCAGAGAGTAAATCTACAAATGATACCAGCAGGGACCAACAAGTTATTCCAGTTGTGTCCGCTTCAACCACCAGCACTGTTGAAAGCACTCCATCCACTCCAAATGTAGATGAGGAACTGAAAGTTGCTTCTCAGCTTTGGAAATTCTCCTTTAATGAGCTTAAGTCAGCAACAAGGAATTTTAGACCTGAGAGTTTTCTTGGGCAGGGAGGGTTTGGTTGTGTTTTCAAAGGTTGGATCAATGAGAATGGAACTACTCCTGTGAAACCTGGTACAGGATTGTCTGTTGCTGTTAAAACCCTCAACCATGATGGACTTCAGGGTCATAAAGAATGGCTTGTAAGACACTTCTCCATCTATCTAGGTTTACTTAACCTTGTATATTCATTTGATTGATTGAAGGATGTTTTGTGACATCCTTGATGTGCCAGGCTGAAGTTACTTACCTTGGTGATCTCATGCATCCTAATTTGGTCAAGTTGATTGGTTACTGCATTGAGGAAGATCAAAGGCTCCCGGTCTATGAGTTTATGCCTTGAGGAAGCTTGGAGAATCACCGGTTTTGAAGTATTTAGTTTAACAAACTGTTTCTAGAAATTTATTTACTTCGTCATACTTTTCCACATACAGTTGGTCTTACTTTTCTAGTGAAACGACTTCTTAGCGAGGAGTTTCATTTAGAGTTTAAAGCCCATTGAAACTTTGTGATCTCATTTATAAATGAGGATGAGAAAACAATTTTCTTTGAAGTTAATAGTTTTGTTTTGGAGAAAATTAATTCTCTCATAATTCATCTTGAAATCATTGGCTTTATAAAACATGCGGAAAATGGATATGCATGTTAGATGCTATGAAAAAAAATAATTCTTTTCTTTGAAGGAACAGCCTTGTTGGAATTATTGTTAGAAATGTGGCATTCAAATCTGCAAAAATGATGAAATGAAACTGCCATGAAATGGCAGCAATGAGGCTGAAAATTGACAGCAAATGAAGCTGCAATTTGACAGCAACTATGGCAGCAATTTAGCTGCAAATATGATGGAGATGAAGCTGTCAAATGACAGCAAAAATGTGCAGCAAACTAAGCTGCAAATGTTGATGAAGATGAAGCTGCAATCAACAGCAAATGAAATGTAAATGCAAATGAAAATGCAAATGCATGTGAATGAGGGCTGCAAAGCTGCCAAAGGATGCAGCAGGTGGCAAAAGTAGCTGTTATTTGTTTAAATTTCAAATGTGCTTTTATTGTTTTTTAATGTAGAATAGATTTGAATTTTGAATTGTTTGTATTCTCCTATAAATATGAGAGTTTGTTAATGAGAAAAATTGAGTTGAAGTGATATACTTCTCTCCATTTTAATTTATATTCTGCTCTTCATCTTCCTACCGATTCTCTCCATTTCTTTGTGAAAAAAAAAAAAAAAAAAAAAAAAAACCAACAGGCCTAACAGCTCTGTATGTGGGGGCACTTTCTAAAGAAATTATTCATTTTACAGAACTTATCCTGACAGCCTCTTCTTCCTGTTTTGATTTACAATGCTAGCTGCCTGATGACTGAATGACGTTCTGCTACCAGGCTATTTAACTCAATGCTGCAGATAATGGATATGATTTATGTTGCTGGGTCTCTCCCTCTACCCTGGTCTGCAAGAATGAAAATTGCTCTTGGCGCTGCCAAGGGCCTTGCCTTTCTTCATGAGGAACCTGAAGGACCAGTAATTTATTGGGACTTCAAAACACCTAATATCCTTTTGCATGCTGTGTGTAACTTAAATAATGTTAACAATTTCCTGTTTCTTTTTTCCTGTGTCATCGCTGTCTAAGAGATTGTCAACTCCTTTCCAGGATTACAATGCCAAGCTTTCTGATTTTGGACTAGCCTAAGATGGTCCTGCGGGGGATAAGACTCATGTATCAACCTGAGTGATGGGTACCTATGGTTATGCTGCCCCTGAGTATGTAATGACAGGTGATTAGAACAGATAAATGACATGCTTTATGGCATTAAAACCCCCCTCCCCCAACACATTCACACACAAAATCACCAACATTATCTGTTTCTAGTTTTCTTTAGTTTGGAGAATTATTCTGTGTAAGATGTGAGAATATATGGTGGTGGAATGTTGTAGCAACAGATCCATGATGTGTTCGGCTTTTATTCACTTCAAAAACTATATGTATATACATTCCATGCAATTTTTATTTTCCATCATTTTCCTGGTCCATCTAATAGTTTGAGGTCGGTATTGATACGTCGTTTTCTTAGCAAGGGAAAATATATTTGACAGTTTAAAGAGTACTCTATTTTTCCAGGGCATCCGACATCTAAGAGTGATGTCTATAGCTTTGGGGTAGTTCCTCTTGAGCTGTTGACAGGCCGAAGATCCATGGACAAAAATCGACCAAATGGGGAGCATAACTTTGTGGAATGGGCTAGGCTGTATCTTGGAGAGAGAAAAAGTTTTTACCGACTTATAGATCCTCACCTTTGTGGATGCTTCTCAATCAAAGGAGCAGAGAAAGCAATTCAATTGGCTGCTCATTGTCTTAACCGTGATCCTAAAGCCAGACCTTTGATGAGTGAAGTGGTTGAGGCACTGAAGCCTCTGCCAAATCTCAATGACATGGCTTGCTCATCATTTCACTTCCAAGCCATGTGACTAGAGCAAGCAGGGTCCATTGGACATGCTAGAAATGGCGGTAGACTGCAAAGAGGGTTCCCATCTAGGATTGTTCGACTGAGTAGGAGCATTCCTACACCAAATGGGCCTCATGTTTCTCCATATAACCATAATCATCTTCATCGATCACCCAAACCTGACGTTGGACAGCCTTCAGGTTGAGACTATGCCTATCTCCCTGCTCTGTTTCATTTTAGTTTATGCGTTTCTTCATGGAGAGACAGAAGGAACGTTAGTGGGGCTTGGAAATTATGCTGGTAAGCCTGATACGTTCCTTTTTGAGCAGAAGTGTACTAATGGGCTCAGCACTGGAGAGAAACATTGAGAGGGCTCTTTTGTAGCATATGCTGTGTTTGAAAAAGTTAATGCTCTTTCTTTAGTGCTTGTCTAACATGTCTTATGCGATCAAGGTTGAAGCATTTGGGGACTATAGTTTCCTTGTTACAGCATGATGGAGTCAGGATTCTGTTAAAAAAAATTACCGCCAGTTTCGTCTGCCGAGTTTTGAAACCCTGCATCGGTGCATTCATGTGTTTCAGTACCAAAAATTTGTAGTACTCTTGTTGGGAAATATACAAAAGTAAGGTGGTCTTCAATTCCCTGAACTCGATATCAAGGATGTTATTCCAACCTATTAGTACATAAAACCAAAGCATGAAATCAACAAAGAGATCTATTTTTTCAAAAAAGGACAAGGCAACTCGATTGGATCTAATTTGAGGAAGAACCATGGAACCCGTCTGGATGACATGAAACTTTTGAACGGGGTTCTATTTCATTTTCCATCCCCAAATCAATATTTAGTTTTGTAAGTTCCAATACAACTTTTGGTTGAGGTTCTCTTCCATTTTCCATCCCCAAATCAGTACTTAAAATCTCCAATAGAGAGATAGTTGGAAAAGGCTTCAAAAGTTGTCCTTGGCGAGAAACAAAATGTTGAGACACATATTTCATCGTTGGCCTGGATTTGGGTTTTGCACGCAAGCAAGCAAATGCAAGTGTAGCAGCAATAACAACACTCTGGGTAACAGCTTTACTTCTTGGAGGCAACAAGCGTGTGTCTAATACATCACTTAGCATCACATTTTGCAAAGAAGATGGTTTTGATAACAACATCAGCAGTTCTCTAGGATGCCTTCCCATCAATACTTCCAATGCCACAACCCCAAAACTATAAACATCGCACTTCTCTGTCACAGCCATTGTATAGGCAAGCTCTGCATAGGTAAAGTGCACATTTTCCATGTTAATTTAACAGTGAATTGTGAAATAAGACAATAGAAGAAGAATGTTATGTTGATAGAAAAAACCTGGGGCAATATAACCATAGGTGCCAGCTAGGACAGTATGATTAGATGAATCAGTCTCCAAAAGCCTGGCATTTCCGAAGTCAGAAACAAAAGCCTCCAACTTTGAGTTCAATAGAATATTGTTGCTTGATATGTCTCGATGAATGATGGGTGGAATGCAATCATGGTGAAGGTAACACAAAGCATGTGCTGTGTTTTTAATGACATTCACCCTTTTTATCCAATCCAATTCCGCAGCTTCAGCATCATCTCTAAGGACACAAAACAGGCTTCCCATTTCCATGTATTCATAGATCAAAAACATGCATCGTTTATGCAGACAGAACCCATGAAGCTTGACAATGCTTTTATGTCGTATTTCTGTCAACATCTTAACCTCATTCTTGAAACTCTTGTCAAAAGTGGGCACCTCAGCTTCCCTTTGGTGAAGTTTCTTTAAAGCAACTACTTTTCCATTTGGCAACTGCACCCTGTAAACACTACCATAGCTACCAGTACCAATGCAATATCTGATGTCGAAATCCTCAGTTGCTGCAATAATGTCTTCATATGCAACCTTCCCATCAAAGTTCCATATTGAGAATATATCCCCTCCTTTCAATGGAATTGAAACTGCTTCCTTACTTTTAGCTCTATGTATTCTTCGAGAAAGCAACAACAATGCCAGAGATGCCAAGGCAAGAGAAATGGTGCTGAGAAGAGTAATTTTAACACATCTCAACACTTTGTTGTTTGTTCTTCTATTGCTATTTTGAGTGAAGGAATGAGGCGATGTAGTGGGGCTTCTAAGAGGATGACGATGTAAACCTGGGTTGCCTAAAAAAGAGCTATTTGGAAAATTATCCAAATTTTGTGGGATTGGGCCTAAGAGATTGTTGCAACTAAGATTCAAGCCATTTGGATTCATGTTTGGTAAATTCCCAAGTTGTGAAGGTATCGATCCATTCAAATGATTTGAATCAAGATACAAGCTGGTCAAATTGGTTAACTGACCTAGAGTGGAAGGAATTGGACCAGTGAAATGGTTGTCACTAAGATCTAACATATATAGATTCTTCATATTTCCTATTTCAGAGGGGAGGTCTCCGCCCATGGAATTGTGGCTCAAAGACAGTAGTTGCAAAAGGGTGCAATTCTCAAGCTGTGTTGGGAGGTGACCACTCAATCTGTTTAGGGAAAGGTCCAAATACTGCAAAGATTCCAAATGCCCAATCTCTTTGGGTATTGAACCTTCTAAATGATTTGAATCAAGGCACAATGTATCCAGGTTGGGTAAATGCAGTATGGTGGGCGGAATTGAACCACTGAAGTTGTTAGTGCCAAGATTCAAAAACGATAGATTGGTCATAATTCCAATTTCAGAAGGAATGAAACCTTGTAAATGATTTGCACCAAGATTCAAAGAGTGCAAATTGGACAAAAGAGACAAAGAGGAAGGGATATGACCAGTTATTTTGTTATTACTAAGATCCAATTCTTGTAAATTATATAAACTTCCTAAATTTTGAGGGATAGAACCATTCAAGTTATTTGAAGAAAGATACAAACTTGACAAATTGGACAAGAGACCTAGAGATGGAGGGATTTGACCTGTTAAATTGTTTTCATAAAGATTAAAATGCAGCAAATTGGACAAACGAGATAGAGATGAGGGGATACAACCAGTTATTTTGTTATTACTAAGATATAATTCTTGCAAATTATATAGACTTCCTAAATTTTGAGGGATAGAACCATCCAAGTTATTTGAATAAAGAGACAAATATGACAAATTGGACAAACAAGACAATACTGAAGGAATATGACCAGTTATTTTGTTATTACTGAGATCCAATTCTTGCAAATTATATAGACTTCCTAAATTCTGAGGGATAGAACCATTCAAGTTATTTGAAGAAAGATACAAAATTGACAAATTAGACAAGAGACCTAGAGATGGAGGGATTTGACCTGTTAAACTGTTTTCTTGAAGATACAAATACTGCAAATTGGACAAACGAGACAAAGAGGAAGGGATTTGACCTGTTAATTTATTTAAACCAAGACTCAGAATTTCCAAATTACTTAGATTTCCTATGTTTGGTGGGAGGGAGCCCTCCAAAGAATTTGATCTAAGGCGCAGGGTCCTCAAATTGGACAAGAGACCCAAAAATGAAGGGATTGAACCCCCTAAATTGTTTAGCCAAAGCTCCAAAACAATCAAGTTCTTAAGCTTTGTCAGTTCCAAGGGTATGGGGCCACTGATTTGATTCCCATGAAGAAACAAGTATCTCAAATTTGTCAACTGACCCAAAGTTTGAGGGAGCGGACCAAGAAGTCCACAGTGACTCATGCGGAGATCAGTGAGATTCGTCAATTCCCCAAATTCTGGAGGGATGCAGCTACTAAATGGATTGAAACTGAGGTCTAAAACTGTCAAACTGGTTAAATGTCTAAGAGAGGACGGTGTTAGACCCACAAGCCGGTTGCTAGACAGATCCAGAGAAACCAAATTCTTTAGATTCCCCATTTCTGAAGGAATGGATCCATTGATTTGATTGTTTGCAAGAGTCAAAGAAACCAGATTGGTTAAATGACTGATATTGGAAGAGATTGGACCCTCGAGGTAGCAATTACTCATGTCTAAGGCCTCAAGACTCTTCAAGTTCCA
>BPVZ01000029.1:1149062-1162355 GCA_020521535.1 Rubroshorea leprosula | reverse complement strand
CTCAACTAAAGGGAGAGGGGGGTAACAGGAATTGGTGTGACCTGAGTGGAAATACGTACTTTGATCTAATAAAGCTAGCTGGTGACTCAATTGTAGGCAGGAATTAATCCATCACTCGAAAATGTTAAAGTTACCATTCCTTACTGTCTTCTTTTAGTTTTTCTAATTTGATTTTTATATAAACAATTTAACTTAATATTTTTATATGTCAAATTGATAATAATTGAGATTTTTTTTTTCTACATAATTTTTATTAAGTAGTTTTATTTAGATCAAATAATTTTTTCAAAAATATTGGTTAGTATACTGTTTAATTTAATACATTATATAAGATATTTATTAATAAATTATTATTTTAATATAAAATTAAAAACAAATAAATTTAAAAATATAGTAATTTATGGGCTAATTGCTTTCTCTTAAATTAAAAGGGCTTGGAGATTGAAAAGTAATTTTTGGTGTTTAGAATTAAATCATTTCGAATTGCTTTTACGTACTCTTGTCCTTGCGTTTTCTCATGGTTTCATAGTTTTGATCGCTATTCTTAATATCCCTAGAACAACTAGTTCGATTGACCCGTTGATGACTCGATAACATATTTTAATCATGAACTTGAAATTCAAATAATTTCAATTAAGGATTCCACTTCATTTTTGTCTTTGGGAAATTTATCAAAAACCAAAGAGGAAGGGAAAAATTACAAAACAACATGAACCTGCTTTAGTTCTTTTGCTTACTAATTGTCTTCCCTTCAAAGACTCCTGTTCAAGCAGGACTTATCAACTGAAATTTCCGATCAAATTTCTTTTCATTGTAGAAATTATTAGGACCTTTAGAGTTGAGCCGGTCTTTGTTTGGAATCGAAAACTTTATATCCATGAATAAAGAGGATACACCCCAACTGAGGGGTTTAATTTTCTGCTATTGTAATGACTGAATTTTCTCCGTAGAAAGTAACCATGAAATTGCCTACCATATTGATCTTTGCTTATAGTCATTCATGACTTTTTTTTGAGGGGCCAAATACAATGACTGAAAACAATGAAACTTGAATAATTTTTTAAAAAATGATTGATGCATCTTCTAGTTTGATATGTCTTTTGGTATTTGTTCATTTCAATTATTCAAATATAATTAAGTACAATCAATTTCTATATTTTATATGCATGATTATATTTTTAAATTTATTTATTTTTAATTTTAAATAAATAATAATAATTTTTTAATAAACATATTCATGATTATATTTTTAAATTTATCTATCTTTAATTTTAGATAAAAAATAATAATTTTTTAATGAACATATTATATAATGTATTGAACTGAAAAATATACTAATTAGTATCCTAATTTCTACCCTATAATAATGTATGATCCATCTTTTGTTCTCAAGTTATTTTTCTCATGGTTTCTATAAGAAAAATCGATATTGATTCCAAAGAAAGGAAAATTTACTAGACCTTGTGATTACTGTTTTTTAATTTTTGTAGAACAAAGATGTACGTGAATCCCACCATTTTTGGCCTAATTGTTTTCTCTTAAATTAAAAGGACTTGGAGATTGAATGGTATTTTTTTTATTTGGTTTTGGCAAATTAATTATTTCCATAAAGAAAATATCAGTTACAAAGGAAAAGGGAAGCTTCCATAAAGCTAGCTAGTGACTCAATTGTATGCAGGAATCTATCACTCGAAAAGTATTGAAGTTACCACTCCCTCGTCTTTTTTAGTTATTCTAATTTGAGTTTTACATAAATTTTGATCTAAAATTTTTATACAATAATAAATAGATAACAATTAAAATTTTTTAATAAATTTTTTTTATTAAGTAGTTTCATTTAAATCAAATTATTTTTTAAATATCATTAATTTACTATATATTATATAATATAGTAAGGTATTTCTAAGAGACAAGTGTAAATTAAACACCCATCCATCTTTTCCTTTGCGGCCAAGGTGGGACGTTTCCCACTGCCGGTTCACACCACACGTTCTACTTACACGCAATGACTAAACTTTTCCAAGGGACTATTTCGTGGAAATTTCTTTTGATTGCAGTTAGACTTTGCCTAGGGGGACCCCCAAAAGGGAGACCATGTATCCTGGTCTTTGGATACGGTCAGTCATGACTTCCTTTAAGGGACCAAAACCTGTTACGTACCAAGTCACTTCTGCAAACCAACCGCACCCTTATCGTGTGTTTGGGGTTGCTTATATATTAACCTTTGGTTAATTTAAGTTTGGTAACAGAAAATAATTATTATTTTTATCAAATAACCATAGATTAATTGATAAATGAATATAATATACATCAAGCAAATCTATGTGTTTACACCTAAAATAAACCAATAGGGTAAGGCCACGTGTCAAGGTAAAGCCCAATCATCAAGAAAATCACTAGGCTGGATTTGGGCTGGGCTGGCTTACAATTTAATGGCCCAGACGGATTTCCAAGAAGGTTGGATCTTAGGTGGCAGAAGATAAGATTGGATCTGGTAGTTTGAGTTTGATTTAAAATGGGAAATTGAGGATTTTTAGGTAGTTATTTTTAAGGTTGTTGGAGATAAGGTTAAATAAAAATTAGATAACTATTAAATAACTGCCAGACCTGCAATCCCATTACCAGATCATGGAGGAACAGTGCCGAAAATGGAGGAACAGTACCGAAGATCATGGAGAAGATCATGGAGGAGGTTACCAGCATCGAAGGGAACAAAAACAGAGAGAAGAGAATAGTTCAAGGCCTGCCCAACACACACACAGACTGCCCAGAGCATGTTTTTCAGCTTTTAGACTGCATTTTCCAGATTTCAGCAATAGTTTCCAGATTTCCCAGACTTTCCAGATTAGTTCATAACCTTAGCCTAGGTTTGTTCATCTTTGTTCATATTTCCTTCCGCAAATTCCAGTTTAGATTTATTTTTAAGTATTTGGAAGCAACTTAGCCTTCAAAACAGGTCTGTCCTTTTGATCCGGTTAGTTCTTCTTCCTTTTATGGATTTAGTTATGTTATTTGTTCATGTAAATAGGATGAACATTTTCTACCTTTGTTCTTTTGTTTCTGCATAATATCCAGACATGCAGTTTGTTTCATGTTCATTTCCAGATTTAAATTTATAAATTTCCAGACTTTAATCATTTCATAGTTTCTTCTTCAATTTTAGTTGTCATTATGGGTTGCGTAGTTGAAATCATTGTCTTTTATTTTACTTATTCTGTTGTCTGCGAATTTAATCTTTATGGCATGTTATTTTCTGTTAATTACTTTATATTAGTTTAATTGCTTTAGGATATTGCATTTATTTTAGGATTTGTAGCTTTTATTACACTTGTTTGGTTGTGAAGTCCTTGGAGGTTTCCAAGGCAATTAGTAACCCATTTTGCAGAGCTCTACCCTCTGTTTTGCAACATCGTTTGAGGCGCAATTCATTTCACAGACGTTCTTTCCAGCCATCCTATTGGAGGTCGACCGCTGGAAAGAAGAAGGGTCGTCTGGAAAATCCCATTTTCTTGTTTTTAGACAAAGCAAGTGGCACGCCTAACATCCAACTCATGTGGTAAAGGCCGGCTAAGGATTTTTGAGGAAACACTATGATAATAAGCACCATATAGACAAAGAAACATAAAGCCACAAGCGAGTTAATAGAAAATGAGTGTTCAAACTGCATATATATGGAAAATGATTGATATCTTTGGTTTAACATATTTTTTAATATTTATTTGGTTCAGTTTTTAAATTATGATATAATTAAGTACAGTTAATTTAGTTAATTCATGCATCCTGCATGCATGGTTATATCTTTAAATTTATATGTCTTTAACTTTAAATTAAAAAATAATAATTTTTAATAAGTGTACTGTGTAATGTGTTAAATTATAAAGTATACCAATTGATGTTTATCTGCATATTTAGGATTAGGAAATGAGAAAAATTACAGCATTAATTCAACTTCTGTCATTTTGCTGTGCTGCAAATATAGAGCAAATAAGACTACTGCAGTTGTTCAGCCACCAATTTTCTGGCCACCACCAAATATGGTGCAACTAAACGTTCAAATCTGAATTTCGGAAAGAAAAAGAAAAAAGAAAAAAAGAAACCTTCAAAATTTATTTTATTTTTTTTTTATTTGGTCGTTGCAAGTTATTTTTATGAAGAAAAGTATCACCTACAAAGAAAATGGGAAGCATCCCATACATATGGAATTGGTGTGACATGAGTGGAAATACTTTGATCTAATAAAGCTAGTTGGTGACCTAATTGTATGTAGGAATCTACCACTTGAAAAATGTTGAAGTTATTACTCTTTTCCGTCTTTTTCAGTTTATCTAATTTGATTTTTACATATATTTTAATTTAATATTTTTATATGTCAAATAAATGATAAATGAAAAAAAAATTTCTTTCTATGTATAATTTTTATTAAGTAATTTTATCTAAATTAAATAATTTTTTTAATTATCATTGATACTATATAAAAATGTAAAAAGTACTTCTTAAGAAACAAGGCATTGTTGACGACCACTTAAATTTTTTTCAAAATAAATGAAAAAATAAGTGTAAAATATAAAAGAAAAGAAAATCGTCACTCGTTTAAATTATAAAGTGGGACAAATCACCTAAAAATAGGTTTGTACAAAAATCGAGGTTTGAGGATTCGGTTAGGAGTGAGGAAGGGCATACGTGCACCTCACAATTTTTCGTTTAAACACGGTTGCATACTTTAACATTGAGGTTTTAATTCAACTTATTCATTATATTTATGATTGAGTCTTAATAAGCAAACTTGAAAAATGGATAAACCAAATCAAAATATATATTTTTTTAATTTTAGACTAAAATAGACAAAATCAAGAACATGCATGCACAATAAGTACAAATAAAAATTAAATGGACTGATTTGATTAAATTCAAAAACATGGAGAACTATTTGAAAACAGTTGAGACCCATGGACTAAATTGCTTAATCATGAAAGTTTGGGGTCAAATTGAGATAAAATAAAAAATAACTTTGACTTTGACCCAAATTAAAAAAATTAAGGATTGAAATTAATTAGTCAATATAATTAATCTAATTGAATAATTAACTTAACTTTAATTAAAATTAATTAAAATTAATTAATCAAATTTACTAATCATTATTTAAGATAACTAAATAAATTTAATTATTTCAAATCAAACTCAATAAATACGATTAATTTATTTTAATTAAAATTAATTAACTTCATTAATCATGAATTAAACTAACTAACTTAATTAATTAATAATTATATATTTTTTTTACTTTTTAACCTTTTTTAGTTTTTTCTTTTCGGTTTTTTTTTTCATGACAGACATACTGAATCAGGTCGGGTTGACCTGTTCAAAAAAACGAACCCACCAACCAAAGTGGGCAAAAACATATTAAAATCTAGACCAAAATGAAATTTGGACAAAGACAGAAAGGATCTGGATTTTCTGTTCGGTCATCCAACAAAACAAACCAAAGAAAGCAAGTAAACATCAATTCCAATTCAGATCCATGAAATTCAACAAACATGCTTGATTTCATTCGCAGTATCATCATCTAATACAGTTCCAATACAGCAAAAATCTACAGCAATCAGAATCAAAGAAGGCGAAATTTCTGGAAAAAAAGCAGATTAAGATCCGAAGGGAGGGATCCCACCCACGGGATCAAGCTCCCTTCTTCTCCCTCACGGCTTTTCCCAAAAATTCCTCCGTTCAGAAATTACCTAAGGCAAACCCAGAAAATGTTTCCTTTTTTCCTTAAGCCGCTGTTGCACTTTCCCAAATCTGTACTCTCGAACCAACCCTTTAACACCAGTGACGGAGACAAAGCTCACCAAAAAGGAGAACTCCCAAAACCAGACCCGAAATCAACAAAAAACCACCCCCCAGACCTCTGCCTTTTGCTCTATATATAGACCCAAAATGATAAAAATAAAAATAAAATGCCACAAAAAACAGGGGCCTTGCTCTGTCAATCAATGATGCCAATTTTGTCTGGTATTGGCTGTTTATTTTTTCGTATGGCTGTAGTGTGCAGAAGGCAGGGGCATGAGATTGGGGCGCAAAGCAAGGCTGGTGCAGGAAGCAAGGTCGGGCAGCAAGGGCAGGGCTCGGTGCAGCAGAGGGGCGTAGGGGGGGTATGATGGCTCGGGCATGCAGGGCATGATTGCCGGTGATGGCTGGTGCAGAGTGCAGGCGATTCGGGCGCAGAAAGGCAGGGGATTTCGTGCAGCAGAGGGGCGTAGGGGGGTATGATGGCTCGGGCGTGCAGGGCACGATTGCCGGTGATGGCTGGTGCATAGTGCAGGCGATTCGAGCGCAGAAAGAGCAGGAGATATGGTGCAGAAGGCACGGGATTGGGGCCAGGCTCGGTGCAGGGCAGGTGCAAGAGCAAGGCTGGTTCGCGGTAGCAGAGGGGGGTGGCTGATGATGGTTCGGCATGTGGCTGCCGGCTGGTTTGTGGGGAGGGAAGGAAAACGAGAAAATCGGGGTGAGGAGGAAGAAGGTTCCCGATCCATTTTTTATTTCCCTTCTCTTTTTTTTTTTTTTTTGGGTTTTGGGTTAAATGGGTTTTGTGTTTGGTTTTTGGGATTTTGGGCTTGGGTAGTTGGTAGGCTTTTTATGGGGTTGGGCCATTTGAGATGGGTTTGAGAAATGGGCTAGATTTATAGCTTAAAGGATTTCATCCCCCAACTTTTGATTTCTTCAATTGAGTCCTTTCTTTCTCCTTCTCCCATTGCTTTACAAAATTTCCCTTTACTTGCAAACCTAACAACGAAAGTAAAAACCAAACATATTAACAAAAATAAAAATTTTAAATTAAAATTTTTGAATTATGACAGCCATACACATCCATACATACATCTTTTCTTTTACAGCCAAGGTGGGCCGTAGTCATTACCCACTCTTGGTTAACAGTATGAGACATGAGTTGCACGCAATGACAACATTTCCAAGGGGACTATTTAGTGGAAATTTCTTTTGATTTCCCGCAATGACTAAGCCTAACGAATGGATATATGCTCTTTCCAAGGGGACTGGTTAAGGGAGTATTTCTTTTCATTAGTATATACAAACTTAAAAACAAAGCCTAAACCTTTCTACCCTTACAATTTAAACATGAAACAACAATTTTACCCTCATGTTTATCCAATTTCAAAGATATTTTGTTAAAAAAAAATCATAAAATTACCTCTCTCTTTTTTGGTAAATAAATCATAATTTCACTTGTTAGTTGCTATAGTACCATGGATGATTTTGAACAAATAAGTGACATGCTTTATGGCATTAAAGCCCCTTCCCCAAACACATAAAGACACAAAATCCCCGACTTAATATGTTTCTAGTTTTCTTCTAGTTTGGAGAATTATTCTCCGCAAGACAGAATATATGGTGCTGCAATGTTGTAGCAATAGATCCATGGTTTTTAGCTTGTATGCACTTCAAAAAAAATCTACGCCTATACGTTGCATGCATTTTTATTTTATATTCTTTCCCTGGTCCATCTAATAGTTATGCTGGTAAGACTAGATATTTTCCTTTTTGAGCAAAAGTGTATATTTTTTTTTTTTGAACAGCAAATGGATAGTTCATTGATGAACTGAGTACAAGGGATACTCAAACCCTTAATACAAGGGATACTCAAACCCTTAATACAAATACAAAAAACAAGCCCTTCAATGTTAATCCTATCTTTCGAACCTTTCCTACTACATTCTACTTTCCTCTACAATTAATTAAGAGGCAAGAGGTAGGATCAATCAACCAATCCAAAAGAGTGAAATAACACCTAGCTTTCCTTGCTTTCCTTGCTTTGATCCATGCAAATGATCTCAATTGAATAAGCTCAAAAAGTTTGCTTGGGTTTACCTTCGAGTCATGAAAAACCTTTCCATTTTGTGCCATCCATACAGTCCATGTAACTGCATTCCAGATACAGTCCCACCCTTTTGAGATGTGTGGTTTTGTAGTCCATGCCCCAAAATGCTGAAATGTTGTCCAGCAATCTTTGTGTAGTGTGAGAGTTATTCCCCACCAATTTGCACATGCCTACCACAACCACCTAACTATTCTGCAGTTTAAGAACAAATGGATAAAATCTTCATTCTTTTCCTCACACAAAACACACTTCTCTTCTGCCATGTCTTTGATAATTCCTCTTTTGATCAGGTTTAGCTTAGTTGGGATTCTATCTAGCAGTGCTTTCCAGTTAAACGCATCAACTTTACTTGGGATGATGGGATTCCAAACTCTTTTAAATATTTTAGCTTCCTCCGGTTCCCTCCTTTGTGTTGATAACATTTGATAGGCTATCTTTGTTGAGTATTGGCCACCCTTGCTGTGGATCCATTCCCATCTATTTGAGCGGCCTGGGGTGATCTTCACATCTTCGGTCATCCTTTTTAGTTCTCTAGTTGCTTCATCTCCCCACTCGAACAGGTTTCTTCTCCATGTCAAGTTCCATTTCCATGTGCCTTGATCAGCACTACCCATTTCATGACATTCTTTTTCCTTCCTTATTGACAATGAGTACAATTTGGGAAATTTGTTAGCTAGACACTCCTCCCCACACCACACATCCCACCAGAAGCTAACCCCTTTCCCTTCCCCTATCTCCAGCCTAAAGTCCTCCCACAGCCATCTCGCATTCACCCCCTCCTTAGCTTTGAGACTTCGAACATCTCTCCACCATAATGATCTTATGTTTTTGCCATCACGCACCCATTCCAGCCAGTGCCCCTCTTTTACTCCATATTTTCCTACAATAAGACTCTTCCACAAGCCCTCTTCCATATTTGCTAACCGACCCAACCATTTTCCCATCAATGCCACATTAAAAAGGCTTTTTGCACTGGAGATAAACATTGAAAAGGCTCTTTTGTAGCATATGCCGTGTTTGAAAAAGTTAATGCACTTTCTTTATTGCTTGTCTAACATCTTCTATGCTATCAAGGTTGATGGAAGCAATTGGGAACAATAGTTTCCATGGTACAGCATGATGCAGTATGGATTCTTTAAAACAATAATAATAATACGGCCAATTTCTTCTGCTGAGTGCTGAATTTTGCGTTGGTGCGTTCATGTGTTTCAATACAAAAAAATTGTAATACACTTGATGAGAAATATACGAAACAAGGTGGTCTTTGATTAGGATGTTATTTCAACATATTAATACAGAAAAGTAAAGCATGAAATAGACAAACATTTATTTTTTCAAAAAAAAAAAAAAAAAGACAAGGAAACTCAATTAGATCTAATTTAAGGAAGAACCATGGAACTTGTCTAGATGACATAAAACTTCTGAATGAGGTACTCTTTCATTTTTCATCCCCAAATCAGTATTTAGTTTTGCAAGTTCTAGTACAACTTCTGGTTGAGGTTCTCTTCCATTTTCCATCCCCAAATTAGTACTTACAAGTTCCAATAGAGAAATAGTTGGAAAAGGCTTCAAAAGCTGTCTTTGGCAAGTAACAAATTGTTGAGACACAAATTTCATTGTTGGTCTGGACTTGGGTTTTGCACGCAAGCAAGCCAATGCAAGCATAACAACAACAACAATACTTTGGGAAACAGTTTGGCTTCTTGGAGGTGATAGGCGTGTGTCCAATACATCACTTAGCATCACATTTTGCAAAGAACATGGTTTTGATAACAATGATAGCAACTCTCTTGGATGCCTTCCCATCAATACCTCCAATGTTATAACCCCAAAGCTATAAACATCACATTTCTCAGTCACAACGATTGTATAAGCAAGCTCTGCATAGGTAAATCACACATTTCACATATCAATTTAACAATAAATAGTGAAATAAGACAACAAAAGAAGAATGTTGTTATGTTGATAGAAAAAACCTGGGGCAATATAACCAAAGGTGCCAGCAAGTGTGGTATGATTAGATGAATTAGGATCCAAAAGCCTAGCATTTCCAAAGTCAGAAACAAAAGCCTCCAACTTCGAGTTCAACAGAATGTTGTTGCTTGATATGTCTCGATGAAGGATGGGTGGGACACAATCATGGTGAAGGTAACACAAAGCATGTGCTGTGTTTTTTATGACATTCACCCTTTTGATCCAATCCAATTCCATAGCTTCAACATCATCTCTAAGGACACAAAATAAGCTTCCTCTTTCCATGTATTCATAGATCAAAAACATGCATCGTCTGTGCAAACAAAACCCATGAAGCTTGACAATATTCTTATGTCGTACTTCTGTCAACATCTTAGCTTCATTCCTAAAACTCTTGTCAAAAATGGGTACCTCTGATTCCTTTTGGTGAAGTTTCTTTAAAGCAACTACTTTGCCATTTGGCAATTGTGCCCTGTAAACACTACCATAGCCACCAGTACCAATGCAATATCTAATGTCAAAATCTTCTGTTGATGCAATAATGTCTTCATATGCAACCTTCCCATCAAAGTTCCAAATTGAGAATATATCCCCATTTTTTGTTGGACTTAGAACTGGTTCCTTACTTTTAGCTCCATTTATTGTCCGAGAAAGTAACAACAATGCTAGAGATACCAAAACAAGAGAAATGGTGATGGGAAGAATAATTTTAACATGTCTTAACACCTTGTTGCTATTTTTCCTCTGTTGAGTGAAAGGAGAAGGTGAAGTAGTGGGGCTGCTAAGAAGATAACCATATAAACTTGGGTTGCCTATAAAAGAGTTGGATGGAAAATTGGCCAAATTTTGTGGGATTAGGCCTGTGAGATTATTGCAACTGAGATTCAAGCCATCTACATTCAAGTTTCGTAAATCCCCAAGTTGCGAAGGTATTGACCCTTTCAAATTATTTGAATCAAGATACAAATTGGTTAAATTGGTTAAATGACCTAGAGTGGAAGGAATAGGACCAGTGAAACTGTTAACACTAAGATCTAAAATATGTAGATTCTTCATATTTCCTATTACAAAAGGGAGGTCTCCACCCATGGAATTGTGGCTCAAATCTAATTCTTTTAGAAAGGAGCAATTCTCAAGCTGTGGTGGGATCTGCCCACTCAATCCATTTTGGGAAAGGTTCAAATACTGCAAAGATTTCAAATGCCCAATCTCTTTGGGTATTGAACCTTCTAAAAGATTTGAATCAAGACACAATTCATACAAATTAGGTAACTGAAGTAAGGTGGGAGGAATTGAACCAGTGAATTTGTTAGTACCAAGATTCAAAAAAGATAGATTGGTCATAATTCCTATTTTAGAAGGAATGGAACCATGTAAATGATTTGAACCAAGATTCAAATGCCTCAAATTGGACAACTGAGTTAGAGATGAAGGCATACGACCTGTTATTTTGTTTTTATTAAGATACAATCCCCACAAATTTTTTAGACTCCCTAAACTTTGAGGAATAGAACCATGCAAGTTATTTACTGGAAGGGACAAAATTGACAAATTGGACAAGAGACCTAGAGATGGAGGGATTTGACCTGTTAAATTGTTTTTATAAAGATACAAATACTGCAAATTGGACAAACGACATAGAGAGGGAGGGATTTGACCTGTTAAATTGTTTTGATAAAGACACAAGTATTGCAAATTGGACAAACGAGATAGAGAGGGAGGGATTTGACCTATTAAATTGTTTTCACAAAGACCCAAATACTGCAAATTGGACAGACGAGATAGAGAAGGAGGGATTTTACCTGTTAATTTATTATCACAAAGATTCAAAACTTCCAAATTACTTAGATTTCCTAGGCTTGGTGGGATGAAGCCCTCAAAAGAATTTTTTTTAAGGACCAGGATCCTCAAATTGGACAAGAGACCCAAAGATGAAGGGATTGTACCCCCTAAATTGTTTTCAAAAAGATTCAAATCAATCAAGTTCTTAAGGTTTGACAATTCCAAAGGGATAGAGCCATTGATTTGATTATCATAAAGAAACAAGTATCTCAAATTTGTCAAGTAACCCAAAGTTGGAGGGAGTGGCCCAACAAGTCCGCACTGTTTCATGAGGAGATCAGTGAGATTTGTCAATTCTCCAAATTCTAGAGGGATGCAACCACTAAATGAATTGAAACTGAGGTCTAAAACTGTCAAACTGGTTAATTGTCCAAGAGAGGACGGTATTAGACCTACCAGCCAATTGTCAGACAGATCTAGAGAAACCAAATTCTTTAGATTCCCCATTTCTGAAGGTATGGATCCATTGATTAGATTGTTTGCAAGAGTCAAAGATACCAAATTGGTTAAATGACTGATATTGGAAGGGATTGGACCATTGAGGTGGCACTCACTCATGTCTAACGCCACAAGATTCTTCAAGTTCAATATTTCTGGAGGGATACTACTATGGAAATGATTTGAGGCCAACCCCAAGTGGGAAAGATTGGTTAGAAGGCCTATAATTGGAGCAACGGATGTAGTGAGGTTGTTCCCAGTCAAGTTCAAAGAAACAAGATTCTTCAAATTCTTGAATTTTGGGGAGATGGAGTCTATATAATTGAAAGATAAGTCAAGCATCCGTAATTGAGTGAGATTTCCAAGTGAAGAAGGCAATGTACCTGTTAGATTGTTGTTGGACAGATTAAGGTGCTTGAGTCTTGTAAGATCACCAATTTGAGGAGGGATGCTCCCATCGAGTCCTTGGTGGCTAAGATTAAGGCGAACAAGATTGGGGAAGGAAGAAAAGTTCATTTGTCCAAACTTCTCTCCCACACTAAAGGCAGGTGGACTAATCTCGGTAACGCTCCCTGCACCGTTGCATGTTATACCAGGCCAGCTACAATGGTCTGCAACGTTGTTGATGGTGGCATTCCACCACCCACTCTTCCACAGAGCTAGTGCCTCTGGTGTTGCTCCTGCCATAAGTGTGCTGCCAGTGCCAAGACAAATTGTAGAGCAGAAAAATAAGGAAGCCCATGTAAATAACTCCATGGAAATGCGAATGTAAAATGCCATGTTAAGTTTGATTTTTGAAGTTGAAGTGTTTTGCTAGGTTCAGGAGCAAAGGTAAATATTTAAGGTGCTCGGTCTCATGAGGTTCAGATGATTAAGCTGACTTCTTCTTTCTTTTTTTTTTTTGGGCCTTCTATATTAAAAGGATGCAGCCACGAGTTTTCCGAGTAGACTTAAACCACAAAGACTTGAATATATGATAGTAATTTTTTGATTGACAAATAGTTTTACTTTGTTTGGCAACAGTAGTTTTTTTAAAAATCTTGTTTGGCAAAGGTTTTTTTTTTTTTTTTTTAGTTTTGGTTATAAGTAAAATTTTAAAAACTTTGTATTTTAAATTTTAAATATGTTTAGTTTTTAAAATATTTTTATAT